>CM066324.1:131413500-132013500 GCA_033807775.1 Saussurea involucrata | reverse complement strand
TTTTTAATATATAGAAAAAAGGGAAATTAATTAAAATGCCAAAAGTCCAACTTCGAGTTACCAAAATGCCACAAATCTCTCACATCTTACAAAAATGCCCCAAAAATCCGCGATGGAGCCCGCGATCGCGGGCCCCAGGCCACGTGTCACCAAACTTTGCCCACTTTGCCCGCGTTGGTCCCTCAAGAATGCCCGCGGTCCAGCTTTCCCCCCTCAAGAATGCCCGTGTTGGCAGTTTTGGTCCCTGCCCGCGTTTGACTTCCTTTGACCCCCGCGATCGCGGGCTAAAGTGCCACGTGTCCCCCCTCAAGAATGCCCGTGTTGGCAGTTTTGGTCCCTGCTCGCGTTTGACTTCCTTTGACCCCCGCGATCGCGGGCTAAAGTGCCACGTGTCGACACAAGGTTAACCCTAAAATGACTTTGAGGACCAAAACCCTAATTCTTTTCTTCGGCCGCACTATAAATGGGGAGGGGGGGGGGGACCAATTCGGCTCCATCTCATTTTTTATAACACTCTCAATTTTTTACTCCCACTCTCTCTCAATTTTCTCCCACTCTCTCAATTGTGTCGTGTGGAACACATTCGCGTTTTGTGAAGATGTCTCGTATAACCTCTATGGTATGTTTCTTTTATGTTTTTTGTTATTTTTTGTATGTTATTTTAAGTTAAGATATATGATTTGTAGGTTGTTAGAGTGTTTATAACTTATGTTTGAATATGTTGTATGTTGAACATGATATGTATGGTTTTATGTTTGAATGTGATATTTGTATGTTATAATGTGTATGTTGTTATAGTGTGTTTTTTCATAAAAAAATTGTTAAGAGTGTTTTTTTATAAAAAAATTGTTAAGAGTGTGTTTTTATAATAAAAAATTGTTAACAACAATGTGTTTTTATAAAAAAAAATTAAAAACGTGTTTTTTATAAAAAAATTGTTAAGAGTGTTTTTATAAAAAATTGTTATAGTTTTATGGTTTTTATAATGTGTTTTTTTTTATAAAAAATTGTTAATTTTTTTTATAAAAACAGTTTTTATAAAAAATTGTTAAAAATGTGTTTTTTTATAAAAAAATGTTAAGAGTGTGTTTTTATAAAAAAAATGTTAACAATGTGTTTTTATAAAAAAAAAAATAAAAACGTGTTTTTTATAATAAAATTGTTAAGAGTGTGTTTTTATAAAAAATTGTTAAAAATGTGTTTTTTTATAAAAACACACCCTTAACAATTTTTTATAAAAACAGTTTTTTTTATAAAAAAATGTTAAAAATGTGTTTTTATAAAAATTGTTAAAAATGTGTTTTTTATAAAAAATTGTTAAGGATGTGTTTTTATAAAAAAAATTGTTAAGAATGTATTTTTTATAAAAAATTGTTAAGAATGTGTTTTTATAAAAAAATGTTAAAAATGTGTTTTTTTAAAAAAATTGTTAAGAGTGTGTTTTTATAAAAATAATTCTTAAAAGTGTGTTTTTATAAAAAAAATTGATACGTTGTATTTTTATAAAAAAAACATTGTTAAGAATGTTTTTTATAAAAAAATTGTTAAGAGATTGTTTTTATAAAAATAATTCTAAAGAGTGTTTTTATAAAAAAATGTTAAGAATGTGTTTTTTTATAAAAATAATTCTAAAGAGTGTGTTTTTATAAAAAAATGTTAAGAATGTGTTTTTTTATAAAAATATTTGTTAAGAGTGTGTTTTTATAAAAATAATTCTTAAAAGTGTGTATATATAACAATATGATACGTTGAAATAAAATAAACCGCAACATGTATATATAACACTATTATACGTTGAAATAAAATAAACCGCAACCTCTATATATAACACTATTATACGTTGAAATAAAATAAACCGCACTTTATCTATTTATAACACTATTATACGTTGAAATAAAATAAACCGCAACATCTATATATAACACTATTATACGTTGAAATAAAATAAACCGCACTTTATCTATTTATAACACTATTATACGTTGAAATAAAATAAACCGCAACATCTATATATAACACTAACTATAACATCTGTGAATGACTATGTAGAGGGATTTCTTTAACATCGACTTGACGCTAAAGTGCAAAGTTGCCTACATCGAGGACTTAAGAAACCGCTTTAGGGGATTAGGTGATCGCGCGGATACCCTTGAGGTTATCTTTAGAGGGACACCGTTCGGGCCATGGATGGATGTGTCTTACTCTGCTGGCGACCCTACGCTAGTACACATGTTTCTACAGTTGGAGGTCGAGGACGCCAACGCTGAGCCGGAGGAGATGCATTTTGATTTCTTCGGCGATCGATTGCATTTTGGGCGTCGTGAGTTCTGTCTAATTACAGGACTACGTTTTGGAGAGGCTCCCCCCTTCCTCCCTTAGCAGACTGCTCCTTCGTTCCTAGGGTTTGGGGCATTTCAGCATCTCGTTTGAAGCTGAAGGCAGCCCGGGACATGATGAAAGAGGGCCTTAGTGCCCTAAGCGACGCCGATGCTGTCCGTGTATGCTTGGTGGTGATCGTGGATATGGGCTTCATGGGCCGTGAGTATAGCCAGTATGCTTCCTCGACGGTCCTTAGGGCCGTCGAGGACCTTGAGCTGTTTAACAGCTACCCGTGGGGTAGCCATATCTGGACACATTGCTACTCAATCTTGCACCGAGCCATAGCCAGACGCGACTCCGATCGACATGCAAAGATGAACCTTTGTGGTTTTACATACGCCTTCAAGGTTAGATACGTAGTATAACAATTGTTAATAATACATACAAACTGTTTGGCTTTTCTTTTTACGTACTTGCTCTTCTTGTCTAATTCCAGATATGGATCTTGGAGATGTTTCCCGCATCAATCCGATATTTCGTCAAGCGCGACGACCGAGTACTTAGGGGAACCCGTTCGGACAAGCGTGTTACCCTAAGTAGGTCGCTTTGTGTTCAGTTATTCAATGAATCTAGACATGTAAGTTCTTTTAATATGTTTACAATTTGCTTACGTTAGTCCCGCTTATTAAATTTTTTTATGTTTTATCATATATTTAGCAACCACTCTTGCCTTTCGCTCGCCTTGAGCCTACTGCCGCCGAGATGGACACGAATTGGTACAGAGACAGCGTGACCTTTATTGACGCAGAGGCAGCAAGGGCTCGACATCCCTCTCCTTCCACATCTGACGAAGATGAGGAAGGCGACGACAGGCCCCCTTCCGGTGGATATCAGCAGCCCCCTTCCTCCTCCTATCCGCCGCCCCCTAGCTCCTCCTATCCGCCGCCCCCTCCCTATCCGCGGCCCCCTTCCTCCTCCTACCAGCCGCCCCCTTACGATCCATATCAGGCGGCCCCTTCCTACAAGCCACAGCGTGGCTATCATGAGTACCTGTGGGACTACGTCCACGGGCCGCTAGAGTCACGTGTACAGTTTCTGGAGGGAGTCTACAGACAGTTTAGCGCTGTCCATGTTAGTGTTTAACTTAATTTGTTGGCCACGTTTATTTAGTTTGTATATTAATATTACGTTCTAAATTTGTTTTAGATGTCGAGTACGACACCGATCCCCGCTCCGTTCGGACAGGGGGCACAGGCGACGTTTGCCACCACATCCTATCCGTCATTCCCTGAAAATGTAAGTGACACTGAGTAACCATTATAATTATATGTTTGTTCCTAAGTTTGTAACTCTTATAATGATCAATGTCACGCAGGTCGGGATGTCGGGGGCCGGGATGTCGGGGGCCGGGATGTCCCAAACGACGTTCGCCACCACATCCTATTCTACTATCCCGGAGAGTGTAAGTGACACTGAGAAACCATTATAGTTATATGTTTGTTCCTAATTTTGTAACTATTTTAATGATCAATGTCACGCAGGCCGGGATGTCCCAAACGACGTTCGCCACCACATCCTATTCTATTATCCCGGAGAGTGTAAGTGACACTGAGAAACCATTATAGTTATATGTTTGTTCCTAATTTTGTAACTATTTTAATGATCAATGTCACGCAGGCCGGGATGTCGGGGGCCGGGATGTCCCAAACGACGTTCGCCACCACATCCTATTCTACTATCCCGGAGAGTGTAAGTGACACTGAGAAACCATTATAGTTATATGTTTGTTCCTAATTTTGTAACTATTTTAATGATCAATGTCACGCAGGCCGGGATGTCGGGGGGCGGGATGTCCCAAACGACGTTCGCCACCACAGCAATCACGGACATCTTTGGCGGTTCGGCCGGAGACTATTACAGGCCGGAAATGCATACTGTAAGTTATTTTGGTAGTTTTGGTTTAATTGTGAACATTTCCTAAATTGTACTTAAAACATCTAATAACTTAATTTTCAGACGGGGTCTCCTATTATCCAGGATCACTTCTCGGAGCACTTCTCGGAGCCGGAAGATGACCCGATGGAGGTTGTAGATCCACCACCACAGGTGACCCCGCTCCCTCAAAAGCGGTCGCATAAAATTTCACAATGGTTTCGTCACCCGTTTGGCCAACAAGGTTCTACGACACCACTGGCCGCTAAAAAACAAACAAAGAAAGCGGGGGGAAAGAAGGGAGGAAAGAAAAAGGGAAAGGTCCCTTCACCGGAGCCTCAACCGGCATCGGAAATATTGAGGATGTGTCGGACTGGTCACCTCTCCCCCATGATATTCGTCCCTTACTTGAGCCTGGAAATCACCCCCCGCTTTTTCCAAGTATTGCTGGCGGATGACCCTTTGGAGTCTGAGTTACAGGATGTGGTTAGTATGAAGTTTAACTATAGTCATATAATCAAATATGTTTATATTACATGTCTAACCATCTATTTTTTATGTATAGCACATCGATTGTTGGGTCTCGCTGTTGCAAAGACATCGTGGAACAGACACCAGGTGGACCATAATGTATAGTATTTTCTTTGCCTACCTGGTGCTCCCCCATCAAGGTCCCGCCTCCGTGGCCAACTCATGCAACGGCGTGGAAGGGGTTTCTTGGGCTCTCCTCGATGTGGTATGTAAATCGTTTTACTCTTATTTTATTTAAGTTGTTTTGTTGCTAACTAAGTTGTCTAATATTGTAATATTTCAGGTGTACATCCCAATATGCATTCATCACAAACATTGGCTGCTTGGAGTGTTTGAGCTTGACGCTATGACCATGACCATATATGACAGCGATAGTGCCAATCTCTTCAGAGACCAATTGGAAGACCAGATGAAAAGGTTTAAAGATGTGCTATTTGACTTCTTTTGTCGGGTCAAGGACACGAGGCGTCGCGATAGGTCAGAGCTCTTTCGCCATAAGTTCGCCAAGAATACACCCCAGCAGGCCGGGATGAATGCGGATTGCGGTGTCTGGGTATGTCGTAATGCCAGCATCTTGATAAATAACGATGTGGTATTTGTACACCCTGACCAGACCGAGGCCGAGGCCAAGGCATTTCGCATACATATGGCGGAGTCCATTTATGCGCATTGTCAAATAAATCAAAGTTAGGTTGTTTATGTAACATTAAATAATTGTTATTTTTAGTATTAACTTATTTTGTTAAAGTATTGTGATTGACTTAGTGTTTACTTCATTTGGTTTTTGTTAATTTCATCCAATTACTCAACTTTGAGTATCGATATCTCTTTCACACATACTCCATTTTGGACGCATTATATATCGTTTCGAAGCTCTCATATAGGAGAACATAAACAAACATGGGGTTTTGTTTGTTAATGATGCTAGATTTTGGTAGCCATACGTGGTTGCAAAAGCAGAAGCCGTTGAAAAAGGGTCAGAAAGATTGAAGATGAAGATCATGTTGGATGGAATACAAACTAGCTGTGTTATCAATGTTCATTTAAAAGCATATGTATGTGTGTATATATATAATATGAATATATTTATCATTTACAAACTAGCTGTGTTATCAATGTTCATTTAGAAGCATATGTATGTGTGTATATATATAATATGAATATATATATATATATATATATATTACAAATCAGCGTTTAGATCAACAGTATCATATGTGTTTGTTCCATATGGTTCAAGCTGTGACGGGCCCGGGGTGTGACTGACTGAATGTCTCCTTGGCACGGTTGAAGGGGCGGGATTTGGACACTCTCCACGAGTGTGTCCTACGCATTGGCACCGAGTACATCTTTGTTGTATCGAACTTTCACCACGTGATGGACGTCGGTCGTTCTTTCTCGGTCTCCCGGCCCTGTTCTTATCCATTAAAGGTGGATAGCATGGTGGAAGCGGGTCGGGTGGATACACCCATGCTGCAGGGGGTCCAGCTGGGTTTATTACCTCCACGCATGTTTTCCGGTAATATTCGGACGTGAAGAAAGGTACAGCTAAGTCGCTGCAATCTGTACGACCCATATATGTTGCTGCAGCGATGGCATGGCCGCACGGTAACCCAGATTTATCCCATTCGCGACACGAACAAAGGTGGTCTTCCATATTCACAATCTGGTGAATATAGTCATCATGCACCTCGTACTTCCCATACCCGATTGCTCTTACCGGCCATGTCGCCGCACGACGCACCCTGTACTGAACGATATTCTCCGCCGTTGGTGTGAGTGCATGTTGTATCTCAGCTCCTTTTAGGCGTCGAATTTGGTACCACTCTTGTTGAAAGGCCCGAAAGTAGTCCATAAGATTAACAATCGGACATCTACGCGCAAAACGGGAGAGTGCATTCACAGACTCTGCACTATTCGAGGTCAGAATGTCATACCGTTGTCCAGGAAAATGGGCCGCGGACCACATCTCTGGTCCAGCTTCGTCAAAGACTTTGGCTGCTTCGTTGGCACTATATCGTAGCATATTCATGTACTTGTTAAACTCCCGATCTGTATATGCTCTGCATGCCGCCCAATAGACATCCTTGTAGGTGGTAATACGTTTGTCCTTGGATTTGGCGTTCATCTCCAAATATCGACAGCATATGGCGTGAGGGGCGTTTGGGTACATGGCAGAGATTACGGCGCTTATGGAAAGAGCCCTGTCAGACATAAACACCAACCCTTGCGGGTCTCCGATAGCTTGTCTCAACATGGACATAAACCAAGTCCACTCGTCCCCGGTTTCAGACTTGCCTACGCCGAAAGCTACTGGAACGATGGAGTTATCCCCGTCCATGGCAACCGCCAGGAACATCATACCCAAGTAACGACCCTTTAAATGGGATGCGTCTATTATCAGGGCACGACGTAGATTTGCCAGAAATGTGCTGATCTGCAAAAACATAGGTGGTTTTCATTTGTAAATGTTATAGTTTATAATGTGTAAACATATGACGTGTTAAAATACGTACCGCGGGTCCTAGGGCCACGAAGCACATCTCAAACCGTCGACGTGAATCGGTCCGTAGCTGCGTGACAGTACCAGGGTTCCGCAGCTGCAAATTATATAAATATGTCGGGAGTCGTTCATACGACTCCTCGAACGTGCCTCTCACCATAAACAGTGCATGACATCGCGCACGCCAAGCTTGGTGGTAATCAATCGTGACGCCGAACTGCCGGTGAACATCGTGGACGATGTCCTTTGGACGCAATGACCTGCTAACACCAAGAAATTTGTTTTTCAGCATCGCACCCAAAGTCTTTTTGCCGGCTTGTTTGTGGTGGGGATTAAGTTGCGTCCTCGTACAAGTGTGTACATCGTGCAACTTTTTAATCATTATCGCCCCTCCTTTGGGACCCGTGTGAATCGCGTACAACCTCCACTCACACTTTTCTCTGGCACATTCAACTACGTATCTGCTTTTGTCAGATTTCCGCGCGTGACTTTGGAAACCCTCTTCCAAAAACTTGAGTCCGGTCTGACTTGCCAAGAGATCCTTCGAATCGAATATCTGACCTGCTTTTAACCTTTCACTGCGAATATAAGGTGTAGGTTCGTAGGTTTGTGTCTGGGTATGGGAGTCTGGAAGAATAGGGGGCATATCAAAAAAGTCATTTATCTGACTACATGATTTTCTACTAGGGGTATATTCTTCGTGATCGTCATTATCGGTGTCTGATCTGTCTATTTCAGAATTACCCGTTCTGAAAACGTGGGTTCGTCATCAGCAACTCCAGCAGTACGCCCTTCGTGTGGTTGTGGTGGTTGTTGTTGTTGAGAATCAGGATGCTCTATTTGGAGGTCTTCGTCGTCGTCACCGTCGGATACGCCGGGATACACAAAAAGTAATGGGGGCCTTTCTGAATCGACTGCAAAGTGCAGAAAAGTAGAGATATCCCCATCGTTGGATAAATCCACAAATGACCCATCGCCATTTTTAAACACTAACTTGCAAACAACAGAAGAGTTGATTCCACATTTTTGCATGGCGTATGCAAGAAATTTCTGATAAGTATAGTTTACTGGCAATTTTACACCATGCTTAGATTTATAAGCAAAATTCCACTCATTGTTATCTTGCTCCCATTCACCATCAAAACAGAAATATAGCTTAGCTTTTGCAACAGATGAACTCATTTTTCAGCAACATATCTATTTGGATTTTGTCAAACGGGTGTAAATAGCCCTAAGGTATGTCGGGATTTAAGCAATCCTTGTGATTCCCCTGCTACCTGGAAGTCCAATAGATTGAGTGGTTTCTTTTCAAAAACTAAAACAAACGAATAATTATCAACACAATAAACCAAACAAGCAAAATCATCTATATATAATACTAACTATAACATCTGTGAATGACTATGTAGAGGGATTTCTTTAACATCGACTTGACGTTAAAGTGCAAAGTTGCCTACATCGAGGAGTTAGGAGGGCGCTTTAGGGGATTAGGTGATCGCGCGGATACCCTTGAGGCCATCTTTAGAAGGACACCGTTCGGGCCATGGATGGATGTGTCTTACTCTGCTGGCGACCCTACGCTAGTACACATGTTTCTACAGTTGGAGGTCGAGGACGCCAACGCTGAGCCGGAGGAGATGCATTTTGATTTCTTCGGCTCTCAATTGCATTTTGGGCGTCGTGAGTTCTGTCTAATTACAGGACTACGTTTTGGAGAGGCTCCCCCTCTTCCTCCCTTAGCAGACTGCTCCTTCGTTCCTAGGGTTTGGGGCATTTCAGCATCTCGTTTGAAGCTGAAGGCAGCCCGGGACATGATGAAAGAGGGCCTTAGTGCCCTAACCGACGACGATGCTGTCCGTGTATGCTTGGTGGTGATCGTGGATATGGGCTTCATGGGCCGTGAGTATAGCCAGTATGCTTCATCGACGGTCCTTAGGGCCGTCGAGGACCTTGAGCTGTTTAACAGCTACCCGTGGGGTAGCCATATCTGGACACATTGCTACTCTATTCTGCACCGAGCCATAGCCAGACGCGCCGATCGACATGCAAAGATGAATCTTTGTGGTTTTACATACGCCATCAAGGTTAGACACGTAGTATAACAATTGTTAATAATACATACAAACTGTTTGGCTTTTCTTTTTACGTACTTTGGGACCCGTGTGAATCGCGTACAACCTCCACTCACACTTTTCTCTGGCACATTCAACTACGTATCTACTTTTGTCAGATTTCCGCGCGTGACTTTGGAAACCCTCTTCCAAGAACTTGAGTCTGATCTGACTTGCCAAGAGATCATTCGAATCGAATATCTGACCTGCTTTTAACCTTTCACTGCGAATATAAGGTGTAGGTTCGTAGGTTTGTGTCTTGGTATGGGAGTCTGGAAGAATAGGGGGCATATCAAAAAAGTCATTTATCTGACTACATGATTTTCTACTAGCGGTATATTCTTCGTGATCATCATTATCGGTGTCTGATCTGTCTATTTCAGAATTACCCGTTCTGAAAACGTGGGTTTCGTCATCAGCAACTCCAGCAGTACGCCCTTCGTGTGGTTGTGGTGGTTGTTGTTGTTGAGAATCAGGCTGCTCTATTTGGAGGTCTTCACCGTCGTTGTCACCGTCGGATACGCCGGGATACACAAAAAGTAATGGGGGCCTTTCTGAATCGACTGCAAAGTGCAGAAAAGTAGAGATATCCCCATCGTTGGATAAATCCACAAATGACCCATCGCCATTTTTAAACACTAACTTGCAAACAGCAGAAGAGTTGATTCCACATTTTTGCATGGCGTATGCAAGAAATTTCTGATAAGTATAGTTTACTGGCAATTTTACACCATGCTTAGATTTATAAGCAAAATTCCACTCATTGTTATCTTGCTCCCATTCACCATCAAAACAGAAATATAGCTTAGCTTTTGCAACAGATGAACTCATTTTTTCAGTAGTATCTCAAACACAAAATATTGCAGAAAGAAATCAAGAAAGAAGTATGAAATCGGTGTGTGGATTATGGCTTGCATTTTACATCTATTTATCAATGAAACAACCAACATTGATGACAACCAATCTCTCATTTCATCCACAAACTGGTATTCCAAAAACACTGATTTAACATTGATTCAAACATGCAAATGAATTTCAACCACAAATCGGTATTCAAAGTACAATAATTGTGGAAAAAAACAGTAAAAGCATGCAAAATTCGTTTAAGTAGAGGGGCTGAAAGTGTAAATTTTCAGGGACCAAAAGTGTAAATTTCCAGGGACCAAAACTGTAAAATTTGGTCCATCGCGGATTTTTGGGGCATTTTTGTAAAATGGGAGAGATTTGTGGCATTTTAGTAAGTGATGGTCAAACTTAGGGTATTTTAATTAATTTCCCTAGAAAAAACATGTTTTTTTTTAACCGGAGGGCATGTTTGGAAAAATTGACTTTCTGAATAAAGTTCCAAATAAGCCACTACTCGGTTATAAAATAAATTGTGATTCTCAGTAAACTGTTAACAAAACAGACCAAATATTTAATGAATAATAAGAATTGAGACGAAACCAGAATAACAAATCTTATAATAGAGAATCAATCTAAAACCCAAAATATTCGTAAGCAAACTAAGTTTTGTTTGGAAAATATAAAATACCAAATATGCCCTCTTCCTCATCGTCATCGGACGTCGTCTTCCTACCAAATTGGAACAAATGACTTAAACATTACAAACGTATAAAATCCATCAACTAACCCCAATTTCCAGTTTACAAACAACCCAAAGAATCAAATCTTTTTTTTTTCTCACTGTTTTTTGTTGGGTTCGAATACGTTCTTGATCAACGATTCCTTGATGGACATCAACTCTGGGAACTCTTTCTTCAGCTTGGATGCATCCAGCTCGTTATTGCTGCGTGGGGCCACGATCACTCGGGCTTGTTCTTCCAGTGTGAAGTTGACCCACTTGAATTCCGGGTTTATGTACTTCTTGTACATCTCCAGGATCTCGTTGTGGCTCACCACCCCGGGGTTTGTGAAGTTCCAGATTCCCCTCAGATTTCGCTTGGCCATCTCGATTGAGATTGGAAGAAGCTCGTCCAAGATGGTCATGCTGTTGGGTATGTTGACCACTTTATTGTAACGGGCTATTTTGGTTATGAAGTTGCGTGGGTTGTTCAGGTCGGATGATATGGGCATTCGGACTCGAAGGGTGCACACGTTGTCGTATTCTTTCAACAGCTCCTCCACCTGAAAACCACCTCAATATTACTAGAATTGACATGGGTAGTTTAGTAATTTACCTGTCTAGTTTCATCTACTTGATTTATGTTCCACCTTGTTTGGTGGGACTGAAAAAGTGCATTTTTGGCCCACTCTGTTCTGTCCTGGTCTAAGGGACCGTTTACTAAATGCTTACCCAGTAAGCGCTTATTAGGTCATTTACCTTACTCGATGAACCTGACAAAGGCCGAGAATCTTACCCGGTAGGATCGATGGTAAGGAGGGAGACTCTTACCCGGTAAGCGCTTACTGGGTAAATTGTTGCATACGATATTGTTTTAATGGGGCTACAATCTTACCCGGTAAAGAAAGTTAGATAGTTTACTCTTACCAAATGTGGGAATTGGGATAACAAGTTTTTGTGCATTTAGTACATGTATGGGACAAAACAGAACTGGACAGGAGAGAGTGAGATAGGACGTGAAAAAATCGTGGAAGGTTTTAGGGTTTCAATTTGACATGGGCAGTTTAGTAATTTACCAAACTTTTCCATCTCCCTAGTTTTTGTTCCACCTACTTTGGTGGGACAGAAAAAATGCACCCCCAAGTGTTGCAGTCTAATTGTTGAACCAGGGTTGGGTTCCGGTCCGGTGAGAAGTTAAGGTTAACGTGAGAAGTGGTTATCAACCGTTGGATGAGAAATGGATGCACATTAGGATGAGATGCACCGGATCAATCCCCTTCTAAGCCGCCGCAATTAATAGGAGGGCATTTGATTAAAAGTGATCAACGGTTCAAATCCACTTCTCAAGCTTCTCACGTACCAAATGTGAAACAACAAACTTTTTGTTCCCACGTATCTAAAGCATCCTAGTGGCAAGTTTGTAGTTCTATTTCCGGACATATGCATGAAGAAATATCGGAAAAATAAAAAGAAAACAAGGATTAAGGAAAGATGATTACCATAGCTTTGGTCTTCGAATAAAATGACCCAGTAAAATTGGGCGTGTCTTCTTCCTTAAAACCAATGCCAGAGCCTTCCGGGTGTTTAGCATCGTACTCAAAAATGCATCCAGTGGCAAAATTCATCATCAAGAGCCCGTGTTCTCTGCATACATCTGCAAGGTTCAGTGTGCCCGAGACATTGGTACGAATCGTTTCCGTTTTGTGAGATTCACACCAATCAACATTGGGTCTGCCAGTGACACCAGCAGCATTGAAAACATGAGTTGGCTTAACAGCCTGAATATCAGCCAAAAGTTGCGAGCGGTCCTCCAAGCGACCTCTTCCATACTCATATGGAATTTCTTGTTTCTCACATAACTTCCCTAGTAAACCCCCGATCCAACCTGTCCTACCATAGATGAGAAACTTCAAAGATGGTTTCTTAGTCGAGTTGCTGCTGGTTTTCGGAGTGGGGACCACAATGCCAATCTGAGAACCATTACGTGGCACGTCATCTGAATCAAATTCGGCATTTTCAGGTCCATCAACAAGTCTATCAACGCCACCTGGCATCATCAGCATTCGTGGGTGAGGAAGAAGTGCTCCAGAGACATCTCCCCACCAATTAGGGTTGCTGGTGTACCACTCGATGGTTTTTTTCAGACCATCTTCCCATCTGGTCCGTTCAGACCAACCCAGGCTCTTCAATTTCTCATCATCCAAGAAGTACCTTTGATCATTAAATGGCCTGTTCTCCACAAACTTGATGCTTGCATCAGGATCCATATTGAAAAGTTTGCACATATCTTTAGCAACATCGATAACTCTCCTTTCCCTCTTGGTCCCTATGTTGTAAACATGACCAACTTCCCCCTTATGAAGAATTACTTCAAAAGCTTCAGCAACATCCTCACAGTAGAGGTAACTCCTAACATTAGAACCATCACCGTGAATTGGAAGATGTTTTCCTCTCATGGCCAAGAGAATGAACTTAGGGATTAGTTTTTCTGGGAATTGGTTTGGGCCATAAACATTGTTTCCTCTAGTGGTAATCACAGGCAATCCATATGACCTACCATAAGCCATCACAAGCATTTCTGCTCCGGCTTTTGTGGCTGAATATGGGTTTGTAGGAAGAAGTTGTGAAGCTTCATGGTTACCAACAACAGCATCCTCCTCTGTTTCCCCATAGACCTCATCTGTGCTCACGTGGATGAAACGTCTAATCTGGCCAGTGACTTTGCAGGCCTCTAGAAGCACATGGGTGCCATAGATGTTATTCTTTGTGAACTCAAAGCTGTTGCCAAATGAGTTATCAACATGAGTTTGTGCAGCAAAGTGCATTATGGTATCAATAGATTCAGTGATCAGAAGGTAGTTGACAAGATCAGCACTGCCAATGTCTCCCTTAACAAACTTGAAGTTAGGAGACGATCTGGAGGGGTTGAGGTTCTTAAGACTTGAACAATAATCAAGCTTGTCAAGCACAACAATCTTATAATCAGGGTAGCTTCTGATGAGCCGATTAGCAACATGAGAGGCAATGAATCCAGCAGCCCCAGTGATAAGGATGTTCTTTGGCGTGTAAGTAGCCATACTGGAGCAGTCTGATGGAAAACAAAATAAAAATCTAACTCAAAATCCGCATGCTAAAAACCATTATAAAGTTCGAACGCGCAATAGAGAGCAAACAATCTTACTTCAACAGCATAAAAAACACATAATTGGCAAGCAGTATGGCATGTTTGGCGAATCTAAACAATGCTCAATAATAGCATATGCAGAATGCAAGCTAATTGATAACTAATCCACAAGTTATTGCATTTGCCATGGAAAAAAGAGATGCTAATTTTCTGAAAGCACGTAAAATGCAATTATGCAAGGGTTTATAACACCTAATCAAAGCAGATCACGGTCAGCATCCTGATCTAATAACAAATGTCGAGCTGAACCTAACTCTCATCAGATTGGAAATCGAATAAAATGACAATCAACAGATACGCAAAATCGCATACTAAACCTAAATCACGAATCAAAACAAACCAGATCTAGATCAAATTAACCATTTCCTTGTATCAAATCGATGCTTATACAAGCTCGATTCAGCACATCGAACAATAAAACCAGATCTAAGCAAGTCAATCAAATGTCATCATCATCATCATTATCACATAAACAACATTCGAAATCGTTCAATTGAAAACAAGATCGAGGTCTCGTCATATTTATAGCTACATCAAAATGGAAAGAAATTGGCGTAGAGAAATATCAACTTACATAAAGTTTACTCCGGATCGGGATCAATAGCAGATTGCGTGTATGAGATCTCGACCAGAAAGATGATAATGATGAAGAAGAAACCACGAAATTTCTCGCGAGACTCAAGGAGTGGCAACGGACGCTTCGATCGATATATACACAAAGATATATATACACAAGGATATATATATATATATATATATATATATATATATATGTGTATGATTCCATCCTTAACATTTCTATTTAACTTAACCCAATGGTTCGCATATTGACCAGGGTTAATTACTTGACCATCAAAAACAAATACCAAAATAAATAAAAGTTACCGCTAAGATATAATGAAATGACTTATTATTAACCTACGAATAATCGTTTTGGTGAAAATCGTGTGAAAAGTTGAGTTAACGTGAAAAACTTGAGAAGTGGATCTGAGTTCTTGATCACTTTTAATCTCAATCTAACTCATGAATCATGTTTGATACAGGTATTGCTCTTCATACTTGATTTTTTAAGTATTATTTATTTTTTAAATTCATTTTATCAATATTTTTGGTTAAGTTGTTTAAGCATTAATATCAGGTTAAAACATAAGATATCTTGTCACGTGAACGGTATAGAAGAGAACAAGTAAGACATAAATGGTTTTTGTTTTATGTTTGTGATCACCGTGATCCAATAACACATTTTTTAAGTTATGTGGTTTACTGCTAGTGAAATAGTTAAAAACGACACGTGATTCTCTGAAACTCGTTCAATCCGTTGACCACACAAATAAGAAGTTGATCTGGACTTTCAGAGCATCTCCAATAGCTTCTTTATAATTTATCTAAAATAGAGAATGAAAAGTCAAAATCTCTAAAACAAAAAATTTCCAACTCCAACAGTTTCTCTATTTTAGAGAACCCATCATTACTTATATTATTAAAATATTCAATATATTTTAACAAGGGAAATTAATTAAAATACCCTAAGTCAAACCAAGTGTTACCAAAATACCTAAAATCTCTCCCAGTTTGCAAAAATACCCCTTTTTTCCGCGATGGGAGCCCGCGATCGCGGGCCAGGGACCATTTCTGACACTTTTTTAAACTTGCAGGGACCATTTTTGAAAAATGGAATCCCGCGATCGCGGGCTCATCCCGCGATGGGGTACTTTTTGTGACTTTTCAATTGCAAGGGACCATTTTTGAAAAATTCCAGGGACCATTTTTGAAAAATTGAACCGCGATCGCGTAGAATCCCACTGTTCACCCCCGCTTTCTTTCAATTTGATGAATTTAAAATAAAATGTTACACTTTCAACCCCTATACTTATTTACTAAATTTACTTTATACCTTTTATTTTCATTATTTTAATTTTACATTTAACACATATAATCGTTTATTAACTAAAATACGTTAAAAAAATACGTTTTAATTTTAACAAATTACACCATTATAATCGTCTCTTCGATACGTTCGAAATGAGCCCAATCTTGAATTTTTTTGGATTTATATATTTTAATATATATCATATACAGTTATACACTACATAAAAAAAATATTTTTTATATTTAAAATTCATACTCTTATAGTTAATTATTTAATTTATGGTACATCTCTTATTTTTTTTTTTCAATTTTGTTTTACACTCCTATCGCATTAACATAATAATCATATATTAACTAATATTAACTTTAAGTAGTCAAACATAGCTAATTAATGAGAATTTAGATCAGATTTATATGGTACTATCAAATGCAAGTTTCTATAATATAGATATTGTTCTACATTACATGATACCAATTTTTGCATCATATGAATCACTTCCAGACAACAAGAACCAATACCCCAATAATCAAGAAATAAATGCTTGTTCATCCAATAATCTATGTATTAGGATTATCGCAAGTTTCATAAACCTACTTACTAGGTGTTGGAAATATGGGTTTTACTAAACTTTGGACGCATTTAAATTTATATAAATGTGTTATATATAACTAACTTTTAGTAGGTTTATGTTCTCCTATATGAGAGCTTCGAAATGATATATAATGCGTCCAAAACGGAGTATGTGTGAAAGAGGTATCGATACTCAAAGTTGAGTAAATGGATGAAATTAGCAAAAACCAAATGAAGTAAACGGTAACTGTATCACAATACTTTAACAAAATAAGTTAATACTAAAAATAACAATTATTTAATGTTACATAAACAACCTAACTACTTAGACAATGCGCATAAATTGACTCCGCCATATGTCGGCGGAAATCCATTGCCTCATCGTCGGTTTCGTTAGGGGGTACCCATATCTCCTCGTTATTTATCAACTTTTGGACATTACGACATACCCATACACCGCAATCCGCATATAACCCGGTCTGCTGGGGTACTTGGCCGGCCATCTTTGTGCGAAAGATACTTGACATTTCGCGACGTCTATGATCCCCTATCAATGAAAAGAACGTATATAGTTTTGCTTTAAACGATTGCATCTGCTCTGTCAATTGTTGTTTGCAGAGACCGTCCTTTTCGCTGTCATATAGGGTCATGACCATAGTGTCAAGTTCAAACACTCCAAGCAGCCAATGTCTGGGATGCAAGCATATGGGGATGTACACCTGAAATATTACAATATATGTCATATATGTTATTAAATAAAATAACAGTAAAACGATTTACATACCCTATCGAGGAGAGTCCAAGAGGTCCCTTCCGAGCCATTGCATATTTCGACCACGGAGGCGGGACCTTGATGGTCCATCAGTATACACTGAAAGAACATAGTGTGCATGATGGTCCACCTCGTGTCTACGCCACGATGTTTTTGCAACAGGCTAACCCAAGAATCGACGTGCTATGCATAAAAAATAGATGGTTAGACATGTAATATAAATATATTTGATTATATATGACTATAATTTAACTTCATACTAACCGTATCGTCTAAGTCAGAGTTCACAGGGTCATCCGCAAGCAATGTTTCAAAAAACGAGGGGTTGATTTCTAAGCCCCCGTAAGGGGTGAATGTCAAGTTGGGGAGGCGACCAGTCCGGCACATCCTCATTATTTCTGATGCCGGGTGAGGCTCCGGTGAAGGCACTTTTCCCTTTTTCCTTCCTCCCTTCTTTCCCCCCGCTTTCTTTGCTTGTTTTTTAGCGGGCGGTGGTGTCGTAGATCCTTGTTGGCCAAACGGGTGACGAAACCATTGTGAAATTTTATGCGACCGCTTTAGAGGGAGCGGGGTCACCTGTGGTGGTGGATCTACAACATCCATCGAGTCATCGTCAGGCTCCGAGAAGTGCTCCGAGAAGTGATCCTGGATAATAGGAGACCCCGTCTGAAAATTACGTTACTCAATGTTTTAAGTACAATTTAGGAAATGTTCACAATTAAACCAAAACTACCAAAATAACTTACAGTATGCATTTCCGGCCTGTAATAGTCATCGGCCGAACCGTAGACTTCCTCCAGATAGTGTACACGTGTCTCTAGCGGCCCGTGGACGTAGTCCCACAGGACTTCATGTGAGCCACGCTGTGGCTCGTAGGAAGGGGTCGCCTGATATGGATTGTAGGAGGAGGAAGGGGGCGCCTGGTAGGAGGAGGAAGGGGGCACCTGGTAGGAGGAGGAACGGGGCGCCTGGTAGGAGGAGGAACGGGGCGGCTGGTATCCACCGGAAGGGGGCATGTCGTCGTCTTCCTCATCTTCGGAAGTAGGGGGACGTCGAGCCCTTTCCGCCTCTGCGTCAATAAAGGCCACGCTGTCTCTGTACCAATCTGTGCCCATCTCGTCGACAGTAGGCACAAGGCGATCGGCGGGCAAGAGTGGCTGCTAAATATATGATAAAACATAAAAGAAATTAATAAGCGGGACTAACGTATGCAAATTGTAAACATAGTAAAAGAACTTACATTTCTAGACGCTTTGAAGAACTCAATCCAAAGCGACCTACTTAGGGTAACACGCTTGTCCCAACGGGTTCCCCTAAGTACTCGATCGTCGCGCTTGACGAAATATCGGATTGATGCGGGAAACATCTCCAAGATCCATATCTGGAATTAGACAAGAAGAGCAAGTACGTAAAAAGAAAAGTCAAACAGTTTGTATGTATTATTAACAATTGTTATACTACGTATCTAACCTTGAAGGCGTATATAAAACCACAAAGATTCATCTTTGCATGTTGATCGGCGCGTCTGCCTATGGCTCGGTGCAGATTAGAGTAGCAATGTGTCCAGATATGGCTACCCCACGGGTAGCTGTTAAACAGCTCAAGGTCCTCGACGGCCCTAAGGACCGTCGATGAAGCATGCTGGCTATACTCACGGCCCAGGAAGCCCATATCCACGATCACCACCAAGCATACACGGACAGCATCGTCGTCGGTTAGGGCACTAAGGCCCTCTTTCATCTTTTCCCGGGCTGCCTGCAGCTTCAAACGAGATGCTGAAATGCCGAAAACCCTAGGAACGAAGGAGCAGTCTTCTAAGGGAGAAAAGGGGGAGCCTCTCCAAAACGTAGTCCTGTAATTAGACAGAACTCCCGACGCCCAAAATGCAATTGATAGCCGAAGAAATCAAAATGCATCTCCTCCGGCTCAGCGTTGGCGTCCTCGACCTCCAACTGTAGAAACATGTTTACTAGCGTAGGGTCGCCACCAGAGTAAGACACATCCATCCATGGCCCGAACGGTGTCCCTCTATAGATGGTCTCAAGGGTATCTGCGCGATCACCTAATCCCCTAAACAGCGCTCCTAATTCCTCGATGTATGAAACTTTGCACCTTACCGTCAAGTCGATGTTAAAGAAATCCTTCTACATAGTCATTCACAGATGTTATAGTTAGTGTTATATATAGATGCTGCAGTTTATTTTATTTTATATAGATGTTGCGGTTTATTTTATTTCAACGTATAATAGTGTTATATATAGATAAAGTGCGGTTGTATTTTATTTTAACGTATAATAGTGTTACATATAGATAAAGTGCGGTTTATTTTATTTCAACGTATAATAGTGTTATATATAGATAAAGTGCGGTTGTATTTTATTTCAACGTATAATAGTGTTATATATAGATAAAGTGCGGTTTATTTTATTTCAACGTATAATAGTGTTATATATAGATAAAGTGCGGTTTATTTTATTTCAACGTATCATATTGTTATATATAGATAAAGTGCGGTTGTATTTTATTTCAACGTATAATAGTGTTATACATAGATAAAGTGCGGTTTATTTTATTTCAACGTATAATAGTGTTATATATAGATAAAGTGCGGTTTATTTTATTTCAACGTATAATAGTGTTATATATAGATAAAGTGCGGTTTATTTTATTTCAACGTATCATAGTGTTATATATAGATAAAGTGCGGTTGTATTTTATTTCAACGTATAATAGTGTTATACATAGATAAAGTGCGGTTTATTTTATTTCAACGTATAATAGTGTTATATATAGATAAAGTGCGGTTTATTTTATTTCAACGTATCATATTGTTATATATAGATAAAGTGCGGTGGTATTTTATTTCAACGTATAATAGTGTTATATATAGATAAAGTGCGGTTGTATTTTATTTCAACGTATAATAGTGTTATATAAAGATAAAGTGCGGTTGTATTTTATTTCAACGTATAATAGTGTTATACATAGATAAAGTGCGGTTGTATTTTATTTCAACGTATAATAGTGTTATATATAGATAAAGTGCGGTTGTATTTTATTTCAACGTATAATAGTGTTATATAAAGATAAAGTGCGGTTGTATTTTATTTCAACGTATAATAGTGTTATACATAGATAAAGTGCGGTTTATTTTATTTCAACGTATAATAGTGTTATATAAAGATAAAGTGCGGTTGTATTTTATTTCAACGTATAATAGTGTTATACATAGATAAAGTGCGGTTTATTTTATTTCAACGTATAATAGTGTTATATATAGATAAAGTGCGGTTTATTTTATTTCAACGTATAATAGTGTTATATAAAGATAAAGTGCGGTTGTATTTTATTTCAACGTATAATAGTGTTATACATAGATAAAGTGCGGTTTATTTTATTTCAACGTATAATAGTGTTATATATAGATAAAGTGCGGTTTATTTTATTTCAACGTATAATAGTGTTATATAAAGATAAAGTGCGGTTGTATTTTATTTCAACGTATAATAGTGTTATACATAGATAAAGTGCGGTTTATTTTATTTCAACGTATAATAGTGTTATATATAGATAAAGTGCGGTTTATTTTATTTCAACGTATAATAGTGTTATATATAGATAAAGTGCGGTTTATTTTATTTCAACGTATCATATTGTTATATATAGATAAAGTGCGGTTGTATTTTATTTCAACGTATAATAGTGTTATATAAAGATAAAATGCGGTTGTATTTTATTTCAACGTATAATAGTGTTATACATAGATAAAGTGCGGTTTATTTTATTTCAACGTATAATAGTGTTATATATAGATAAAGTGCGGTTTATTTTATTTCAACGTATCATATTGTTATATAGAGATAAAGTGCGGTTTAGGGACCCTAGTTGTCATTCTTAAAAGTTTAGGACCTAATTGGCATTCTTAAAAGTTTAGGGACCTAAGTTGTCATTCTTAAAACCGTAGGGACCTAAGTTGTCATTCTTAACATTTTTTTATAAAAAACACATATTTAACAATTTTTTTATAAAATGTGTTTTTTATAAAAAAATGTTAAGAGTGTGTTTTTATAAAAAAAATTGTTATAGTTTTATGGTTTTATGTTTGAATGTGATATTTGTATGTTATAATGTGTATTTTGTTATAGTGTGTTTTTTCATATAAAAATTGTTAAAAATGTGTTTTTTTTATAAAAACACACCCTTAACAATTTTTTATAAAAACACACGCTTAACAATTTTTTTATAAAAAAACCTGTTTTTATAAAAAATTGTTAAGGGTGTGTTTTTATAAAAAAATTGTTAAGAGTGTGTTTTTATAAAAAAAACATTGTTAACAATTTTTTTTATAAAAACACACTCTTAACATTTTTTTATAAAAAAACACATTTTTAACAATTTTTATATGAAAAAACACACTATAACAACATACACATTATAACATACAAATATCACATTCAAACATAAAACCATAAAACTATAACAATTTTTTTATAAAAACACACTCTTAACATTTTTTTATAAAAAAAACACATTTTTAACATTTTTTTTATAAAAACTGTTTTTATAAAAAAAATTAACAATTTTTTTATAAAAAAAGACATTATAAAAACCATAAAACTATAACAATTTTTTATAAAAACAAACTATTAAACATTTTTTATAAAAAAACTGTTTTTATAAAAAAAAATTAAGGGTGTGTTTTTATAAAAAAATTGTTAAGAGAGTGTTTTTATAAAAAAAAAACACATTGTTAACAATTTTTTTATAAAAACACACTCTTAACAATTTTTTTATAAAAAAACACTCTTAACAATTTTTATATGAAAAAACACACTATAACAACATACACATTATAACATACAAATATCACATTCAAACATAAAACCATACATATCATGTTAAACATAGAACATATTCAAACATAAGTTATAAACACTATAACAACCTACAAATCATATATCTTAACTTAAAATAACATACAAAAAATAACAAATAACATAAGGAAAACATACCAAAGATGTAATACGAGACATCTTCACAAAACCCGAACGCGTATTCCACACGAGAAAATTGAGAGAGTGGGAGAAAATTGAGAGAGTTTGATTAAAAATTGAGAGAGTGATTAAAAAAATTGAGAGTGGAGAGTGGTCGTGTCTTGGTCCCCCCACTTATATAGTGCGGCCGAAGAAACAATGGGATTAGGGTTTAGGTTCTCAAAGGGATTTTAGGGTTAACCCTGTGCCGACACGTGGCACAGGAGCCTGCGATCGCGGGAGGTCAACGAAAGTCAATCGCGGGCATGGACCAAAAATGCACACGCGGGTATTCTTGAGGGGGGAAAGCTGTACCGCGGGAATTCTTGAGGGACCAACGCGGGCAAAGTGGCCAAACTTTGGTGACACGTGTAGCCCGCGATCGCGGGGGTCAATGAGTCAATCGCGGGCAGGGACCAAAACTGCACACGCGGGCATTCTTGAGGGGGGAAAGCTGGACCGCGGGCATTCTTGAGGGACCAACGCGGGCATTCTTGGTGACACGTGGCCTGGAGCCCGCGAGATCGCGGGCTCCATCGCGGATTTTTTGGGTACTTTTGTAAACTGGGAGAGATTTTGGGTATTTTGGTAAGAGATGGTCAAACTTAGGGTATTTTAATTAATTTCCCTTTTAACAAACTTTTTAACAATCAAATTAACTTTTAAATAAACTCTCAAACCCATTAAAATAATATTTCTATCTCTTGTTTTTCACTTCTTTTTAGGCATATAGAGAATTCTCTATATTGAGAATTTTTCTCTTATAAACCACCATGAAGAAAGGAAGTTTTCGACATGACGCTTTTGTCTTGAAACGTCAATGATTAGACATGGAGTCTTGAACCGATAGCCACACAAAAGATCGCACTTTTTGTTGGGATATTTTTGTTCCAAGGATACCTAATGGCAGTGTGTTAAGATAATCTTTACATTATACGCTATTTTAGTAAATTAACCCTTCTATTCCTCCTCTTTAGCTATATTTTAAATCGTCCGTTACGAATGTATCGATTAACCAAACATATATGAGCAAGCATACCAATACATCAAGTTAGCTAGGAATTGGCACGGTGAACAGGCGTGCAACCTCGCGTTTGAACCCAACTCACCCCCTACACTTGAGCGTTGTGATCAATGTTCCAAATTTCTGTTTTTTATATACTAAATAAGATTTTTAACTACAAGTTAGATCTATCATGATCGTGCGGTGATGGATCTAAACCTATAAAAGGATATGTACCGACATTCCCAAAACTTATTGTACATGCTTATACTTAATAAACAGATATGTAGCCATCATTGTACATGAATTCATCACAACCACGAATTGAACACAACCACCCAACATAATAAATGCATATATAGGTCGATAACATACAACAAAATCAAATCCAATATATTTTTTGTAAGAATAATAAATAACTTGGTAGTTATCATTGATTGTGTTAACATAAATAGAGTTTTTTATCCTCAAAGGAAAAACAAAAAAGTAATTTAATAAATTAATGAAGACGATTTTCTGAACTTTTGATACATATGAAATAAATCTGAACAAACCACTAGGGGATGATGAAATGGGTGATTGCGTTGACAGGTTCGAGAAACTTAGGTGGGAACAAGCCTCGTTGTATGAGACAACACTTTACATACGTTACATACTCAGTCAAACATCGTTGGAAGAAGAAAAAAACTCTCTTTCAATGTTAGCACGAATGTAATCACCAAGTTGTTAATCATTCTTACAAAAAATTATATCGAATTTGATTTTGTTGTATATTAGAGAGACTATTTAGTGGTAAAAGATACCAATACGTTTTCATGTGGTGGGTAGTTTTGTCATTTGTGCATTTATTATGTTGGGGACCTTGGGGTAGTTGTGTTTAATTCATGGTTGTGATGATGGCTAGGTATCTATTTTTGAAGTAAACATGTATTATATTCAATAAACAAGTTTTGGGAATGTTGGTACATATCCTTTTATATTTATAGCGATATAATGTATTTAAAAAGTTATCTATAATTAACTAATTAAAATATTATTTAATATATAAAACACTGAAATTTGGAACAAAGATCACATAGTCCCATTGAACAAGAATATCCCAACAAAGTGCAATATTTTGTGTGGCTACCCACCCTCCATTGCTTTTGGGTTCTATTGAATCATTAAGAAACAAGACATCGGTTTGTGATTTCTGAATCTATGCTAATAAACCAACCCTCCATTGTTTTCGGCACCATCTCCGACGACATGCGCCATCTGAAGTTCTGAACTGACGTCCCACACTCACCGGCACCACCCTCTAAGTTCGTCCATGAGATCGTCCCAGAGAACGCCCATAAGATCGTACCTGAGATCGTTCAGTGATGTAGGAGGTCGACGCCGGTGATGATGCAGGAGGGTTACGTCGCCAAAGGAGTTATTTTAGTTCTAGAATTAATTGACACATGTCATCCTCTAATTGGTATAAAAGAATGCAAAAAAAAGGACGAAAAGGGTACAATTTTAGGGAAATTAATTAAAATACCCAAAGTTTGACTTTGACTTGCAAAATACCCAAAATCTCGTTTGTTTTGCAAAAATACCCATTGTTTCCGCAATGGGGTCCGCAATCGCGGACCCAATAATTTTCTTGCGATTTGAAGACCCTAGTCCTGCGATTTGGAGGGGTAGTCGGCTATGCACACACAATTTGATATAAATTAGAGTAAACTCTACTTTTGGTCCTTGAGGTTTAGTGATTTCTTTGAAACAAATACACGTGGTTTCATAAGTCAAGTTGTGGGGTTCATGGTTTTGATTTTGCTCTAGATTCAGGGTCTGGCCACTAACCCCGTTAAAAACAACCGTTAGAGTCAGGGGTATTTTCGTCCTTTCACCATTTTGTCTCTTTTTTGTAATTTTCTTTTGCTTTTCCTTGAATTTTTTAAAAAGCATCAAATTACAGGGATCAAATTGTAATTAACTTGAATATATATATATATATATATATATATATATATATATATATATGTGTGTGTGTGTGTGTGTGTGTGTGTGTGTGTGTGTGTACTGTGTATACATAGAAACACACAAACGTTCACCACCACCATAGCTATACCACCATCTTCTTCACCAACACAAACACAAATAGCTATATATCTTTTGAGATTTTTTTCTTAGAGAAATTAAGGTATTAATGTTTATGAGAGAGAGAGAGAGAGGGATTCGAGATAGCCAAAGCTGTGCAAACACCATTCCCACAACCAGCCATATCTTCTCCAAGCAACAATTTCTAGAATCTTTCTTTCATCATCTCAATCTCTATTTTATTCAACTCCAAGTTTAATCAAGGATGCATGAAGGGATTTGCCATGGTTGAAAGATACTGCAGAACAGGCCTTTAAAATGGGATGGAACAATGAAGGTTGGGTCAATTGAAGTACTCCTGATTCATTGCATATCGATAATACTTGTTGCCATCTCCCATTAAACGATGAGTCTTTGATCTTTTCTCTCCAAACCCACAACAACAATGAAAAAACACCATTAAACCTGCAAGTATTGGACTAAGGCCTGAACCCATTGTCGGTATAAAACAGTAATGAAGGTGGTGGGTCACCGGAGAAGATGACCGGAGGGCCACCGGAGAAGATGACCGGAGGGCTACCAGAGAAGATGACCGGTGAAACTGAAAACTCACAACTTCCCCTGACATGTGTAAATTTCTACTCGTTTTTCTTGCTTCCGATTCAATTTTAGTGCCTTTTCGGTTGTGGGGGTGTGGTGCCGGCAAATCATAGGGTGGGGTGTCGTCCCCTCTGTGTGATGTATATATATACACTGAAGAAATGATGAAATTTTGAAAAATTACTTAAAATTCAAATTGAAAAAGAAGCTGAAAAGTGTGAAACGGAAGCACCACACAAGTTGGTAATAGTCCAGTGGTGGTAGAACTAGATTAAACTGAAATGAAATCGATTAATGGGGGTATAAAAAGTTTCATATATATATATATATATATATATATATAGGGGGTCATTCAAGGAAGAACTAATTAGTTTGTGGTAACTGTAAGAACCAGTGTGAGCCACATATTAAGCTATATATTAGGAAATTATTAATTTTGGAAATTTTGTTTGAAATTTAAAAAAAAGAGCATTTTAGGTATTTTTAAAATCTCCTCTCTCCTCTCTCCAGCAAATATATCGATTATGATAATGATATCACAAGTGATACCAGTTGTGATGCCATTGTGATACCCTGAAACAACGATGCAAACCTTCAATATCCAAAATACATGCTAAGACTAAATGTGATACCACTGTGATACAAGTTGTGATGCCATTGTGATACCTTAAAACAACGATACAGATCTTCAATATCCAAAATACATACTAAGAACAATACATCTATCCTTAGTGTGATACCTAAAATACATAGAAAACACACCTTTATCCTCAGTATGATACCCAAAATACATCCAAGAACAAATGTGATATCACTGTGATAGCATATATGATACCATTGTGGTACCCGTTTTTTTCGGCTCCGGCTCCGGTGTATTTCTTCCCATTTTGCCCTCTTCCAGTCTCTCTTCTCTTGTCTCTCTCTCTGCTCGTCCATCTCGCTCTCTGTGACTCCGACGAACTACTCCATCTCCGGCGAACTACTCCATCTGTGGTCCATCTCGCTCTCTCGCTCGTCCATCTCTTCTCTGTGACTCCGGCGAACTACTCCTCGGTCCCATCTCGTCTCTCGCTCGTATCTCTTCTCTGTGGCGGTTTCATCGCCGGCGAACTACTCATCGGTCTGCTGCAGGTGCGATTCTAGGGCAGAAATTGATCGAGGGGATGGAAGGAGAAGAAGGCGACAGTGGGGGTTTTGGCTGTGTGTGCGTGAAAACGAGAAGGGGAGAAGGTCGTTGCAGGTTTCCGGTGGTGGCAGGTGATGGCGGCTGTGGTCGCCGGCGTGTGGGGAAGAAATCTAGAGGAGAAAGGATCAAGGGGGAAATAGAGATGGTGAGGGAGGTGTGGCTGATTTTTAGGGTTATAATATATGAGTTGTCAAAATAAATAAAATTACCAATTTACCCTTATTTTTATTTTTGGAAGTAACATTAATTATTTTAAATGTGTGGCTCACATTGGTTCTTACAGTTACCACAAACTAATTAGTTCTTATTTGATTAAGCCTCTCTATATATATATATATATATTCAAGTTAATTACAATTTGATCCCTGTAATTTGATGCTTTTTTAAAAATATAAGAAAAAATAAAAAGAATTGCGTATTGTATACACAGAAACATAATCTTCACCACCACCATTTTATTTTACACTCACACACAGATCATATATATATATATATATATATATATAGGTTGGGTATCAAATACAAACCAGGTAGTTTGTACAAACTCGTACAAACCATACATAGCTTCATGATTTTGTAAATTTGGCTTCATGAATATATATATATATATATATATATATATTTTTGTTTCATGAATATATAATTTGGCTTCATTAATATCATTTGACATTTTTAACTATTTTTTTTTACAAAAATACCCTAGAATACCCTTATTTTTGTAAAAAAATTAGTTAAAAATGTCAAATGATATATTCATGAAGCCAAAATATATATATATATATATATATATATATATATATTCATGAAGCCAAATTTACAAAATCATGAAGCTAGGTATGGTTTGTACGAGTTTGTACAAACTAACTGGTTTGTATCCGATACCACCCATATATATATATATATATATATATATATATATATATATATATATATATATATTTTCAAGTTAATTACAATTTGATCCCTGTAATTTGATGCTTTTTTAAAAATATAAGAAAAAATAAAAAGAATTGCAAAAAGAGAAAGGAAACCATATTGGACGAAAATACCCCTGACTCTAACTGTTGTTGTTAACGGGGTTAGTGGCCAGACCCTGAATCTAGAGCAAAATCAAAACCATGAACCCCACAACTTGACTTATGAAACCACGTGTATTTGTTTCAAAGAAATCACTAAACCTCAAGGACCAAAAGTAGAGTTTACTCTATAAATTAATTTGAAATTTACATTTTATACCCCTATAATATTTACTTAGTTTACTTTATACCTTTTAGTTTTCTATTTTTCATTTTACACTTTTATTATATTAACACATGTCTTATTTTTTCAATTTTGTTTTACACTCTTATCAAAGTAACATAATAATCTTCTATTAACTAAATAAAAAATAAAAAACTAATAGGTATAAAGTAACTAACTAAATAAGTATAATATAATTAAATAAAAAAATATTCAATATTGGGCTCATTTCGAAGGTATCGACGAGACAATTATAATGGTGTAACTTGTTAAAATTAAATCGTATTTTTAACGTATTTTAGTTAATATACGATTATATGTGTTAATATGATGAAGGTGTAAAATTAAAATTAGAAAAGTAAATGTATAAAGTAAACTAAGTAAATAATTATAGGGGTATGTAGGGCTGTAAACGAACCGAACGTTCAGCGAACCGTTCGTGAACTGTTCGGCGAGAAGTTCGTTTATGTTCGTTTATTTAATAAATGAACGAACATGAACACGTTTTTTTGTTCGTTTAGTTAAATGAACGAACATGAACAATGGTCTCGTTCGTTCATTTATGTTCGTGAACGTTCGTTCATTTATGTTCGTTAATGTTCGTTCGTTTACGTTCGTTTATGTTCATTTATGTTCGTTTATGCTTGTTTATACATAAACATATTTATATAATATGAAATTAATGTGTAAAATCATCAAGTAAATTGATCTTTTAGAATTTATTTTTCATACCTCCTAAGTTAACCCGGTTTTTAATTTAGTTAAGGTATTTTTTACGAACGAAATGATGAGCATGGTGGTTTTTTTTTGTTCATTTGGGTTTGTTCGTTTATGTTCATTTAAAGTCGTTTGTTTACGTTCGTTTATGTTCATTTAAATTCGTTCGTTTATGTTCATTTAAATTCGTTCGTTTAACTCTTAATGAACGAACATAAACGAACACGAACAAACAAAAATTCTTAACGAACGAACATGAACACAAAAAATCTCGTTCGTTTACCGTTCGTGTTCGTTCGTTTGTTCGGTTAAGTTAAACGAACGAACATGAACAAGCCTCCGTTTGTGTTCGTTCGGTTCGTTTACAGCCCTAGGGGTATGGGGTATGAAATGTAACTTTCAAATCAAAAAATTAAATATCGAGGATTTGAAAGTTACATTTCACACTCTTATACTTATTTAGCTAATTTACTTTATACCTTTCAGTTTTCTATTTTTCATTTTACACTTTTATTATATTAACACATATAATCGTATATTAACTAAAATACGTTAAAAATGCTTTTTAATTTTAACAAGTTACACCATTATAATCGTCTCGTCGATACCTTCGAAATGAGCCTAATATAGAATATTTTTTTATTTAATTGATTAAATCGTCAAATTATTTGGATTATAAGTCTCGTTGCATTGCAGCGGGTAAATAACTAATATATATATATATATATATATATATATATATAGAGGAAAGTTCAAACGAGGAGTGTACCAATTTAAGAGAACGTGAGGAGCACTCTCATGCTTCTGATCACATATGATTTACAACGCTAAAAAATCGGACATAATCGAATTTTCACGCAAAAGTAGCGCGACTTGGTTCGCGACGCGTGCAAGTCGCGGATCATTAATGATCCACAACTGCCAATCACATGTGATCCATAACTGTCGATTCTCATCCAGATCAGTTGTGAATCACATGTGATCCACAACTGCCAATCACATGTGATTCATAACTATCAATTGCTCCTCACGTTATCTTAAATTGGTACGCTCCTCGTTTGAACCCGCCTCTATATATATATATATATATATATATATATATATATATATATATATATCGAACTTCTTAACATATTTTAACGTAATTATGTATGTTAATGTGATATGATAAAACGTATTTTTTTAACATATTTTAGTTAATATATGATTATTATGTTAATGCGATAAGAGTGTAAAACGAAAATTAAAAAAGTAAGAAATGTACCATAAATTAAATAATTAACTATAAGGGTATGAATTGTAAATATTAAAGATATTTTTATGTAATATATATGATATATAATTAAATAATTAAATTAAAAAATATTCAATATTGGGCTCATTTCGAAAGTATCGAAGAGACGATTACAATGGTGTAACTTGTTAAAATGAAAACGTATTTTTAACGTATTTTAGTTAATATACGATTATATGTGTTAATATGATGAAGGTGTAAAATTAAAATTAGAAAAGTAAAAGGTATAAAGTAAACTAAGTAAATAATTATAGGGGTATAAAATGTAAATTTCAAATCAATTTATATCAAATTGAGTGTGCATCGCCGACTACCCCCTCCAAATCGTGGGACCAGGGTCTCCAAATCGCAGGAAAATTGTTGGGTCAGCGGTCGCGGACACTATCGTGGGGAAAAATGAGTATTTTTGCAAAACCAACGAGATTTTGGGTATTTTTGCAAGTCAAAGTCAAACTTTTGGTATTTTAATTAATTTCCCAAAATTTTAATATCAAAATGGAGAAATTTTTAAAAAGACGGAAATGTCCTCCAAGTTAACGGAGAGAACAAACGAAAGTTAGCATGAAGGACTAAATTTATAACAAATTGTATATGTGAAGGGTTCTTATGCAATAAATGAAGTTAAGGGACCAAATCCGTATTTTTAACATACTTTATGGACCAAATCCTTAATTTACTCTTACATAAATATTTCTCCTAAAATTCTTTGATTTGAAATACGAAATTAAGGGTCGTTTACTCAAACACTTATCCGGTAAATGTTTATCGGTAAAAGTGAAAACATTTAACTTACTTTACCGAATAAGATAGATTTTACTCCACCAAAATGACATCGTATGCAACAACTTATTTGGTAAACGCTTACTAGGTAAGAGTCATCATCCTCACTTACCAAGTAATACTCTTCATCCTTATCGCTCTTACCGGATAAGATTCTCGACTCTTGCCACCTGTTATCCGATAAAGTAAATGACCTAATATAGTGACGATTGATTATAACTAATTTTGAAAGACGACATTTTTTACTAAACGGGTACCCAACGTGTTCCCCAAACCCGTCGGGGATTACTTCACCCAGAACCTGCCGGGAATTAGTTGGGGCAGGGTCGGGGACGGGGAATGCATTACCCATTCAATACCCGCCCCGTTTCCATCTCTACGCTTACTAAACGCATCCGGAAATCACAAGTATATGAAAATCACAATATTTTTATCATAAACAATTAATTACGTTATCTTTTATGTAATGTTGATTTAGATTTATAAAATCCTTTTTTGTTAAATTGTCCAATTGGTAGTGGCAAAGGATGTATCCGAAGAAGGCGATTGGAATTTGTTAAAAGGTAAAGATATTATAAATCAATCTTGTTATCTTTCTAACTTATTGTGTTTGTTATGTGATTTACAGAAGTTAAGGGGTGTTTTTGTAAAGTGGAAGAAACTTCAGGATAGAAGGGACTGCACCTCACTTGTTGTGAAAGCTCAGGGTTAGGGGAGCACTTTGCTGAAAGATGGAGGACTAAAGTGAAACTTCTGCTAAGGATATATAAACACAATCTCTTCGGTGTTTTGTATTCTTTCATTCTCTCTCAACTTTTAGGGTTAGTCTAGTTTAACATCTTCATACCTCTTGAAGATGTTTAGGTTAGATTAGTTAGTATTTGTTGAGATATTTCTTTTGTATGTACTAGTTGTTGTTGTTATATTCATTTCAATAAAGGGTCGAATAGAATTTAAAATCGTTTAATCTTTTTATGATAATTTAGAGAGGGAATCAAATTAATACCCGTTAATATTTTAATAAAATGTTTTATTTTAGATATTTAATCGATAAATAATTAAGATGATATATACTAAAAACGATGGGATGAAATGAAAATGCAAATATAATCGGCTGATTAATGGGGAAATCGAATGGTTACAATTAGGTTATGGCTTTCGATAGGTCAGTCTCTCCACAGATGCACGTCCAAAGGGTTACAAACCAGAATACTTTTTCTTAGACCCTCACACATGTATTTAACTATTTATACTAGACCCATGCATTGCCAACTTGTACCCTTAGCACAATAACTACTTGTACTCTATTAGAGTAAGAAGACTATCCGTTGAATTAATGGTCAATTACTACTTCTAATGCTAGAAATGTGAGTACAAATAGAAAACCATCATAATCTTCTTCTTCTTCATGGCAATCATTTACACATACTGGCAACCTCCATAACCTGCAAAATTGTGCAAGTTTTTCAATAAAGATCTAAACTTTAGCATTGAATCTTTAATGGGTTGGTGGATGTTTAAATAAAAAACTAAACTTTTACTTCAAATTGTTATGGGTTGGTTCCACTTCAAATAAAAAACTAAGAGGCTGTTTGTTTACCTCTTAATAGTTTCATTAAGAGGCAACCTCTGAATCATTCAGAGGTGAACCTTGTTTGGCAAAAAAAAGTCTGCCTCTTAATATTTAGCATCTTGGGCCATCCTTAACCATTCAGCACCCTGATTTCATTATAAACAAATACCAAACAACCATATTTCATTTTGCTATCATAAAAGTCTCTTAACCATTCTGACCTCTTAATCATTGCACCAAACCATTCAGCAACTGCCAAACAGCCCCTAAACTTTTACTTCAAAGTGTTTATGGGTTGGTTCCACTTCAAATAAAAAGCTTAAATTTAGCTTCAAATCTTTGATGGGAAGATTAAAAAAAAACATCCAACTTCAACATAAACTTCAAATCTTTTGATGGGTTGATTAAACTTCCCACTAAAAACTGTTTCTTTAGCATTTAATCTTTAATGGGTGATTAATTAAATTTCTAATTATAAAAGCAAACTTTAACTTCAACTCTTTAAAGGGTTGGTTCAAGATTTCAATCACTTACTTGGGTCAGTGATGGTAATGAGACCAGAGTTACCAAAATGACAGTTCCATGAGTTTCTTCCCTTGCATTGATAGTAAATATTCATGGCAATGGAGGCATGGTTGATGAGATCACCCGGCAAATAACACGCACCGCCTTTCTCCAAGATCCCGCAATCGACTTGCGAGCACGCGTAGTTCACATTCTCTAACAGCACCGCTTGACTCGATGACGGCTTCGCCACACACCATGTTTTCTTCAACACAAAAAGATAAAAAATTTAGGGTTTTTTCGGTTCTTTTTCATACGAGCCCGTGGTCTTTTAAGTCATTACTATCTATAGATAACAACAAATATCATCAAGTTAAATAAGATAGACGTTATTTACCTGATCATCGCCATAAACCGACCTAAACGTCCCAACTTTACATGAAACGATTACCAAAATGAGTCAAGATTCATTCAAATGTTATAGAACGACTTCGAAAATGTATCCTGGTTTGTATACTACAAACCGGTGATGCATTTTCGAGCCTATATATATATATATATATAAAGTAAGTTTGGAGGCATACCTGAAAGAAATGATGAAAGTAGGAACAGATATGCAAATATTTTAGAAGCCATATTAATTATGAGGTGATGATTTGAATTTGTGGGTGGTTTTTAAAGAGGAATGGTGAGGAAAGATATAACGGCTCTATAGAAAATGGAAGATCAAGACGTTACGTTTACTACAATATTTTGCGATTAAAAGGGGCCCATTAAGTGTGTTGTTTAGTATTTAATTAAATATTTAAATTATATATATGATGTTTATAATTTTAAACAAAAAAACAAGGAAAAATATTAACAAGAAACAAAAGTAATAAACAAAAACCACAAGACTTGTGGCGTACTGGTTAATGCCTTGGGGGGATGTGGCTCAGAAACCTATCTACCCCGGGTTCGAATCCAGACGTTGACAACTTGTGGTCACTGGGGAATTATCTCAGAGTTGCATGTTTAGCAGTCAATCAGTGTCAGTGATTAGTCTAGGCAAAGCCTAGGATACCCTTTCAAAAAAAAGTAATAAACAAAGTTTGATTGAGGGATCTGTAAGATGCAAAACTAAACAAAACCTTATATCTAAAATATATATAAAATTATTAAATGCCTCATAAGTTAAAACTCATTGGATTTATTAGATGTAGTAAAACATCAAATTTTATTTTGGATATTTATTTTGAAATTTAGGGAGTATAAAATAGAGTGATTCATTGAAATGGATCAAGTTGGAGTCCTCACTTGCAAAAATACTCAAACTCTCCCCTATTTAACCAAAATACCCAAAAAAAAATCTGTGATGATACCCCGCGATCGAAGACTTTTTAAAAAAGTTGTGATTCGTGGTCCAAATCATATCAATTTCATGAAAAACCCTACCATCGAGGACCCAAAGCACTCGATCGCGGACATACATTCACTCGATCGCGGCTAGTATTACCTCTATCGCGGACAAATATGGGGTCCGTGGGGGAAATCACGGGGAAAATCACGAGTCTTCGATCGCGGGGTATCATCACGGATTTTTTAGGTATTTTGGTTAAATTGAGGAGAGTTTGGACATTTTGGTAAGTCAAAGTCAAACTTGGGGCATTTCGAGTGATTTCTCTATAAAATATATAGTTGGACTAAATCGTACATATGAAACATTTGTATATTAACCGATAGAAACGAAGAATCATGTGAGAAGAAAGTTAATTTAAAAAGATAAGAAAGGATCTGGATCGTTGATCGTTTTTAATTTCAAACTTACCTATGAATCATCCAAGGTGAAAATACCTTCTCATTATTTTCAGCATAATTTTCATTCTCACCATAATACAAAATAAATTAGTAAAGCTTTGTAAGTAAATGGATTAAAAATAAATATAAATATTTTGCTTAAAATGTTAAGGAAAAGAGAAAGTGGTGGGTATCAATTATCAAATACCAAGGTGAATTAATTGAGATCTACAAAAGAATAGAAATGGTGACTTCCACTCCATGTGAATTGGGAACCCTAAAAAGGGGATTTGTTCACCCCTTTTATGCTTTTAATGTGTGATTTAGCAAACCCATGTTTTATTTATTAATATTATTATTATTATTATATATGGAACAAATCAAATAAAAACTGTATTTATGTTAGTACTCTATAAACCAAAATTCATTGTATATATTTAACTTTTATAATGCTCTTATTAATTATATTAAATACCTTATCTATTGTTTCTTAAAAACCCACTTTTTGTCATTTGAAATCATCATATAAATGTGAGAAGTGATCCTAGCCCTTCCCCTAAAAAATAGACGCTAATGATTTAGGAGCTAATTGTGTAGCATCAGTGTCTTTTTTTTTATGTAATTAATTTCTTTTTTCAGAATTATATGTTTTTTTACCTAAGAAAGAATGACAAGATATATAACAAATATATCATTTTCACGGACTACATTTAGCAAAATATATGCGTCCCGTTATGTCTTTAATTTAATACTTTATTACACGACTTACTTCAAAAGAATGTAATAAAAACAATACCACCAAACTCTTGTTAGGAAAGGGTCAAAGAACACATGTGATTTACGCAAATGCGAGAATATATACTTATACGTCCATCACTCTATTTTCAATAAATATTTATCTTTTTTTGGAATATCGAAGACATGCATGGGTAAAATGGGGGAAACCTGCAAATCACATGATGAACAAATAGAAGCGATGATTGGGGACGTGATCGTGACTGCGTTTTTATTTATCACATCATTATCACAACAAAATCACATCATTATAACAATAAAATCACATAACGGTACGGATACATTAACATTCGAAGTAATCGATGATACTAACAACATTTAAGGGATAAACGCAAATCCGAGATAACATAACATTGTTGATAAATACTGATTTATTTTCATTTATTCTAATTTATATTACGAGTTAATAAATTTAGAGAATACAAGCCCAAAAATGTTATTACATTTTCATAACACAGAGTTCTCGTTTGAACCTAGGTCATTGTATTATAAAAAAACACTTTAAAAATCATTTAACTATACAATAGGATACATTAGGATTCATTTCCATCAGCTATATAAGAAAAACATATCCTATTATTTATTTTTATATAGGGCCTTCACTTGAGATTATTTAGATAAGTGAGATCCATTCAAAGTTGCACCAGAGATGACACTAAGAGCATGTTTGTTAATAGCTTAATGAGCTTAATATGACTCACATATTATTCGATAAGCTTAAAAACTTCATAGAATTCATGATCGGTCATTCTATTTGTGCTTTCGATAAGCTATATATAACTATTTGATAGTGGCTTAATGATATAAAAAATGACTTATTTAATAAGCTTTTATGGGGAAAGTTTTATACAGAAAGTCAAGTTTTTTTCAAACTTATCCCTCGGTTAAAAGACACGCTCATCACATTTTTGAAAAAACCCTTCCAAGTTCCAACCCCCCTAAAAAATGTCACATAAGAATAGTAGTCATTGTAAAAGGGTAAGCAGGAACCTCCATTGGATCAATCCTAAAGATCACTTAAAAACATTGCTCTAAGCTAATTCATGGGTTATTTCGGGCTTAATCTGAACCATTAGATCAACACTAATTCATGGGTTATTTCAAGCTTAATCTGAACCATTAAATCAACACTAATTAAAAGTGATCAAGGTCCAAATCCCACCTTAACTCTTATTCTCACACGATCCTTCATCATTCACCAAATGCATTATTATTCCCACCTTAACTCTTATTCTGACACGATCCTTCATCATTCACCAAATGCATTATTATCCCACTCAGTCCTATCGGTCTTAACAAATGTCGCGCCAATCTTAAGACAACGAGTTCTTTATTCTGTCGTATCCCACATAACATCGACCTACCTTCAATCAAATCTTGAAAAAGAATAAAGATTCCTTTGTAAAAACCACTTCCATAAAAGATCATAACATGCATGTTTTGAAAAAAGAGAAAAGGCATGATGTGTTTGTGCTACTTTTGGGTCAAAAAGTGGGTTCTTGAGGCCACAAGATTTGATCTTTGGTCCTCTATTCTTCAAGAAAAGAATCAGAAACCACTTTAAACAGCATATATCAACAATGGTGAAATAAAGATCACTCTTTCTTTTCTTTTTTTCCAACCCTAGAAAGGAGTTCACAATTTACAGGACAACAACTAGCAACTAAACACCACTTCAAATTAAACATCCCTTTACTTTTTTTAAGACAGTCCAATCTGAACAACCGTATGAGTGGCGGCAGCCGCCGCCGCCACTCCTGCTACATGACCAAACTGAGTTTGACCGACTGCTATCCGTTCACTAGGCAGCTGTTGGCTTGCCATACCATGTGGATTCACATGTGAATGTGCATGTGTTTGGCTGTAATACATGTTACTATTAAGGTCAATCATTATCCCCCCACTCGCACCCACTTGCGGGTGCGGGTGTGGGTGTGGGTGTGGGTGTGGGTGTGGGTGTGGGTGTGGGTGTGCGTATGTGTACGTCTGTGGGTGTGGGTGTGGAACCATGGACGATGAATCCCTACCGCCTTCCGTGGTGTGGATCTTTCCTTGATCTCCGCCATTGGTGGTGGTCATATATACATATTGTGGTGGAAGAGCCACCGGAGGTGCAACTGCATTTTTCACCAACACCCTTGGATCATACACTTCTTCGTAGGGGAGAACCGGCCCTATAACTCTTCCTTGCTTAGCTTCACACCCACACAAAAAGAAAAATTAGTACTGCTGACCCAATAAGAGTAGAGAGATGCTTACTTAAGGACCATTTGCCAACACAAATCAGGTAAATGCTAATTGGGTAAGAGGTTCTGTCATACTAAGCACTGACTGAGTAAGAGAGTCTTTCCTTACCGAGTCAGCATCTCAGTCAGCATAGTTTGTCGGGCAGTGTATGGTAATTAAATAACCTCACGTCTTACCAGGTAAGCACCTCTTACCCGGTAAGAGGCAGTCAAGAATTAATAAACAACCCTAGCAAGAGCATCTTACTCAATCAGCGCTTGCCCAATTTCTTTTAGTAAAACGGTCCCCAAGTGCCAATGTGAAAGGTCGATTACATACCTGTGGGCATCCTGGGCGGTGGACGAGTAGCGGCAGCCGCCGCCTTGTAAGCATTTACAGACGTATCGTTTACTCTACTATTCGCAGTTTCCATCACTCGTCTATTATCAAACGCAACCACATTCTGCTGCGGTCTAGAAGCAATCATACCTGAATTGACCGAAGACCTAAGAGTACAAAAAAAGGTAATTAATACCCGACCAAACTCAGAAACTGAACTCATTTCAAACATTCTTTTTTAGCATTCTAGATCATTAACTACGATGGTCTTACCTTGGGAGGGAAACGTGCTTCCGTTCTGGGGGTATAACGGGGCCGCTTTTCCCGCTGTTTTCCTCTAGATATGCAAACTGCCTACGAAATTGACCGATAGCACTGCAGAGTTTCAACAGATGTTAGGTCCCGGAGGACGGAACACACCTGAGATAAAGAGCAAAGGTGAAGATAATAACCTAGGATAGAGAAAGTTAGTTCCTTCGTTCCCGGCCATATAATCTTTTAGAAGTTGAGGATGGTATTCTAGAATCTCCCGGAATATTAGTTCCCGTATGTCTTCTTTGGTCACCCGACGCCTCTCGAACTCAAACTCGAGCTTCGAGATCGACTGGCAAGAAGGCTCCCTCTCCAGCTTAGCCAACCCCTTGAAGTAAGGATCGGCCAGAGCCTGACAAAACAAAACAAAAATTGTGCATGATTTTAAGGTTTTAATTTGACATGGGTAGTTTAGTAATTTCCCAATCTCAGTCTCAACCCTATTTTGCCGGGAAAGAATCATTTTTGTACCAACCGCACCCTAAGCTAAATTCGAGATGTGAAATACCTCTTCGGCAGTTGGCCGATCCTTTGGATCAAATGCTAACAACCTCTGCAATAGCCTGAGGGCAAAAGGGTCAACGTTCACAAACTTCTGCGAAAATGGCACCGGTTGCTTTTTACGCATATCCATCAAGTATTTTCTTGCCTTATCATTACGAACCTACATTAGGTTAAAAAACGGGCACATATTCAAATAAACAAAGTTTCAATCATCTTATGTGTGTATATATATAGGGTCGGGTTTAGGGGAAAACCGCAAAAAAATGAAAAAATGAAGAACACTTTGGTAACCATTCATCTGGACGGTATGCACTTGTGCATACAAGTAATTTGTAACATGCACATGTGCATAAAAACCAAAAAACAACTTAATTTACTTGTACACACAAGTGCATACCATCCAGATGAAGGGCAACCAGGGTGTTCCTCGGTTTTCCATTTTTTTGAGGTTTTCCCCTCAACCTCCCTCTCTATATATATATATGGAAAAAGAATATGCAGAAAGCATACTCCAGAAATGGTATCTGCTGATGGCGTGCCGAGAAGATCAGTGATAAGTTCCAATTGGTGAACGACACTTTTTCCAGGGAAAAGTGGTTTTCCGGTCAATACTTCAGCAAAGATACAACCGATGCTCCATATATCAATAGCAGGAGTATACTGCAATTCACAAGTTACAAATTCATTAAAAAACGACACTAACAAAAACCTTAAATTCAGCACAGAGATCTAAAGAAGTAACATCAAGATAATATACACTTATACACCAACTAAAGATCGTTTGAAATCTAAAATAAACTCATATCGACTCGAAAAACTTAAAATATAAAATCACATAATGTTGTATGCATAATAATTAGGCATATAGCACTGACATATCTCAACTCTCAAGAATCATTCTTTGGCCATGCAGCAGCATTAGATTCTCTGAAAAAAACAAATATGCTCGATATAAGGATCTATGAGCGATTTGGTCCTAGGAAGCATCGTACAAAAAACCGAGCTATTATTATTAGCTTCATTTACCATACTTAACATGCTATCGTTACATTCTAGAAAACGAGAGATAAAGTGCAGCTTAACGGGATATAGATATATATATATATACATACCTTTGAAGAAAAAGATCCGCATAGCTCGGGAGCCCTGTACCATCTTGTTGCGACATAATCCTGTATTAGGATATAAGAATTCAAACAAATTATGATACTCAAAATGTACATTTTTCGAAAGGTTGGTGGAATGATATATCGATAATTCTATTTAAAATAACTTACCGTCCAAAGAACTGCTGTTGGGGCATCATTAAATGCCACCCTTGCTAGTCCAAAGTCGCATATCTTGAGCTTGCAATTTGCGTTTGCCAATATATTCTTCGGTTTAAGATCTCGATGGTACACACTCGCTGAATCAAAAAGAAATCATCATCAGCTTCGGTTTCAAAAGACAAAATTATCGATCTATCTAAGGCCTTCATGGCACACTCCATTAGGGTGTATTTGGGTGAAAGAATTGTGCAAGGTTTTAGGGTTTTAATTTGACATGGGTAGTTTAGTAATTTACCAATCTTGTCTCATCTCCCTGTTTTTTGTTTCCCCGGGACAAAAAAATGCACTTTTATCCCACTAGGTCCTGTCATGTCCCGGTATAAATGCCGCACAAAAGGGTTTTAGGGTTCTAATTTGACATGGGTACTTTAGTAATTTACCAATCTTGTATCATCTCCCTGTTTTTTGTTCCCCCAAGACCAAAAAAAATGCACTTTTATCCCACTAGGTTGTCATGTTCTAATCTAAATGTCGCACGAAGGGGTTTTAGGGTTCTAATTTGACATGGGTAGTTAAGTAATTTACCAATCTTGTCTCATCTCCTTGTTTTTTGTTCCCCGGGACATAAAAATGCATTTTTATCCCTCTAGGTCATGCCATGGTCTAAATGTCGCACGAAAGGTGGGACAAAAAGTTAAGCAAATTACCGGTATGCATATATTTCAACGCTCGTAGCATTTGATAGAGGAAAAACCGGTGGTGCTCATGTGTCAAGTCATCATTGGCCTTTATGACTTGGTGAAGATCGGATTCCATGAGTTCAAATACTACAAAAATATCTTTAAATCCCCGTCTTGATGGTGGCAACATGATCCTCTTAATTTCAACAATATCGGGATGTCTTAAAAGCCTTAGTAATTTGATTTCACGCAAAATACGAATAGCATCCGATGCATGTTCGAAAATGTCGGTTATTTTCTTGATTGCAACCTTCTCCCCAGTGTGCGTATCAACAGCGGAACAAACGACTCCATAACTCCCCTTCCCTATGATCTCCAAGATTTTGTATCGATTTGATTCACCATACTCGGTAAAGAACTCAACCTCTTTTGGATTCTGTAACACAGTCAAATCGCACATAGTTAACTCTCTGAAGATGGTGATTTACTTGTAGAAAAAAGCACATGAATATCATAATATACCATCATGAACCTTATGAACTAGACTAGATTAACCGGAATGTTCTTCCCCAAATTTTCTAATGCGCCAAATTGAGATACTATACCATATAAAGAACCCTATTTCATCAAGCAATTGAGTTCTTAAAGGGTTTATAAAAAAATTAGCATTTTAAACCACAATTGAAGCATCAACACATCTCTCCATGTCAAATAGAATTCAGATTTCAAATAATTAAGCTATTAGATGTTAGGAGAGGATCAAAAGCATTGACCTAGAAGCTAGAAATCTCAAAACCGAATTAAATTGCAGTCGCAGCTCAGAATTCCGATCAATAAGCAAGTACAACTTCACATATCTCAAAATTCAGTTAAAATTGTACAAAGTAAAGCTTTAATGTCCGAAATCACGTAATTAGCAATGAAATTCAACACGCAGAGATGAATCAAACTAAAAACAAGTTAGAACAAAGTTAAACCTTTCTCCGCGGATCTGGTTGCATCGTTATCGTTCCACAATTGAGATTGATTGATCTCACAAAGTCTAGTTCCTGTTTCTGGAAACAGATCAATAATAGAGCCCCAAAAACCAACAGAATTGAAGAAAAAACAGAAAGGATAGTAGCGATGATTGTCGGAATTCGGATAGAGAAGATCAATTCAGCCACATTTATCCCACCTACCGCAACAACGAATCACCAAACAGCAATCTCCCTTAACACAATCGCAAATCTCTCTGGAATAAAAGCAAGGCACCGCCACCACCACCTTACTCATCCAATTCTGGTAACCCTAAACCTAGCCCACCACCACCTTACTCATCCAATTCTGGTAACCCTAAACCTAGCCCACCGCCAGCTTGTAGTAAACACCACCAGTATTGTTAATTGTTATGGATAGAAATAGAAGCAAATTAAGTTTGAAAGTAGTGAAATCAGTAGTAGCTGAGAAATGGTGAATCGATGATGGGTGAAGAAGAGATAGATGAGATGGTTTTAGATTTGAAGATCTGGCGGTGGTGGATGGTGGTGGCTGACGTCACACACAGGGAGAGAGAGAGAGAGAGAGAGATGTGGGAATTAAAGAGATGAAAAATGTAGGTGGGTTTTATATTTTATCCACTCTTTGTTCCACACCGCTTCTCACTCGGCAACGTCTTTGTGTGTCTATATATCTAAATATATCTATATATGTTGTAGTATAAATGTGTCATCGTCAAAGTATAAGACGATAATGATAAAGTTAGAGATAGAGATATACACATTAGAGTTAGATTAGAACTTGGTATCTCATGATTATCTCTTTGTAAACCATCCCTATATAAAGGGCTTATGATTAATAAGAATTACGATTCATTCTCTCCATTCTGTTTTGTTCTTTTTAGCTTTCACTTTAACACGTTATCAGCACGTTGCCCGTCGCCTATCTACTACTTCATCAATCAATTCCTCTATAACTACTGCAATTCAAGTAAGAATTTTTATTTTTAAGCTATTTGAATATTGAAGCAAGTTTGGATTCATACAAGTAACACATTGATTTGAGGTAACTTTGATTATTTACTCTTCTGTTCATCACTTATATGATAAATTAAATATTGTTTATTTTGTAGATGAATGATTATTTTACATGTTGATGCATGATGAATTGATATTGATAGATAATATTAACTTTGATTTACTATTATGATATAAAATATGTTTTTTTTCTATCAGTTTCAATTGCTTACCCTGTAACTTGTAAATTCATAATATGACATTGATTTTTTTTAATAGATGGTTACTTGTTCGAGAAAAAAAAAGTTATAGGTTTTGCTTAAACAACTATACAATTATTTTGTTGTCAATTGATTTTTTCTATTGAGATAATTAAATAAATAAAAATATATATTAACTTTACGAAATCGTACTAAAATATAATTATTTGAATTTCTATGAAAATTTATAATGTTTTTGATGTAATTATCCAAATAAAATGTTTATGTGATTTGTTTTAAGTTTTTTTTAGTTGTATTTTTTTTTAGGAAATTGACAAATTAAGACCTACGGTGCTTGTTTTAGTTAAATAAAAATTTATTTGTTTTCTTTATTATTATTTTTATATATTTATTTTACTGCTACAATGTTAGTTCAGTATCATTAATTTCAATTAGATCTTTTATATATATTTTTATAAATGTTATTTGTTATATATTAGCTTACTTTACTTCGTGTGTTTAATTTAATTGTTAATATTGTTTACTTACATTAGTTTAATTTATTTTAAATGTTTTATTTTATTTAAATGTCTATCTTAATTCATTGTTATCATAATTCAAATGCTTATCTTGACATGAGTTCCTACTCATTTTTCTCAATCTTATAATTAAATTTGGAAGTTACACTTCCACCCCCATATATTTTGGTATTTTACTAAAAGCTCTAAAAATAACATGAAAATGTTAAAATATTAATCAAATGTTTATCTTGATCATGAGTTCCTACTCATTAATTCCAATCTTATAACTAACTTTTGGATGTTACACTTTCAACCCCCTAATATTTGGTCTTTTACCAAAAGATCCATAAATACCAATAAGATGTTATAAGTTTGAATTTGAATTTATGTCAAAACTAATATTGATTTGTCTAATGGCAAAATCTCTAAAAATACTATTAAGATATTAAAACATTGAAATTGGCTTCATATGCCAAACCCTTATTCTTTTCGGCCTCCTGCCAAAAGCTTTATAATTAACAATGTTATATTCAAATTAATTAAATCGCAAGATATCGATTTGGATTTTGTCAAACGGGTGTAAATAACCCTAAGGTTTGTAGGGACTTAAGAAATCCACGTGATTCCCCTACTACCTGGAGATCCAATAGATTGAGTGGTTTTTATTCGCAAATTGAAATATTGATGAAGTATTATCAACAAAATGTAAGAATACAAAAATCCAATATTATTATGATAATGAAATTTCATGCATAACATAATAAGTATAAACCATAATTCACTATTTTAGAAAATAATATGTTATCCGTTCTCTACGACATCTTTGAATCAAAAGTACTTGATTACCATAAGATAGGTTCGGAAAAACACAAGAAAATACGCAAAAGTCATCGAACCATTTTGACCCTAAAGAAAAAACACTAGATGTTAAGATACAAGTAAATATTTTAAAACTTTTGAGACGATAGACCAGTCACAACCTTCAGAGAGAATAACTAGAAACCCCCAAGAACCGTGGGTAATCCCAAAAAGGAAATTCGGGAATATTCAGTACCATATACTTCTCAAACTAATCATACAGTGAAAATAAACCTACTTACTTGATTACAAGAAGGTAACTGATTTTGACAAAGAAATGTCATGTCTCAAAATGCATCTCAATCTTTGTGGCAAGGAACTCACAAAAGATTATGCGAATCATAACATCTTTTCATTGTTCCTATATCACCAATCATACTAATGAAACAGTATAAGCTGCAATATGACCTTTAACAAACTCATTAACTTAATGCAAGTGGTTAAGAGTTGTAGCAAATTTTTTTAACAACGCTATACATACCCGGATAAAGAAAATTCTTGGGGTTAATAAGGCAAGCGTTGGAGGTGGAAAGAACTCCAAAGGATAGTGAGTTGAACATATTAATCCACACACATATGCTAAATATGTACCATATGGACAAGGTTGTGGAAAGGGTTAAATTCATGGAAAGAGTCGGGAACGAACTCCCAATAGAAAATGGAACAAGTTATAAATGAGCTATGTCATATCTATGATTGGTTAAGTATAAATTTATTTAAATATAATTTAACTACCAAATTAATTGCATTTGTGTATATATACACCTGAGTTTATAACCATTAGAGATGTAAATGATCACATAAAAAACAAATGCAAAACTCTCAACGTTCTTCGTTCCATGTAGGAATGTATTGAGGAGAACTTGATTGTTTTTGTGGCATATCATACAATCATAAGAAATAGATTATTATTCATTGAATTAATTATTTTAATTCGTCCAAACACTTAGACGATGGATTGTCTCTTGTTGCTTAATGACACAAGATCAATCACTAAAGCACTATATTAATAGGAACCTTGTTAAGATATTCGTATCAATGAGAAATCAAATTATAAGAATGGAAATGGGTATATGTAAATCAACTCTAATGATATTAAAATAACGTATATTAGAGATATTAATGTATCAAATTAATGGATTATCTATGTCATTAAATCATATTTTGTCACCAATAAAGAACTTTGGAACAATGACACATATATGTTTCGGCATGACCACGTGGGACACCATGGTCATGACATAGTGATCTATGTATTGCAAAATACACTTAGATACATTCTCTTTTGAGTGAAAGACAAAACGAGGGAATTAAGAACGTTAAGCAACAAATTACAACCACAAAAGTAAAATCATGCAACGAGATTACTTGCGATAAAAAAAATCTGGCGACCATGAATTTTTCGGCGAGATATGGTTGCGACAAAATGTTTATCGCAACTGAGGTTTGTCGCACCCAAGTGTTGCGATAAAAACAAAACTTGCAACAATAAATGATCCTTAAGACAAAAGGTTGCGATTACTATGAACTCCGGTGATGTTTGCACGTTTTTTCGGCGACGTAACCCAGATTCCGGCGATGAAACATTGACTCACTTTTCTCATTGATTTCTGAACCTCTTTCGATTCTGAGAGTTGCTAATTGTCAGAAAAATCAAAACGCTCTTATCTATGGAAGAAAATCTATCAAAAACACATAAGAACTCAAGATCGATTAAAGTTATTAATCCTGAAACCTTCGATGAACAGTGGTATTCAGATTTGTTCTAGATCGTTGATTTGATGCTGATTTTTCACGTATAAAGTTGTCGTCGTTGAAGAGATCAGGGTGTGTGATCGAATATGAAATCCCACAGGACTTGGATTTGAAATCCCAACTTTTCTCAAAGGATTTCCAAATCCACCCGGTAAGGGATTTTAAAAAAGTCAATACATTCCATTCCTTCAAAACAAACATAGGATTGGATTGGATTTGAAATCCAAATCCTTTCAATTCCAATCCATTCCCGTAAACCAAACGCGCCCTTAAGAGTTAAGAGTGTAAAATTTTTCAAACTTGAAAAACTTTCTAAAAATAATTAAAATGAGAAATAAAAATATTTTTTGATATATTATCAACAACAGGAAAAATTATAATTAAATTTTTAGAGATATAAATAATATTTTATTAGGTGAATTATATATTTTAATAATATAATGTAATCTCAAAAATGAAGAATTTGTTAAGAGTTTGATGTATTTTTCTTATGAAGTATATAAAGTTTCATTGTCCATTTTAGAGAAATTTCGGATAATTTGTTGGTAAGAGAATGTCTAAAACCAGTTATTCGTTATATTTCAATTCATTGGATAAGGTTATGAGTTATGGACCGTTTACAAAATGCTTATCTGGCTAAGCACTTATCGGTAAAATTCAACACTATCATTTACTTACTAGGTAAAATTTCAGTCCAACAAAACGATATCGTATGCAACAGTTTCCTGGTAAGTGTCAATCGTAAGAGTTTTGGCCATCACTTACCGGATAAGACTTTGGGTCCTTGCCTTAACTTTTACGTGTAAATTTTTTTGTCCTTGTCATATTATCCGGTAAGATAACGTGACTTGGTAAGCGCTTACCCGGGTAAAGATTTGGTAAATGGCCTCTTAATAAAAATTTATCCATATGTAAATTCATTTACAAAATCAATGAGAATCCAGTGCAATGGACTAAGGTGGCGTTTGGTTCGTTGGAATTTGATGGAATTGGAATGGTCAATTCCATTGACCAAATTCTATTTCTGCGTTTGGTTCATCTTTTAATTTTTAGTAAGGAATTTGAATTCCACAAACGATGGAATGTAAATTCCTTAGGTTGTACCAAGGAATTTCAATTCCTTTCTACTGTCATTTAAGAAAAAATTCATTATACTCTTCATATTGCAACATTCCATTATATTCCACCACGATGGACGTTACCACCGTCGACCCTGCCACCAGCGTCATCACTGCCGCCACCGCCACCACCGTCATCACTGCTGCCACCACCACCACCACCGGTTATCACCGCCACCAGACCACTCGTCGTCACTACCATCACCATATGTCGTTATCGTCGTCGTCGCCACCACCGTCGTAAGCACAATAACCGTCGTTGTCGTCGCCTCCACCATAATCATCGTTGCCATCACTCGTCGTAGTCACCACCACCATTGACACAACCACCGCCTCCATCTCACCACTGGTATAATATTTAATGAACCAAACAGTCAAATTCAAATTATTTTGACATATTCTATTCCAATTCCTGCCAACCAAACACATGGTCAAACATGATTAAATTTCATTCAGATTCCAATTCCATTGATAATTCCAATTCCAGTAGATTCCATGTTGTAAACCAAACGCCACCTAAGTGGATGGTTTATTCGTTTAGATGAGAGTTATTGTAACACCCTAAAAATTGGAACGGACAACTAACTTTAATTTCAATAAAATAACCAAAAGAGGATAAAATCATTTCTACAGATCATCCCTGAAAAATACCTCGGAATTTAAACATCATAATTTCCACAATTAATAACTTAAGACGGGTGTTACTTAACACAACACACGTTGCTAATCCCAAATAAGTGTGGAAGACTTCGCTAATCAAAATCACCTCTCGTGCACTCTACTAGCACTCGCCACTTCACAGTGTAGCTAAAGCTACTCCCAACCTGAGCCTGTTGCACATGCCGACAAATAAAAAGGGTTAGGCTAACGCCTAGTGAGTTCAAGAGTTTTATCATGACCATATAAATTCATAAATCGTGAGAGATGTAGTTTAAGTCATGAGTTCAAAAGAATTTACTTTAGATGCAAATCGTCCATTTTCCAACTCACACAAATCCCGTGCTGAAAACTTTAATATAAATTGATTTCTTAAAATGGACTCATCCTCAAAACCAATGTGAAAGGTGAAATAGTATTTGATTTCCAAAATGATTAAATTCATAAATAAATCGTTATTATTCCAAACATCTCAAACAAGGATAAAACATAACCCATAACTCTCATAACGTGGAAAACAATTCATATAAATATGATACGTCACCGAAAACATGGATAAAAACAAATACCCAAAGCAACACCTCTCGGTGACGGGGGAGGCCCGTTTACATTGCACGTAACGGAACACAAAAGTGGGTCACCTACTATGCAACAAAACAAACACGTGGATTACTCTCGTAAACTGAGCTCAATCACTCCAGATCTATTGCCCGCGAGACTTGGGAGCCCCCAACTTCAACCACTTCAGGTCTATATATTGGGTCACTCCAAATCCACAAAACAAGCACGTTTGGGATTACACCTTACTGCCCATGAGACGACGCCCGACCATATAGGCCCACGCATTACTTATCATGGAACCCGATGCCTATTCCATGCTACAAAAGAGAAACTAGCGTCTCGTAAACTGAGCTCAATCACTCAAGATCTATTGCCCGCGAGACTTGGGAAACTCAAGTGTCTATGGACCCATAGCTAACAAGGTCTAAAACATTACACAACCCCAAATGAATAAACAAGTGCATTCAAAACATGCACTTCCCAAATATCGTAAATCATGATCAAAACTTGACCTTGAGCTATCAAAACTGGATAATTGTCCTCAAGACTTAACAAAATCTGATACTGAGCCATAAGCTCAACTGACTCAAAAGATAATTCATGAAAAGTCATAACATGAGATTAAACGTAGCAACACACATTTTTGCCCATAATATTTCAAATTCATGAAAACCCGAAATAGAACCTTGGGTTGGGACAACCCTCTTTTCCAAAGGACTCACACTGTACATTTCCAAATCGTCCCATAATGTACTAAATGCATGTTTCCGAAATATACACAAAATGCATTTTCATAACAAGTAGACTCCATTTATAACATAAATCAGTAACCCATTTTCATGTATGATTTATCTATCACATTTTCCCAAAAATTCCAAATGTAAGTGTTTTACCATATTTACAACCATAAATACTTCAAAGGGTTAAAACCTACCAAATAATTCAACCATTGATAATTTTCATGTAAAACACATAAGTATTTGGAAAAAATAACATTTTGGCACGTACAAAGTTTTCACAAAGCAACTTGAACTCACCTTGCTAGATTTAGGCTAAATCTAGATTTCCCCCCAAACGTAAGCTTATTTGATGCACATGAATCCTAAGCCAAATCTTCCAAAAACCTAGATCCACAAGTTTCCAACCATCAATAACCCGATCCAACCATGTACAATCATTCCCCCAAACATTTATCATCACAATCTCAACCTATACTAAAAACCCTAACTTTCATAGATGAAGAAAAGAGAGCATTACCTTAACCACAATGTGAATCCATCAACCAAAATACTTCTAGCATCACCAAATGAACCACACTCTCCAAATCTTCAAAATAGAGGAAAGGGGTTGGATGAAACCCTAGAAATTGATGAAGAAGATGAAGTGAAATGTTTCTAGGAAGGTTAAGGTTTGTAACAATGGTGAGAGTTTGATTTGGGGAAGAAGGATGAGGAGGAGATGAAGATTTAGGGTTTTGTTGGGAGAAATTCGTTTTAGAGAGGGAGAGAAAACTGAGTTAAGGTATGGGAATGAAGTGAGGAAAGAAAGAGGAAATATCTTAAAAGCAAACAAAAATATCTCCAGGCATGTCGCGGACGTCCGACCTGCACCCTTGCGGACACCCGGACTTGATCTGATCGAAACCCACAAATAACTTTGTTGCTTCCACGGACGACCCGCGGATTTCCGCGCCACGCAGACGTGCGGCTTGCGCCCATGCGGACGTCCGCAAGTCCAAAATCTGTCTTTCCAATTTTCGGGGTGTTACAGTTATACTGGGTTGTAACTTGTAATATTTTTCTAGGTTGCAAAATAATAGTGATATATATAATTAAATATTAATACATACATACTTACGTAAAATATAATGATATTTTTTATAATATCATCATTTATGTTGTATATTAATATGCAATTTAATTTACTTTTTCTAAATAAACAGTATTAGGCCATCAGTAGCGCCCGAGAGCTCGGGCTCGGGCTCGGGCTCGGGCAGCTTACGGTACGGGGGTTGCGGGCTCGGGCTCGGGTTCCAGCCCCGGGTTCCAAAACCCGTTCAACCCGAAAGATTTCTTTTTTTTTTATTTTTTTTTAAATTTTGAAAATTTAAAATTTCCAACGGCTACCAACGGCTATTTTTTTTCCAATTTAATCACACTATATATATTAACCCAAACCTCTTATTTTCCACACCAAAATCTCTCAAATTCTCTCAAACTCTCTCAAATTTCATCATGAATCCAAACAAAACACCTACATCCCGTCGTAACCGACCGGATACACCACAACCGCAAGAAGACCCGGAGCTTGGTTTCCAAGCGTTTACACAACAAGGTTATCATCCGCAATTTTCGCAACAATATCCGCCACAATTTTCGCAACAATTTCACCAACAATTTTCGCAACAATTTCCTTACCAATTTACACGTCCCGGTTTGATTGAACAAGGTTTTACTCCGGCCAACTACAATCTTCCTTCACCCGCAATCAATCTCGACGACGACATTGTTCCGGAAACCCAACATTATAGCCCGCAATCTATCCCGGAACCATCAAACCCGACACCAACGAGAAAAGGAAAAAACAAACAATATGAAAATAGAGCCGCCAAACAAAAATGGAGTAAAGACGAGGAACTCGCGTTAGTGTCGGCGTGGGTTGACATTTCGGAGGACCCCGTTGTCGGTAACGCACAAACCGATGGTAATATTTTTATACTTGAATTTACATATATTTTATTGTTATTATTATTATTATTATTGTTATTATTATTATTATTAATATTATTATTATTCTTGTTAATATTCTTATACTTGAATTTACATAAATGTAGAAAGTTTTTGGACCCGAATCGGGCAAGTGTTCTTTAGTTTGATGGGCCGCGAAAATTATAGAACAACTCATCAACTCAACACCAAGTTCAACGACCTCAATAAAAGAATAAATTCTTTTGGCGGCTTCTACAACAACTTGGTCACTAATGGATCAAGCGGAATGAGTGAGGCCGACATTTCACGAATGGCACACGAACGGTACCGAGCACAACTTGGGTTGGCTTTCACTCACGAACAAGCTTGGGAAGTCCTAAAAAATGTCCAAAATGGGGAGCCGTTCCAACGATGACGACAACTTCATCGCGGGGTTCAAAACGTACCAAACCTTCCGATGATGACGATGACGACAACTTCATCGAGCAACTTCAACGACCCATCGGGAGAAACAAGGCAAAAAAAACATCAACGAGTAATACGAGCGGGTCGAATACGAACGAAAGTGTTACTCAGTTGTTGACGACGTTCAACGAGAAGATTGATGATACAATGCAGTACAAAATGAAAAAACTCGAACTCGAACAACAACAGTTGGAGTTTAAACGAGAACAGTTGGAACTCGAACGAGAAAAGCGATATGAACAAGACTTCGAGTTTTTCATATCCCCGCATGATCACCTTTCGGGAGACGTTTTGAGGGCTACTTTAGCGAGAAAAGAGAAAATTAGAAAATATCATAATTTTTAGTGTTTTGTATTTTGTAATTTTTAATTTTTTAATGAATGATATGAATTTTTATTTTTATTATTTATCTTATTTTTATTTATTAAAAAATATATAAATATTTTTATTTTGTTAAATAATTAAATGTATAAATAAAAGAATTAAAAAAAATGAGGTGGCAAGAGGGCTTGAGGGCTTGCGCTACGGGTCTTTAGGGCTTGAGGTGAGGGTTAGGAGAAAAGCTGATGTGGCGCTGATGTGGCGTTGATGTGGCATTGAGGACTTGCGGTACTGATGGCCTTATACTTTAAAAAAAACCACCCAATACTTAAAAAGGAAGCATTATGGTGATTGATGTAACCTAAGAAAATGTAGGAAAAAAAAGGGGAAAGGCTAATGGCACCCTTAGGCCATGAGTACCGGTATCCAATGAACCCAATGAAACCACTTGCCACCTTAGCGCCACATCAGCTTTCTCTTTCCTACCCTCCTTACCCAATCCTTACCAAAAAATGGAGTACCACTAACCAATGAACCCACTTGCCACCTCATCTTTTTTAATTCTTTTATTTATGCATTTAATTATTTAACAAAATAAAAATATTTATATATTTTTTAATAAATAAAAATAAGATAAATAATAAAAATAAAAATTCATATCATGATGAAATGGAAGAAGGTATTGAATTTGAGAGAAATGAAAGAAGGTATTGAATTTGAGAGAAATGAAAGAAGGTATTGAATTTGAGAGAAATGAAAGAAGGTATTGAATTTGAGAGAAATAGAAGAAAGTATGTTTTGGTGTGAAAAAATAAGATGGTATAGGTTAATATATATAGTGTGATTAATTTGAAAAAAAAAATTAAAAAAAAATATATTTTCTAATATAGCCGTTTAGCAACGGTATTTTTTCAAAAAATTTATAAAAAAAATTAAAAAATAAAAAATAAAGTTGCAACGGGTTGATCGGGTTGGGGAACCCGGTTGCTACCCGGGGCCCCCCGTACCCCTACCCGATTCGTGCCTCTCGAACCCGATGCCACATGGACCGAACCCGCACCCCTACCCGAGGGCGGTACAGGTGGTCTTATACATTGCTAATGACACCCCTATATAGTGAATTCTTCCTCACACACTTCAACATCAAAGCCTACTTTTTACATTTTCAATGCATGATATAACTCAATTCTAACATCAAATAGGGTGCCAATAACATTACCCAAAAAATAGACCCTTGCCAACCATACAATTTTCAGTGAAGTCTTTAAATATTCTTGTCATATTTAATTCCTTTTAAAAAAAATTATTAATATACAATATAATTTGGGCACGTAGAAATAAAGTAACGGGAATTATTATTAAATAAAAAGAATTGTTATAAATATTAAGGAGTTTGATATTATAGATAACTAAAATAGATGGGGCCGGGCTTCACATAAAATGTGAATCATGTGTTTGATGCCTAAATCATATCTAAGATATATTTACAAAATCAATAAAGTAGATAAATTTATAATCGGATTTTCATGTATTATTTTATATATAAAATAATCATATAAAAATACAACATTTATACATTATTACTCTATATATAGCGTGCTCGGAGGGCAACGAGGTTCGTCCGGAACTGTGGACTGAATTGGTGTGGGCCTTTATCTACTTAATATGTGTAACACCTTGAATTTCCATTATATTATATTTGAATATGAATGAGATCGATTTGTAATTTAGTCTAAGTTTGTGGACGAATTTTTAATGTAAACTTCAGGGTTGAAATTGTATTTTGACTAAAGTTTAAGAAAGATTGTGAAATTAAAACTTGAGGGTCTGTTTGGTCAATTCTTGAAAGTTGAGAATACTTAAGAAGAAGGTGAACTGAATTGAGATAATATCTCAATTCACTTTGCTGGAGTCGGCCAAACACAGAGAGAAAGAAGAGAAGAGAAAGAGAGGAGAAGAATTGGAATTGTAGTTCTTGTGGTAAGAGTTTGAATCACCTTATTTAAATTCTTAATCAGTTGGTAACATCAAGTTGAATCACCTTTCAATAGGTTGTGAATCAGAGAAAGGAAGGATTTGGATTGCTGGGTTAAAACTTCATACAGGTGAGTTCATCTCTTCATTTAAAATGTTATCAGTTGAAATTGAATCAGATTTTGTATGCAAACTGTCTGAATGATTTGGTATAATTGTATTGAAACGAAATCGATCAGCAAACGAAATTTAGATGAGCTTTTTAGAGCAAAATTGACGTGTATCGGATGTCCAGTATCGAGGTTCCGGAATTGGGTTTGGTTCTGGTATAGATTAATTCCGGAATGGGCTAGGATCCGGTATTGAACGAGTTCCGGAATGGGCTTGGATCCGGTATAAGCGAGTTCCATAATTGGGCTTGTGAGTTCCGTAATTGGGCTTGATCCGGTATGGGTTGAGTTCCGGAATTAGAGCAATCTGGAATTGGGAATCCGGAATTGGGGATCCGGAATTGGGATCCAGTTTGGGATCCGGTATAGGATCCGGTTTCGATTTGAGTTCCGGACTTGGAAATGAATCCCGGATGGTTCCGGACTTTGAGTCTGGATTACTTTTCCGGATGAGTTTTTGAACAGTCCGGGTATAGGTTCCGGATAGCGAAACCCCCGTGCTAAGTCGCCGAAGGGGGAACAATTGAGGACGAGGATACTATAGGTTATCTAGTATTCTTGGAGTTGAGAATATGATACGAGATGGGCTGTGATATGATGTTATGCATATACGCTAGTAAAGTGTAATGGATCCATAGGCACTGGTAGTTGTAACGTGGAATAGACATAAAGTAACTTGTAATTCCCGTTGACCTGAAATGTGGAATAGGCATAAAGTAAATTGTAATTCCCATTTCGTAAAGGTGATGTGAAATGATTGAATACGCAAAATAGAATTGTTATTCATATATAAATGATTGAATAGGCAAAGTAGAATTGCTATTTATGTTGAAATAATTGAATAGGCAAAGTAGAATTGCTATTCATATAGAAATGATTGAATAGGCAAAGTAGAATTGCTATTCATATAGAAATGATTGAATATGCAAAGTAGAATTGCTATTCATGTTGAATTAATGGAATAGGCAAAGTATAATTGCTATTCTTGTTGAGAAGTGGAATAGGCAAAGTATAATTGCTATTCGTATTTGTTAGACAACCTAGGGGGGGTAAGGTTGTATTTAAAACTTTTACTTTCAAAAATTCTTTTATAAAAATATCTTAATAATGTAAATACAACAGAGTATATGAAAACACAACAGATACGTATAAATACAGGATAGTATAAATATAGTAAATAAAGCAGAGTATAAATGCAATGAATATACAATAATTATATAAACAGATATAATTAAATGCACAGCGGAAATATAAAGAGATAAGGGATAGAGATACTTGACACGGAGATTTAGTGATTTACCACAACTTGGTAAATCACTAGCCGAGACACTTCCCGACACGATCCAATAAACGTATTCTTTACGGTAGAATACAAACCAAATACAAAGGAAAGCAATAGGCTCTCAAGCTTCAGCTAATTGAGATATACAGGATCACACACCCGTTATTCAAACACTTACAAGAGGAGTATAACTCACAATGGAAATCACTCTTGTATAATATTTATCACTTGGATATTTTATAAAAACGTTTTATAAAATAAATATGTAGTGATAATATGTAGTATGGAATATTAGTTGGGAGAATAGATGGCTGTTTGTTGTAGTTGTATTGTATATCTTCTCCACCATCGCATGCATTATATAGCAGCTCTTCCAACGGATATATGCATCCGCGGTATACCGCCAAAAGCACGCGGTATACCGTGCAGTAATAAAAGTACTTTTGCAGAAGAGAAAGTCAACCCTGCAAAACAAACGTAAACTTGTACCCGCGGTATACCTGCTAAACACCGCGGTATACCGCCCAGACAAAAGTACGACCAATCAATCAGAGATCTACAGTAAGCCGCCGCGGTATACCTGCTGAACCTCGCGGTATACCTGCGTCAGAAAAGGACAGTTTCTCAAAAACCTTATTTAATTAAAATCATTTATGGTTTTTAGAAATATCCAAGTGGTATATTATTTTAGGGTGTTTATCATTATAAATTATAAACACTAATGACAACGTAAATCTTCCGTCTTGAACTCTTCAGATAAAATCTTCGTGTTCTTCAAGAACTGTACACTTGGATTGGATTGTTAGATAAACAATAATACGGTGTGTTTGTAATAATCAAAATAAATATATATAAATATATAGAGATGTGGTACACTTGCACCAACAATCTCCCCCTTTTTGATGATGACAAACACAACCGCTAAGCATGAGCATATGCGGTTTCTCTCCCCCGTTTGTCGAAACAAAAAGGGTCAAGAAAGACGGTATGCTTCCCCTCGAGAGATGCTCCCCCTCAAAATATGCATATATTTGAGAGAGCATAATCTCATGGTTAAAAGATAAAAAGCTCCCCCTCAAATTAATAACAAATTATAAAATTTGAGGGACAATAAAATATGCATAAAAAGCATATAATAGACATAAAACAAAATAACCAAAAAGAAACACTTGCACCAAAAAAAAGGATCTTAAGGCTTCGATTTTTCGGTTAATTTTATGTGAGCAAAAAATTACCACGTATTATGACCTCGTCAGGGAACACGTATTATATCCTCGTCAGGAAACACGTATTATATCCTCGCCAGGAAACACCTACAAAAGGCAAAGAAAATATTTCGTGGTACCCTTTTCTTATGGGTCCTTTTAACAGTTAGTATAAAACATAAACTGCAAATAAAAAAATTAAAATATGTTGTCGACATAAAATAAAACATGACAACATACAATCCACAAAAATGTTTAAAACCACAAACGCATCCCACCGGGATTGTCAACATTAAACATTCCTTTCGGAATCCATTTTCTAACCATTCTAATTTTGCGATTGTATTTATCATACACATAAAATGAAGCATTTATATTCGCATTAGGTCTAGAAAAATTATCGTTATACATGCGAGCATACGATTTCCTCCCATAATTCACATTTTTCATTTTTGACATATATGGGGGTTTTCTTGTATCAACTTTAGGAGATGCAAAAAATCTTTTAATGGGTTTACACGAGCATTTTTCAACACATGTATCAGAACCAATGCCTTTTCGACAATTAATGCGATTAGACATATTTAGCATGTTAAGAATTTTTTCATTACTATTTTGAAAAGCATTTGCTAATAAATTATCTTTTTCATGCGATTTACATTTTGCTTTTAAACAAGCAATTTCATCTTCAAGAATATTGCATTTACCACATACAACTTTTTCACATGTTATTTTCTCTAAACATGCAATTTTATCATTTAAGACAATGCAAGATTTGCAAACAATATTTTCGCATGCTTTCTTTTCTAAAGTGATAACTTTATCATTTAACTCATTTTTGATTTTATTATCACATGCAATGGTTTGTTTACAATTATTCAACTCATTCTGACATAATAATAATTCTTCTTTTAATTTAGCATTCTCATTTTTATAACTATTTACGAGAACAATCAATTTTTGAAAAGAGATATTTAACATATCAATATCATCATTATTATCACTACAACTAGAATAACTTGAGTATGAAGTACATACCTCTTTCTCGCAGTCGACGATGAGACACGTTTCTTCATTTCTTTGATCTCGGGTTTCGTCTCTCTTTTCTTTTGAGTTTCCACCATAGGTGATGTTCAAGTTCTCCCAAATATCACGAGCAGTTTCAAAGAGATAAACACGCTCAATATCATCGTTAGTAAGAACCGAAAAGAGAAAATTTTTGGCTTCATAATTTAAACAACAATTATCCTTATCTTCGTCGGACCATTCCGAGCTAGGTTTTTCAACAACTTTGTTGTTTTGAAATTTTGTGGGTTTGAAATTTCCTTTAATAATAATATCCCAAATATTTTGATTTATCCCACGAACATAACGTTCAAAAGAATTTGCCCAAAGATCAAAATTTTCGAAATCAATAAGTAGAGATTTAGAAAACCAAGCATTTTGTTGAGCCATAACAAAAAAAAGGATTTAAAAAAAATAAAATAGACGATTTTTGAAAGCCCCGCTCTGATACCAATTGTTAGACAACCTAGGGGGGGTAAGGTTGTATTTAAAACTTTTACTTTCAAAAATTCTTTTATAAAAATATCTTAATAATGTAAATACAACAGAGTATATGAAAACACAACAGATACGTATAAATACAGGATAGTATAAATATAGTAAATAAAGCAGAGTATAAATGCAATGAATATACAATAATTATATAAACAGATATAATTAAATGCACAGCGGAAATATAAAGAGATAAGGGATAGAGATACTTGACACGGAGATTTAGTGATTTACCACAACTTGGTAAATCACTAGCCGAGACACTTCCCGACACGATCCAATAAACGTATTCTTTACGGTAGAATACAAACCAAATACAAAGGAAAGCAATAGGCTCTCAAGCTTCAGCTAATTGAGATATACAGGATCACACACCCGTTATTCAAACACTTACAAGAGGAGTATAACTCACAATGGAAATCACTCTTGTATAATATTTATCACTTGGATATTTTATAAAAACGTTTTATAAAATAAATATGTAGTGATAATATGTAGTATGGAATATTAGTTGGGAGAATAGATGGCTGTTTGTTGTAGTTGTATTGTATATCTTCTCCACCATCGCATGCATTATATAGCAGCTCTTCCAACGGATATATGCATCCGCGGTATACCGCCAAAAGCACGCGGTATACCGTGCAGTAATAAAAGTACTTTTGCAGAAGAGAAAGTCAACCCTGCAAAACAAACGTAAACTTGTACCCGCGGTATACCTGCTAAACACCGCGGTATACCGCCCAGACAAAAGTACGACCAATCAATCAGAGATCTACAGTAAGCCGCCGCGGTATACCTGCTGAACCTCGCGGTATACCTGCGTCAGAAAAGGACAGTTTCTCAAAAACCTTATTTAATTAAAATCATTTATGGTTTTTAGAAATATCCAAGTGGTATATTATTTTAGGGTGTTTATCATTATAAATTATAAACACTAATGACAACGTAAATCTTCCGTCTTGAACTCTTCAGATAAAATCTTCGTGTTCTTCAAGAACTGTACACTTGGATTGGATTGTTAGATAAACAATAATACGGTGTGTTTGTAATCATCAAAATAAATATATATAAATATATAGAGATGTGGTACACTTGCACCAACAGTATTGACTGTAGTGAATAGACAAAGTATAATTGTTATTCATAATTAAGACTTGGAAACGTGAAATAGACAAAGTGTAATTGTTGTTTCCGTTTGCTTTCGGTGGATTATGCTTTGCCTAATTCACGTTTCCACATCTCAATTACGAATAGCAACTATACTTTGCCTATTGAGTCATTCAACATGAATAGCAATTCTACATTGCCTATTCAATCATTTCTTAATAGAAAGTGGAAATAGCAATTATATCTTGCTGATTTCGCATTTTCACGTCACAGTACAAACGGGAATAACAATCATCCCTTGCCCATTCCACGTTTCTCAAATTTAATGAGAATAACAACCATCACTTGCCCATTCCACATTAATCACCTCTCGAAATGGGAATTACAAATTACTTTATGCCTATTCCACATTATAGGTCAACGGAAATTACCATTAAGAGCCCGGTCTATTCCACGTTATCACATACTACTAGTGCCTATGAATCCATTTCAGTTACTAACGTATATGTATAATAACATATCACGCTACATCTCATTACATATTCTTAACTCTAAGAATATTAAAATTGTGGAATTATCCGAATACGAATTCTAATTTAAAATCCAAAACCATAACTGGATTCTAAGCCTAATCCTGGTCCGTTTAATACCGGACTCAAAGCCCATTCTGGAATTCTTTATTTTCGGATTATAAAACCCAATTCCAGAATTTAATTAATACCGGATCTCCTAAGCCCAAGCCCACTTCCGGAATTTAATTACTACCGGGTCCTCATAAGCCAAGGCCCACTTCCGGAATCTAATAAATACCGGATCATCAGCCCACTTCCGGTAATCCATTAAACACCGACTCATCGGCCCACTTCCGGAAATCGAAACGATACCGGATCTCAAAACACAAGGCCCACTTCCAGAATTAAATTTAATACCGGGTTTAGGCCCACTTCCGGAATTCTAATAAATACCGGAACTGAAACCCACATTTCTGGAAATTAAATTTAATACCGGAACCGAAACCCAATTCCGGACTCCCAACTTCCGGATCTTCAAGCCCATTCCCGAAACTCACCTTTACCGGATCCAATATCAGTTCCGGAATCCACCAATTACGGATTCCACTATCCAGTTCCGGAATTCGTCTTTTCCGGATCTTAAACCCAGTTCCGGAATTCACTATTTCCGGGACTTCGATACTGTATTCGATTCACGTCAAATTAACTCAAAAGCTCATCTAAAAATTCAGATTGTTGCTCGACTTAAATTCAATACAAATATACTAACCCATTCAGACAATTTGTGTACAAAGATCTGATTCAATTTCAACTGGTAATTTTTAAAATGAAAGGGATGAACTCACTTGAAGAAGATGAACCCAGCAATCCAAAATTCTTCCTTCTTTCTGATTCAATCAATCACACTGAAAGATGATTCAGGCTTGCGATTACTAACTGATTAAGAATTTAAAGAAGAAAATTTCAAACCCTTACCACACGAACCACAGTTTCAATTCTCTTCTTCTCTTTCTCTTTTCTCTCCTTGCTTTTCCTCTGGACCGACTTCAATGATAAGAATTGAGATATTCTCTCAATTAAGCTTACCCAACACTCAAGTAACTCAACTTTCAAAGAATGACCAAACAGACCCTCAAGTTTAATTTTCAACAATACTTTAAACTTTGGTCTAAATACAAATTCAACCCTGAAGTTTATATTTATAAATAGTCCACAACTTAGACTAAATTACTATTCTACCCCATTCATATTAAAATAATATAATAGAAATTTGGGGTGTTACATGCAAATAGGATTCGTAGGAAGAGGATCGATTGGAATATGTGGCTCTCAGCGCCGATGAGTGCGCTGTCAGAATAGGCATCCGGGGATTAGCATGGACTATTCGAACGGTGGCAAGCTTGTTTAGGCTCATCGTCGGTTGCGGTTGTCTATTTCTCGTAGCCTGTTTCAGTTCGGTATGTAGGCGGTGGTCTCGGTCGTCGGTGTAAACTGTTGCTAGCTTTTTGGTTTGTCTCTTGCAAACTGCAGCTAGCTATCTGTTTTGTTTTTTGAGATGTTTTGGTGGTGAGTTTGTAACTACTGTTTTGGTTAGTGGTTCTTTAGTGAAATAATTGATTTAAAAAAAATTACTCTGTATATAAGAGATTATGATTGTTTTGTGCATGAAAAATAACAACCATGAATATTTGACATATAAAATAACAATGTTATAATATTTTATTTTATACATCTAACATCAAAATTGTTCTAAAAATTATTCTGTTTGTATTAAATAATATATAATATTGTATTTGAAAACTATGAATTTGAATTCTTCAATTCATGCATGTTGTGCATTTTTTGATTTTTTATAGCCAAATGTCCTTATTTTTTAATTTTATGTTAGTATAATATATATATATATATATATATATATATATATTAGGAAAATTAATTAAAATAACCATTTTTATCACTCTCTACCCAAAATAGTCATTATCTCTCCCATGTTACATAAATAGCCATTTTTCTCGTGAAACCCATCTTGATCCAGACCTCCTTCATCCGGCAAAAGACAAAAATTACACTTTTGGTCCCTGAATCGTGACCAGACCTCTCGATCGAGAGATTGAGGGTAAAGTGAATAATTACAACTTAGGTTGAAGGAGTACATGGATAAGTGAATAATTCACTTTACCCGCAACCTCTCGATCGAGAGGTCTGGTCACGACTCAGGGACCAAAAGTGTAATTTCTGTCTTTTGCCGGATGAAGGAGATCTGGATCAAGATGCTTTCACGAGTAAAATGACTATTTATTCAATATGAGAGAGATAATGCCTATTTTGAGTAGGGAGGGGTCAAAAATGGTTATTTTAATTAATTTTCGTATATTTTATTTGACAAAATATGATAATGGTATTTATAAAAAATTGAAATAGTAAAATTCTATTTGTTCGCCGTCCAAGACAAACATGGAAGCACAGCAGCGCAGGCACGTTGGTTTTCTATTAAAAAAAATAAGAAAGTTGCTGGAATTTTCCACGTGTTCAATTATAGCATGAATAATTCAACGTTTTTAAATAATGTAGAGTTTGACTCTCGCGTGTAGCTCAGTTGGTAACTGGGTGGGGTGACTTTGTCCGAATACATAACAGGTTATGGGTTCGATCCCAATTCTCAGGCCCCTCCACTAGCCTCAGCCGCTGAGAGCATCTCCAACTAGGCATGTCAACGGGGCGGGTATGGGGCGGGGATGTCCATCCCTGGCCCCGACCCCGGTTTGTAATACACTCCCCCGGCCCCGGCCCCACCCCGGTTTGTGATACCCTCCCCCGGCCCCGGTCAAACCCCGGTCAAGGACCCTAAACCCTTAATAACTAATAAGATATATAATTTTTTTAATATATATATTGTTGGGTCATCAAGATTTGAAGATGACCTCATGATCTCCTTTTATACTTTGAAAAACATTTTATACTTAGAGAAATTTTGGATGGTTCTTTATAATGACTTGTACAAGATAGCAAATGTTTGGTGAAGTCAAAGATCAACCAAAGTCAAGATTGAAGATTCTCTCATTGTGGAAGTGAAAGATCTTTTCTCAACACATACAAGTCATAGTCCACCGATTGTCTCCATGAAGATCGGTGAGATCCCAAATAGGAGATTTTCCTCCTTATCTCCTTGCCATGAAGATCTTCATCATAAGAGGTAAAGTTGGCCATCCCACCGATTGTCCCCATGAAAATCGGTGGGATCCTCAAAAGCTATAGGATCCTATCATATCATCACTTTTAAGAAGACTTCCACCTACCTTGTCCTTGACAAGCCGGTGGGATTTTCAATTAGGAGGATCCTACCTTTTGTCCATACTAAAAGGTTTTCTCTTCAAAGATAGAATGTCTGAGTATGGAAGAAAAAAGTTCTTTTGTCCTTTTCCCATTCTTAGATATTGTCTCCATCAAACCTTTTTAGTATTGTAGGAAAAGACATATCAACTTTTGAGAGTCAAAACCTATCCTTCCAATGACAAAGTGACAAGTGTCCCATGCAACACATACTTTTGGCACTATATAAAGATGAAGACCTCTCCATGCAAAAATGACATCTTGAGAGACTTGAAGATTATTGTGTGCTCTAAGATATTCTACGTTTTCTGGACATCTCTCTCAGTGCAAGAAATCTCCATATTGCTCAAAACTTGATAGCTTTGCTCTAAGTGTTCTTAGTTGTTTTGTTAGTATACTTTGTGTAAGATTGTTAGAATAGTTTATCTGTTATTTTCCGCAACAGTCTTAAGTTTCTATGTGTAATTCTTGTTGAAAGTTTTTCAATAATAGAATTAAAATTGTGAAAATTTTGAGTATTGTATTCAACCCCCCCCCCCCCCCCCCTTCTACAATACTTGTTACAGCCATCTGGGACTAACAAGTGGTATCAGAGCAGAAAGTTTAACTCATAAACTTGATCTGCGATGGTTGCCTCTTCATCTTCAACTGTTGAAAATGCTTTTCAAAACAATTTTTCTGAAAACGGCTCTATAGCTAAACCTCCCAAGTTTAACCCCAACAACTTCTCTTTGTGGAAAAGCCGGATGATGCTTTTCATGGAAGGAATGGATAGTAGATATCCAGCCATTCTCAGTGAGGGACCCATAGTCCCTAGAGTCTGGTCTCGCTATGAAACCAAGAAATCCGGTAAGAAAGTTGGTGACAAAGATGATTCTGATGATTCATTTGATGAAGAAAATTCTGTTGCTACTGGTCGTTACATTCTTAAAAATCCAAAGAAATATACTGATGAGGAAAAACGTCTGGTTACTCTTGATTCAAAGCTTAGAGCAATCATTGCTCTCTCACTTCCTGATGAAGTCTATCATTCTCTAGTTAACTTTGAAACTGCTAAAGAGATGTGGTCCACTCTGTGTGTTTTGTACGAAGGTACAAATGAAGTTAAAAAGAGCAGAAAGTTTGCTCTTGTTAGAAAATATGAACTCTTTTCTTATGAGAAAGGAGAATCTCTCTCCAACTACTATAACCGCTTTAACAGTCTTCTTAATGATTTACAGCTGTTAGGTAGAGTGTATGACAATGAGGAAATCTTGTGCAAGTTTATGGACTGTCTTCCTGATTTTTGGGAAAACATTTGTACTTGTATAAAGACAACCAAGGATCTTGATCATATGCCTCTCACTTCTCTTTATGGAACTCTTTTCAACTATGAGCAGACTAAGCTGCAAAGGAAATCTGTCTTCACAGATATAAAGAGCTCTCCTCTAGCTCTCCTAAGTGACTCTTTCAAAAGAACTAAGTGTATCCCAAAAATCACCTACCCATCTGACTTTGACCATGATAGTCAAGAAGATCCCAATGACCATTCGGAAGCATATCTTAGTGATGCTGAGGATGAATGTGAGGAAACTTCAGTTGACAAATTATCTGATGAAATGGCCATGTTGGATGGGTATTCTAAATCTAAATCTCACCACCCTTCTGAAAAATCTAAGTCTGGTAGAAAATCATCCTCTTCTCTCTCCAAACACTCTTCTTTGGACAAATCTAACGAAGAATGTTTTAACTGTGGTAAAAAGGGTCATTTTGCTTCTGAGTGCAAAAGTAAACACCTTGAAAGACCCAGAACTGCTTCCTCAGACCGATTTTCCTCAAAATCGGAAAGATCCAAATATGATTCCCAAAAGTTCAGCCAACACCTCTCTTCTGTAAATTCTGACCGGGCTGAAAGATACAAGGAAAAATACAAGAGAGAAAAGGAAAGAAATGAAAGACTTGTCAGAAGAGGAAAGGGGCTGCCTGCTAAAACTCATGATTTGGCAGATGAACCCACATCTGAAAGCGAATGACACCTCAAATGTCTGTTTCATGGCCAAGATAAATGACATGGATGATCCAGAAGGCCACATCTCCTCAACTGCTCTTGTATCAGCTAAGTGCTTCTCCTCTTCTTTCAACTCAAACAAAATATTTTCTAACTCTGAAAAAGGAAAGTCTCTGGGTGCCGATTCTTTCTTAAAAAGGACTCCTCCAAATTTTTCAAAAACTACCTATGTGTCTTCTCTTACCGATTTTCTTCCCCGATCTGTGAGCCTCAAAATGTCCAATTCAAAGGAAAAGATCTCTGTCCTCCTAAATTTTGAAAAAGAAATTTTAGGTGCTGCACCCCAATTCTTTGTTACCTCATTAAAATCTTTGAAGATAACCAAATGGGGGCAAAAGTAAAGAAAAATGTCAAGATTCTAAAAAGAACTTTCTTTATAGAAAATGTTATATCTGTGGTGATGTTTCTCATTTTGCCAAAGACTGTCCGAAAGAAAGAATTGATCTGAGTGACACAAATTCTTTTCCTTCATCATCTAACCCAAAAAGACCCACCACCAAATGGGTACCTAGGAAATAAATTCTTTGTGATTGCAGATTTTGAGCTGGACAGATGGATCTATGTGGACAAATATAAAAGTGAGAAAATTGAAGAAATCATCAAGATCATCATGCAATTTGAAGTGTCAAAATGGTGAACTCTTAGATCTCCTTGTATTGAAAATCCTTCCTTTTGGCACACTCACTAGTGCCAACATCCTCTCTGCCGACATCATCATATCTCCCATCACCCAACCTTTTCTCATCCATCCCACCACATATATTACCCCAACCCCATTTCTTTATCATCCTACCATCAAACTCTCCCTCCTCTCTCACAACAACTATCAACCAACTTCATCAGTTTCTTTCACTTATGATCCTCCATCTCAAAACATTTATGATAAGCATGATTCTCCACCTACTGATCTAAAAAAAAATAAAAAAATTGATCATCGGTGAGAATCCCACCGATCCAATCGGTGAAGACCCCCACCAAAATCTTTCCTACACCCTTCTCCAATGAACCTCCATCAGTGAAACACTCCATCTCACCAAACCCTTCCTCTCACCAAAACTAACTTCCTATGTGACTTTTTCTCAAGATTTTCTCTCTTATAATGGTGATTCTCTTACTTCACCAAATTTCAATCTTTCTTGGGTCATCAAAAATTGGAAGATGGGATTCCAATCTCTTCTTCACTTTGAAGATTTTTTTAAAGATGCCTTAGAAGATTTTCTCTTATCTCTCTAAGCAAATCCACCGAATTTTTGTCCACCTCTTGCAAATTTTCGGTGGGTATGTGAATTGTTCAAAAAAAAAAATCTACCGATGTTTCTGCCGAAATTCCACCGAAAATCTCTCAATTTTCGGTGGGATGCCCTTAAACATCGGTGTGTTGCAAAAAAAAGTCAAAAGTCAGTCAAAATCGGTGGCTTTCCATCGGTGGAGATTTAAAAAAAATTATATATATATATATATATGTGTGTGTGCCATCGGTGGATCTTATTTTTAAATAATTTTTTTAATATATATATATATTAAAATATACTACTTCCACCCACCCCTTTCTTTGCCGACATTTCTCTTCCCCATTTCCTTTCTTCCCACCGATTCCCCCCTTAACCACCTTTTTTGGCCGAAACCCCTAACCAAAGAACCCCCTCCCCCCCCCCCCCCCCGAACCTGCTCCAAACCAAACCCACCGACCCTCAAATTATTTTTTCACCCACACACCCCTTAATTTTTTTATTTGGCCGACATTCTTCACCCACCATTCAAATATTGTTATCACCAATATTTTTGGTTTGTTATCGACACCCACCCCCCCACCATTTTAATTTTTTTTTTCTCGCCGATTTGTTTTGAAACACCCCCCACCCCCAAAATTTTTTTGGTTGCCAAATTTTTTTATAAGCCCCCCCCTATTTTTTTTCGACCGAAATTTCTTTCTTTCTATTTTTCTTGCTGCCGAAAATACATCTTCCCAAGTCTTCCAATTTATTCGCTCTCTATATATATATGTCGGCTGCCGATTTTCCTATGTCGTGGCTGATTTTCACAATTTCTTTGTGTTTTTCCTCGTCGGCCGCTGAGGGGGAGAATTCATCTGAGGGGGAGCAACATCAACCCTCAGTACTCATATCCATATCCAGCGACCAACTCGGAAATTGGCGGACCGGTCAAGGGGGAGCACATCAGTCTGACAGATTAAACTGAGGAGGAGTAACACAAAGACCGACCGATCTATCTGAGGGGGAGCAAAACAAAGACAAAGGATGATGATGCTGAACAGGAAGAGCTGAAGATGCCAAAAGAAAGAAAGAAGATACAAGAGATGGGCAGAAGCATCCTGAGCCTGATTCACCTAACCTCAAACCTCCCTCAAAGATTGTCATCATTATGGATTTGTCTCCTTCCTAAACACAGACTCATTTGGCTGAATTTTTTTGGAGATGCTGATCAAAATGAAGAATCCTCGAGCCAGACACAAGTTTCAACTCGCCCCTCCAAAGATGCAAGTAATATTTGTTTTGTTCATATTGTTTATACTTCTTTCCATTTTTTTCAATTGTTTGTACAACTATACCTTTTTATTTTATTGTACTTGTAAATATCATATATACATACACACACAAAAAAAATGGACTGTGTGAAAAAGAACCCAAAAGAGTAAAACAGGGTCAAAATGCATTATTCATTGTCTTACTCATGTTTTTCTAAGTATGGATGTCATCATCAAATAGGGGGAGATTGTTGGGTCATCAAGATTTGAAGATGACCTCATGATCTCCTTTTATACTTTGAAAAACATTTTATACTTAGAGAAATTTTGGATGGTTCTTTATAATGGCTTGTACAAGATAGCAAATGTTTGGTGAAGTCAAAGATCAACCAAAGTCAAGATTGAAGATTCTCTCATTGTGGAAGTGAAAGATCTTTTCTCAACACATACAAGTCATAGTCCACCGATTGTCTCCATGAAGATCGGTGAGATCCCAAATAGGAGATTTTCCCCCTTATCTCCTTGCCATGAAGATCTTCATCATAAGAGGTAAAGTTGGCCATCCCACTGATTGTCCCCATGAAAATCGGTGGGATCCTCAAAAGCTATAGGATCCTATCATATCATCACTTTTAAGAAGACTTCCACCTACCTTGTCCTTGACAAGTCGGTGGGATTTTCAATTAGGAGGATCCTACCTTTTGTCCATACTAAAAGGTTTTCTCTTCAAAGATAGAATGTCTGAGTATGGAAGAAAAATGTTCTTTTGTCCTTTTTCCCATTCTTAGATATTGTCTCCATCAAACCTTTTTAGTATTGTAGGAAAAGACATATCAACTTTTGAGAGTCAAAACCTATCCTTCCAATGATAAAGTGACAAGTGTCCCATGCAACACATATTTTTGGCACTATATAAAGATGAAGACCTCTCCATGCAAAAATGACATCTTGAGAGACTTGAAGATTACTGTGTGCTCTAAGATATTCTACGCTTTCTGGACATCTCTCTCAGTGCAAGAAATCTCCATATTGCTCAAAACTTGATAGCTTTGCTCTAAGTGTTCTTAGTTGTTTTGTTAGTATACTTTGTGTAAGATTGTTAGAATAGTTTATCTGTTATTTTCCACAACAGTCTTAAGTTTCTATGTGTAATTCTTGTTGAAAGTTTTTCAATAATAGAATTAAAATTGTGAAAATTTTGAGTATTGTATTCAACCCCCCATTCTACAATACTTGTTACAGCCATCTGGGACTAACATATACATTTAATAAAATATACAATTTTTTTAATATATATATACCGGGTCCGGGGCGGGTCGGGGGATGGGCATCCCGGCCCCGGTTTGGCGGGGAATCCCAGGCCCCGGTCGGGTCGGGTGGACCGGGTTCCGGGGCGGGTCGGGCCAAATTGCCATGCCTATCTCCAACAGCTTCCCTTCCCCAAAATGGGGAAAATGGAAAAAATGAGGATTTTGGGCTAATATTTTGCTCCAACAGCTTCCCCAAAACTATCCCCAAAATGGAGAAAGTTGGAGAGAGAATGTTTTTTTCTCCAAATATGGAGATCACTCCAAAAATGATTACCAAGTGAGAGGATCAATAGAAAACTTTGAAAATAAGCATGTAGAGAGAGAAATAATATTTTAATAGATGAATGAAATATTTTATTATTTTAATTAATGTTGGATTTGTTGAAGAGAAAAGCGAATAGAACACAATAGAATGGACAGAATGAATCGTTATTCTCATTAATCATAATCTCTTTATATAGGGATGAGTTACAAGTAGATAACTACAAGATATTTCAATTCTAATCTATCTCTATCGTCATATCCTTTAGACGATGGCACATTTATCCTACAACACTCCCCCTTGTGCCGAGTCAAAGGAGTGAAGGTGCACAATTGTTGCCTCGTTAAAACCTTACGCCAAAATAAAAACCCAGTGGGAAAAAATAAAAATATGACGAAGGAAAGAGTACAACACACTAGCTTATTTCCAATACATAGACTTTTACTTTAGTCTAATTCTCTCTTAGATTCGTACATTAATCATGAGAGTTAAGAAAACATGATGGTATATAAACCGTTGCCTCACTAAAACCTTACACCAAGGAACAAAACCCAATGGGAAAAATAAAACCTTGGTTGAAGGAAAGAGCACAACATACCAATATTACATATATAGTAGACTCCCCCTTTTGTCTACCACTCCCCCTGATTCGCGCATTAATCAAAGGAGGTTTAAAACATTTCCGTTTTAATACTTTTTACATGTTTCCCAAATATGGTTTTACGTATTGATTTGGTAAACAAACATGTCACATTTTCCTCACATCTTATTCAGTTCACTTGAATCTTGAGGAGAATTGATTATATAAAAACTTAAGAAAAATATGTTTTGTGTTATAACCCTAGATATATCTTACTTTCATTTCTTCGATACATGATGCATTATTTCCATACATGCAAGTTGTATAGTGATCAAAATCAAAATTACTAGCTCCTCTTATATGTGTAATGATAGTCCTTAACCATGTACACTCTTGAATAGTCTCTTGGAGAGTAAGATTGCTGATAATATAAGAAGATAGCTATTAAGGGTTTGCTTAGTTTACTTCCAAGCAATCGGCATGTTCCATATGATAATTCCTTATCCAGTTTGGGAACAACCTTTATATCAGTCAAACATATACCTAAGATCAGCAAATATATACCAAGGTATTGTTTGGTGTTTTTCTATAAGAGCTAGTACTTTTGCCGCTCACAATCTAAGTAGGTATTGAAGTTTCATTATCAATCCATTTTTCTCCATAGGGAAATTATAAGCCCGCGTCAATGGTGCCAAAAGATTAATTTGAAATCATTCCAATGACGTTGCGTTGGCGCTGAGCTAAATCTAGCTGACAAGTTCAGTGAGAAGTATAGTATATGGTCAAGTGTATTATGTTGAGTACAATAATGCGCCTATTGTACTTAGGTATGGAATTCCAGCTCCTAACACCTCTTCGTCCTCATCCTTTAGACGAAATGGATTTTTCCTTATATCCAACACATTGACCGATCATGGGAGTGCTAATCGGATGCGCTTTGTCGGTGGATTAATATTCCACAAACTCGGTGTCGTAGCTCAAGTATCTAGATAAAACCAAGTTTTCCCACGATCTTTCATCTCAAATTGAGATTTCAAATAGCTTGTGTTTTCTCTTATTTTGTCAAGAGTGTCTATTATGTTCATTACATCGACATATAGAGCAACTATGAAAATCTGGAACTTTCATTTCCTAACAAATACGCAAGGGCACAGTTCATCGTTCTTATTTATCGTTTCCCAATCAAATATTCACTCAAGCGGGTATACCACATCCGCATAGATTGCTTTAATCTATAAAGTGAGTGTTTCATATTTATTGTAATCACATTTCATAGTTTAAAGTTACTTGATATTGGTATAATGCCATCAAACACTTTTATATCTCTGAATTTAGATCCCCATAGAGATATGTAGTAACTACATCGTTGAGCTGCAATTTCCAGTCCTTCGGAAACTACTTGGCTAATTAATAGCAGAACGTTCTCCATCACGAGAGAGTAAGTCTTATTGTGGTCAATCCAATGCGTTGTGAGAAACCTTGCGCCTAAGGAGAGCCTTATATATTATGACTTAATTATTCTCACTACGCTTCCCTAACAAATGATTTATCTATGTCCTACAGGCTTTACACTTGGTCGGTTAGCACTACCGAACCAAATACCTGTTCATTTGTCAAATAATTATCCTGGATTGCTTCTTTTCATTTAGGTCAATTTGCTCTTTGTTGACATTCTTCAACTGAGCATGGTTCGATGACATCGTGCTCTATTATCTCATAAGCAACGATATATGCAAATATATCATCATTTAGTATTTATGATCTGTCCATCGACTCATATTCATTTGAGATTTCTTTGATCTCTGGAATCGATATTAACTTCGGAGCGTCCTCCAGTAATGATTCATAGACATAGATTTAATCAGAGATAATCTCATGTATTGATGATATATAGTTGTGCCTTACTCTTCTCTTCCTTTAGATGAGTATCTATCGAACCAAGTAGCTTCCCCCATTTCCTTTTGGGAGCTACGACCTCAACCACACCTCCACCATGTGTGATTGCAACGTACTTCCAGCGACGTTGTGCCCTTGTTTGGGGACTTTTGACCTTGCGAGTATATTTGCAGCTCGTATATGTGATCTTGTCAATCTAGATAATATTAAACGTATCAGGTATCGAGTCTGATTCGTTTGACTTCAACTTTACGTTGTGAAGTTTTTGGGGATCAAAATGAGACACAATTGAAAAATTCAATGACGCTTCCTGTCGTTCCCATGGAAAATCCTTTTTCATATCTCCCCCTAACTACAGGAAGGTTGTCTCATCAAAATGACAACCCACAAATCTAGCGGTAAAGATATCACTCGTCAAGCGTTCTAATTAGCGGGTAATTGTTGGGGGTTCATATCCAACATTTGATGAATAGTCTTTAAGACCTATTTTGGTACGCTGTGGGCGCGTAATTGGCACATATACAACACAACCAAACATACGTAAATGTAAAACATCAGGCTTATATCCAGTTACCAACTGGTACACACAAGATTGGTTGGCTGGTTGTGGGTCTAAACACGAATAAGTAAAGTTGCATGTAATATTGCATTACCCCATGCAGATGTGGATAAATTGGTGCTCATAACCAATGCCCTAGCTACCATCTATATTCTTTTGATGACAACTTTTATCATTTTACGAGACCATTTTATATACACACATGCGGTACAAATGCAATAATCATCAAATCCTTATGATGTAAATTCTCCAGCATTCTAAGTCATATAGACTTGATGAGAAAAAATCAGGGTGGTGAGTCCTTAATGTATGAGTGCAACATTTCATGTGGACTATAATACGACACATGTTCATCGTGTCAAAACCAGAACCATAAAGTACTTTAATGGCCCGCATTCTGGATGTTTATGTCCATAAATGTAATACCCCGGGTAAATCCGTTAGTTAAAAATCTAATTCCGTTAAGTTTAGTTAACTTTATAATTGATGTTTAGGGTAAGATTGGGTGAATTTATAAGTTTAAGGGTATTTGATCATTAGTGGATAGTTAAAGGTTTAAATGGTAAATATGGAATGGATATTATCCCTTAGGATATTTAGATATTTCATTTTCAGCAGAATTCATCCAGATTTTTGAAGGTGTGTGTGAGAGTGTTTTGGGGAGAAAAGAAGTAAAAGAAGATAACTGGCTAGAGATTCAAGTTGGAGTATTTGGAAGTGAAAATAAGGTAAGTTCCTTTGTATTTTATGTTTGTAATTGCTTTTGGAAGGGTTCTATCGGAGTAGAAACATCACAAACCCTTCTGGTATTAATCCTGTCGATTTCTGGGCAAAAAGGATGAAACCGACAGAGGTGTCCGGACACAGTAAGAATGTGTCCGGATAGTTCTGTTGGGGGTGTCCGGGTGATTATGTCGATGGTGTCCGGATGACTTTCTGAAGGTGTCCGGACAGGGGTTTATCCGGGTAAGTCCTTCTTGTTATACTTTTCCGGATGGAATGGGATACCGGATGGTATCCGGATTCCTCATGTTGTCCGGATTCTTTGTGTTGTCCGGAAAGTTGTCCGGATAGTTTGAGGTTTCCGGATAACTTGGCTGTTTGGGTAATTTTGAGGATAAAAGTTATGTAGATGTATCTAGAGTCCATAACCTGCTAGTAAGTCTTATACATAAGTTGGCAAGGAGATATTTGTATGTAAATGGTTTCAGATTCTGAGAATTTTGGATAAAGGATCGGATAGCTCGGAGAAAGGTTTGGAAGCATATTGTAAGCATTCAGGTGAGTTTTACTTTAAACGTTTTCAACTGGGGAACATATATATGTGTTGATATATATGAGTATGTGTGGATTGAGAATTTGTGAAATATATATATATATATATATATATATATATATATATATATATATGTGTGTGTTTATATATATATATGAAAAGGATATGTGTGATGGTGTGGTATATCGTATATTGAGATACGATTGAGTATATGCTTTTAAATATAATATAATGAGATGTTATATTTATGTAAGTATTATACTACACGAGAGCACACCGAACTATGCCGGCTGAAGTGTGTGTCGTAGTTGTTGTACGGCGTTGTTGGTCGTAGATGTTGTACGACGTTGTGTGTCGTAGTTGTTGTACGGCGTTGATTTATTAGTTGGCTTGCTACCAACTAATATGGCCATGGGAACGAGGATGAGGATGAGTGGAGCACGATGCACGAGTCTTGTTTGGTATTTATATACGCGTGGTATGTTTATATTTTACGAAAGAATTACCAAAGGTTTATCTAAACTATTTTGATACAAAGGATTTACATAAAAGGTTTTATAATGATTTTGGAAAGGACCGGGATTAACTCACTAGACCCGTTTGGTCTAACCCTCATTTTGTTTTCAAAAATATGTTTTCCAGGTTAAGGATCGGCAGGAGAGGATGAAGTGTAGGAAGCTTTTGATGGATGTTGATTAGGAAGCTTTTATATATTTTGTAATGTCAAGACTAATGAGACCGTACTTGGTTTGTGATGTATCTTTTATTATGAATGTAATGAAGTTATGCAATGTATGTTATTTGTTGTATGTTTGGGAAACCGGGTCGTTACAAATGGTATCAGAGCCCTAGTTTAAGGGATTTAGGTATTTGTACCCGTACCTAGACTTAAACTGCATGTGAAGTAGGATGTCCTTGATATATTAGAACCTTGGGATGCTAAGTATAAAAGGTAGAAGGAATATCATGTAAGGTAATTTCAGATTACACCTGGCCAGTGTAATTGTGATCTTACAGGTGCATGTTTGGACTGGAATACCTTATTATATGGGGTATGTGCTTATGTGTATATTAATCTTGTTTGAATCTACAGAATGGCAAGCGGTACTCGAAATTCGAATCGAGGAGGAGGAAGAAATCCGAATAGAACTAATCCGCCAATAAGAACTGGGGGCAGAGTCGGAGGTAGAACTGGGGGTAGGACTGGAGGCCGAACTGGAGGCAGAACTCGGCAACAAGATACAGAGTTCGTTACGAGAGGTGATTTGATGGCGGAGATGGGAAGACTTCAAGCAAATATCCAGGCTATGTTCGACCAAGCTCGTCATACTGAAACACCAGATCCTGGTTTGGAAGACGAAATGCCCATTACACCTACGGTCATACCAGTGTCAAGAAGGTGTGATTACAAGATGTTCTTAAACTGTAGACCTCCAACTTATTCAGGAGATAAAGACCCAGTGAAGGCGATGAGATGGTTGAAGGAAATAGAAGCCATCTTCAAGACCAGTAAGTGTGCGGATGAGGACAGAGTATTATACGGAACGGCGATGTTGAAGGCTGAAGCTCTGTACTGGTGGGAAGCTCACATTGATTCCACAAGGTCGGATGTATACTCTACTTTTACTTGGGACGAATTCACAACAGCATTCAAAGGACAGTTTTGTTCTCAAGCAGCAGTTAGACAGTTGGAAGAGGAGTTCATGAACCTACACCAGCGAAGTTTATCGGTTAGGGATTACACCGCTCTCTTTCTGGAGAAGTCTCACTTTGCGGAGTACTATGTTGTCACGGAGGCTCTAAAGATGGAAAGGTTTATTTTTGGGTTAAATGCAGAAATTAGAAAGCTAGTGACTGCAAGAGGACCCGATACCTTCTCAGCCGCAGTGGATGCAGCGGAAAATGTGGAACAGGATAACCGGAGAAACGTTGGTGATAAGAGTGCTGGGAAAAGAAAACCGGAAGAAACGTTGTACGATTCGGAAGAATATGAATCCCCGCGGTTTGATAGTTATTCACCTTTCAGACCAGTTGAAAGACCGTGTCCAAAGTGCAACCGTGTGCATCAAGGAAATTGTTATGTTGATCCTAGAAGTTGTTACAAGTGTGGAAGGGCTGGACATGTCGCTAAGAATTGTCGCGCAAACCGATTATGTTTCGTTTGCAATTCCCCGGATCATATTCAGTCAGATTGTCCGCAAGGGAAAGCACAACGGGGTAGTATGGCGGTGAGACCAACGGGTGTTAGACCGGGAGAGAAACAAGGGCCTGAGGTACCGAAAGCAAAGGGTCGAGTTTTTCAGATGACGGAACAAGAGGTGGAAGAAAGTCCTGACGAGGTTACAGGTATATTTCTATAAACTCTATACGTGCTAAGGTGTTATCTGACTTCGGTGCAACATGGTTATTGATATTTCTGTGCTTTGTTGCTTATCTGTGTTAGAGATATAGGTGGGTGTGGGGTGGCTATTCAGTTAGTTACTATGGCTTTGAATAGGTTCGAAGTAGTAGTAATAGGTATTCATACCTTATTGCCTAACCGAATTCCGGGACGGAATTCTTTTAAGGGGGAAATGATGTAATACCCCGGGTAAATCCGTTAGTTAAAAATCTAATTCCGTTAAGTTTAGTTAACTTTATAATTGATGTTTAGGGTAAGATTGGGTGAATTTATAAGTTTAAGGGTATTTGATCATTAGTGGATAGTTAAAGGTTTAAATGGTAAATATGGAATGGATATTATCCCTTAGGATATTTAGATATTTCATTTTCAGCAGAATTCATCCAGATTTTTGAAGGTGTGTGTGAGAGTGTTTTGGGGAGAAAAGAAGTAAAAGAAGATAAGAAGGCTAGAGATTCAAGTTGGAGTATTTGGAAGTGAAAATAAGGTAAGTTCCTTTGTATTTTATGTTTGTAATTGCTTTTGGAAGGGTTCTATCGGAGTAGAAACATCACAAACCCTTCTGGTATTAATCCTGTCGATTTCTGGGCAAAAAGGATGAAACCGACAGAGGTGTCCGGACACAGTAAGAATGTGTCCGGATAGTTTTGTTGGGGGTGTCCGGGTGATTATGTCGATGGTGTCCGGATGACTTTCTAAAGGTGTCCGAACAGGGGTTTATCCGGGTAAGTCCTTCTTGTTATACTTTTCCGGATGGAATGGGATACCGGATGGTATCCGGATTCCTCATGTTGTCCGGATTCTTTGTGTTGTCCGGAAAGTTGTCCGGATAGTTTGAGGTTTCCGGATAACTTGGCTGTTTGGGTAATTTTGAGGATAAAAGTTATGTAGATGTATCTAGAGTCCATAACCTGCTAGTAAGTCTTATACATAAGTTGGTAAGGAGATATTTGTATGTAAATGGTTTCAGATTCTGAGAATTTTGGATAAAGGATCGGATAGCTCGGAGAAAGGTTTGGAAGCATATTGTAAGCATTCAGGTGAGTTTTACTTTAAACGTTTTCAACTGGGGAACATATATATGTGTTGATATATATGAGTATGTGTGGATTGAGAATTTGTGAAATATATATATATATATGTGTTTATATATATATATGAAAAGGATATGTGTGATGGTGTGGTATATCGTATATTGAGATACGATTGAGTATATGCTTTTAAATATAATATAATGAGATGTTATATTTATGCAAGTATTATACTACACGAGAGCACGCCGAACTATGCCGGCTGAAGTGCGTGTCGTAGTTGTTGTACGGCGTTGTTGGTCGTAGATGTTGTACGACGTTGTGTGTCGTAGTTGTTGTACGGCGTTGATTTATTAGTTGGCTTGCTACCAACTAATATGGCCATGGGAACGAGGATGGGGATGAGTGGAGCACGATGCACGAGTCTTGTTTGGTATTTATATACGTGTGGTATGTTTATATTTTACGAAAGAATTACCAAAGGTTTATCTAAACTATTTTGATACAAAGGATTTACATAAAAGGTTTTATAATGATTTTGGAAAGGACCGGGATTAACTCACTAGACCCGTTTGGTCTAACCCTCATTTTGTTTTCAAAAATATGTTTTCCAGGTTAAGGATCGGCAGGAGAGGATGAAGTGTAGGAAGCTTTTGATGGATGTTGATTAGGAAGATTTTATATATTTTGTAATGTCAAGACTAATGAGACCGTACTTGGTTTGTGATGTATCTTTTATTATGAATGTAATGAAGTTATGCAATGTATGTTATTTGTTGTATGTTTGGGAAACCGGGTCGTTACAATAAATATCACCTTGTATTCGTTGTAAGAATGAAATATTTTTATATTATGTCCTTAGCTTTAGGATGGTCTCATTCCTGGTTTGGCTAAGGATCAGGGTATATAAAAGTTCTAGGTATTAGAGAGGGCATGTTATGATGGTGGTGTTGCTTCTTGTGCAGTAGAAGTCAACAGTTATAATTTGGTTAATTCCCTCGTTTTGTCTTTCACTCGAAAGAAAATGTATCTAAGTGTATTTTGCAATACATAGATCACTATGTCATGACCATGGTGTCCCATGTGGTCATGCCGAAACATATATGTGTCATTGTTCCAAAGTTATTTATTGGTGACAAAATATGATTTACTAACATAGATAATCCATTAATCTGATACATTAATTTCTCTAATATATTTTGCTTTCATATCATTAGAGTTGATGTACATATACCCATTTTCATTCTTATAAGATGATTGGTACGAATATTTTAACAAGGTTCATATTGTTATAGTGCTCTAGCAACAAGTGACAGTCCATCGTCTAAGTATTTAGAGGAATTAAAATAATTAATTAAATGAAAATAATCTATTTCTTAGGATTGTATGAATGTCACAAAAACAATCAAGTTCTCCTCGATACATTCCTACATCGAACGAAGAACGTTGAGAGTTTTGCATTTGTTTTTGATGTGATCATTTACATCTCTAATGGTTATAAACTCAGGTGTATTGTTGGTTCCCGTTTTGCTTTAAACAAGATTATCAGATCTATTAGTTCGAGTTTATGTTTGATGCGGAAGCGTATTTGAAGAACTAACAGATATGTTTGATAGATTTAGAACACAATATAAATAAACAGTGAACATGAAATAATATCTCAAAGTTTACTGAATATATATATATCAAGAACAGATTTAAGAACGGTGAGTATACAAAGCTTTAAACAGATATGACTCTAAATGTGCATAAGCTATGTGTTCTTGATGTTCGATTGAAGTGTTCTTGTTTTTCTGTTTTTGTGTGTTGTTATATTTCTTGTCTTAGGAAGAACTCAACATGAGTCTTCCTTTTATACTACTCTTAGAAGACTATGAAGTAGGTCACTGTTCCTTTTACGGCATGAATAGTAAACTGGATGGTGTGAACAGTTGTTTGAGCCATGCGCATTTAATGGAGCAGATGTACTTTTGGTAAATGCATTAAATGGCGCAGACGTCTATTTTGTACCTTGCCCTATTGAGTCCACTCAGAGCTTGACACGTGTTTTGACAATACTTTTCCATGCAAGTTGATGAACAGGTCTTGGAACAGTAGCAAGATATTATAAATATCTTCCTAGTCTTTAGAGGACCATAGAGGCTCTGTAATGTGTTACAGAGGTTCTGCGGTCTGGTTCCTCTGTAGAGTAGTCTTCACCGGATTCCGAGTCTTTGGTTGTTTACTTCTGCAGAGCTTCTGTCAAGGGTGGCAGAGATTCTGTGGCTCGGTCCTCTGTGAGAAGTCTTCTTGGTTCCTTGTCTTCTGATGTTGTCCGCAGAGGCTCTGTTAATGGTAACAGAGGATCTGCGGTCTTGGTCTTCTGAAAGCGTCCTTCTGTAGTTTCCTCGGTCTTTGATCACTCTTGATCAAACTTCCTTTGATTCTTCTGAGATGCCCGGCAGAGCTTCTGTTGCACTCAGCAGAGCTTCTGTGGAAGTTCTTCTGTACTTGGCCATTTTTCAATACTTCTAATATTTCAGAATATTGGAGCTAACATGTATATATACACAAATGCAATTAATTTGATAGTTAAATTATATTTAAATAAACTTATAACATAGCTCATTTATAACTTGTTCCATTTTCTATTAGGAGTTCGTTCCCGACTCTTTGCATTAATTTGACCCTTTCCACAACCTTGTCCATATGATACATATTTAGCATATGTGTGTGGATATGTTCAACTCACTATCCTTTGGAGTTCTTTCCACCTCCAACGCTTGCCTTATTAACCCCAAGAATTTTCTTTATCCGGGTATGTCTAGCGTTGTTAAAAAACATTGCTACAACTCTTAACCACTTGCATTAAGTTAATGAGTTTGTTAAAGGTTATATTGCAGCTTATATTGTTTCATTAGTATGATTGGTGATATAGGAAAGATGAAAAGATGTTATGATTCGCATAATCTTTTGTGAGTTCCTTGCCACAAAGATTGAGACCATTTTGAGACATGACATTTCTTTGTCAAAATCAGTTACCTTCTTGTAATCAAGTAAGTAGGTTTCTTTCCACTGTATGATTAGTTTGAGAAGTATATGGTACTGAATATTCCCGAATTTCCTTTTTGGGACTACCCACGGTTCTTGGGGGTTTCTAGTTATTCTCTCTGAAGGTTGTGACTGATGTATCATCTCAAAAAATTTAATTGTATCTTAACATCTAGTGTTTTTTTTCCTTTAGGGTCAAAATGGTTCGATGACTTTTGCGTATTTTCTTGTGTTTTTCCGAACCTATCTTATGGTAATCAAGTACTTTTGATTCAAAGATGTCGTAGAAAATGGAGAACGTATTATTTTCTAAAATAGTGAATTATGGTTTATACTTATTATGTTATGCATGAAATTTCATTATCATAATAGTATTGGATTTTTGTACTCTTACATTTTATTGATAATATTTCAACAATATTTCAATTTGCGAATAAAAATCACTCAATCTATTGGATCTCCAGATAGTAGGGGAATCACATGGATTTCTTAAGTCCCTATAAACCTTAGAGCTATTTACACCCGTTCGACAAAATCCAAATCGATATCTTGCGATTTAATTAATTTGAATATAACATTGTTAATTATAAAGCTTTTGGCAGGAGGCCGAAAAGAATAAGGGTTTGCCATATGAAGCCAATTTCAATGTTTTAATATCTTAATAGTATTTGTTGGACAACCTAAGGGGGGGGGTAAGGTTGTATTTAAAATCTTTTTCTTTCAAAAAAAATCTTTGAACAAATAAATACAGTACAAACAATACAGTAAAAATAAAGCAGAGTATAAACAAGTAAATATACAACAATTATATAAACAGATATAATTTAAATGCACAGCGGAAATGTAAAGAGATAAGGGAAAGAGAGTACTTGACAACGAGATTTTTAAAGTGGTTCACCAAACACAAAGTTGGCTAGTCCACCTCGAGAAAATAACACTTCTCGGAGATCCAATACGAAACGTGTTCTTTACGGTAGAAACACAAACCTTAATACAACAAACGCGAAACACTCTTCTTTGAGAGATTAATGTGGATCACTCACTCTAATTCAAACACTTACAAGAGGGTATAAATTTTAATATGAATAATCACTCTTGAATAAGGTTTATCACTTGGATATTTTTAGAGAGTTTGATCACTTGAGTTGTGTTGCTGATTCAACTAATCGTGAGATTTTAATCTGCTATCAACTCAAGATTTCTTGCTCAAAAAATTAATTTATCAGTTTAAGTGATTTAGTGTGAGTAAGAAAGCAGCAGAATAATAATCAAATGCTGAGGGAGAACTTAATGCTGAAGTTGGTGTAGAGTTGAATGCTGCTGGAGGCTTGTATTTATACTGCATGAAAATCTGACTTGAGAATTTCGCGGTATACCGCCGAACCTTCGCGGTATACCTGCGTCAGAAAAAAGGTACTGCAGGGAGAAGGTCAACCTGCAAAACTCAACGGCATAATGTACCCGCGGTATACCGCGTTGCACATGGCGGTATACCGCCTGAAGAAATTTCCTGACAAAAGAAGCTTCTCATGCAGAACAGTTGATGGGAAACAGTACCCGCGGTATACCGCGAATACCTTGGCGGTATACCGCCTAAAATTCTGTCCAATGAGAGCTTGGCAACGCAGGTAACTTCGGCTGATCACAAACTTGCAACAGTAACAGTAGCAGACAGCATATATATATCAGAGATTTATATATAAAAGATATTATATATATATTTGATTCAAATATATTTATATAGATACGAAATATCCAAGTGATAAAATATTTTAGGGTGTTTATCATTTTAAAATAAAATGACGAAACTCTTCAGACTTGGATTCTTCAGATAAAAAATTTATCGAGATCATTTAAATATCTGCACACTCAGATAAAATATTAGATAACAAATAATGCGGTGTGTTTTGTAATCATCAAAATAAATATGGAGATGTGATTTTATGTGTACCAAAAATATATCACAATATTTAAAGCTGGGTACACTTGCACCAACAATCTCCCCCTTTTTGATGATGACAAACACAACGCTAAACACGAGAGCATACTCGGTTTCTCTCCCCCTTTTGTCGAAGCAAAAAGGTTTTAAGAAAATCGCTTATGCTCCTCCTCGAAAGATGCTCCCCCTCAAAATATGAAATATTTGAGAGTTAGTATTTATCAAGGGTTATACTCAAGCATGCCTAAACCAAGTCTTAATTTAAAGAACGCTTTTTTTGTTTAGAGCTTTAGTAAAAATATCGGCCAAATTATCTTCCGAATCAACCTTTTCAAGCACGATTTTGCCTTTTTGAACATTATCTCGTAAAAAGTGATGTCTCAATTCAATATGTTTGGTACGAGAATGTAAAACGGGATTTTTACTTAAGTTTATGGCACTTGAGTTATCACACATAATTGGAATTTTGGTTAGGTGTACCTCAAAATCGGTAAGTGTGTGTTTCATCCATAGGACTTGAGCACATGCTCTTGCGGCGGCTACATATTCCGCTTCGGTTGTAGACAAAGCTACGGATTGTTGTTTCTTAGAAAACCAAGATACAAGTGAGAGACCTATAAAGGCACATACCCCACTAGTACTTTTTCGGTCAACAATAGATCCACCAAGATCGGAATCGGCGAAACATGTTACTTCTAACTCGGGTTTCTTTGCGTACCATAAGCCAAGATTAGTAGTACCTCGTAAATATCGAAAAATACGCTTGACAGCTTCATAGTGAGATTGTTTAGGTGAAGATTGAAAACGAGCACATAAACATACACTAAACATAATATCAGGTCTACTAGCAGTTAAATATAACAAGCTACCAATCATACCACGATAAATCTTTTCATTAAAATCGTTTCCCTCCTCGTCACGAGATAATTGCAAATTTGTGGTCATTGGAGTTTCAACGGGTTTGACATTTTCAAAGTTAAACTTTTTCAACATATCTTTACAATATTTAGATTGACTAATAAAAATACCAGTTTCACATTGTTTTATTTGCAATCCTAAGAAGTATTTTAACTCTCCCATCATGCTCATTTCAAATTCGCTAGTCATTTTCGCAGAAAATTCATTACACAATTTTTCATTAGTGGAACCAAAAATAATATCATCAACATATACTTGCACAACCACAATATCATTTTGAACATATTTCACAAATAAAGTATTATCTATTTTACCCATAATATAACCACTAACAATTAAAAAGGTTTTTAATCTATCATACCAAGCACGCGGAGCCTGCTTTAAACCATAAAGCGCCTTTTTCAATTTATAAACATGTGTCGGGTTTTCAAAACTTTCAAAACCGGGAGGTTGAGAAACGTATACCTCCTCATTTATAATACCATTTAAGAAAGCACTTTTAACATCCATTTGAAACAACTTAAAATCTTTAGCATTTGCAAAAGCGAGAAGCATTCGAATAGACTCCAACCTTGCAACCGGTGCAAAGGTTTCGTCATAATCTATACCTTCTTGTTGACTGTACCCCTTGGCAACTAAACGTGCCTTGTTTCGTGTGACTCCACCGTTCTCGTCTACCTTGTTACGGAAGACCCATCTTGTGCCAATAATGGTTTGACTACTAGGGCTAGGCACTAAGTCCCACACATCATTCCTAGTAAATTGGTTTAACTCATCTTGCATGGCCAATATCCAATCCTCATCACCTAAAGCTTCATCTATGGTTTTAGGTTCTATGGTTGAGATAAAGGCATGGAAAGCACAATGGGTAAGGATTTGTGATCTAGTTGTCCTTTGGTTTAGGTCACCTATAATTTGATCTACGGGATGTCCTCGAGCGGTTCTAAGGTTAGGATCATCTATACCTTGTGGAATAAAGCACGGAGGGGCATCACTAGATTCAATATTATTTGTAGAAGGTTGGGTACCTAAATCCAAGGTACTAAGTTGTTGGGCTAAGACATCTCCTTCACGGATATTATCATTTGCTAAGGGTGCACTCGGTTTGGGAGGACTCTCGTCAAAACTAACATTTAAGGATTCTTCCACTACCATGGTTTCCTTATTTAGGATTCTATAGGCTTTGCTATTCCAAGAGTAACCTAGGAAAACTCCCTCATAGGCTTTGGGGTCAAATTTGGTTAGGTAGGATTTGGTGTTTAAAATGAAACATTTACAACCAAAAACTTTTAGGTGAGCTAGGGAAGGTTTTCTACCTCGGTAAAGTTCATAGGGTGTTTTATTTAGGATACCTCTAATTAGGACACGGTTAAGCACATAGGTCGCGGTAGCAACGGCATCACACCAAAACTTTTGGGGAACTTGATGTTCGTTTAGCATAGTTCTACTCATTTCTTGCAACGTTCGATTTTTCCTTTCAACAACCCCGTTTGACTGAGGAGTTCGAGGAGCCGAAAAGTTATGAGTTATACCATGTTTATCACAAAAGGCACCAAATTGTACATCATTATCGAATTCTCGTCCATGGTCCGTACGTATGGAAACAATCGTACAACCTTGTTGGTTTTGAATTCTTTTTCCCAAAATTTTAAACTTTTCAAAAGCCTCATTTTTATGTCTCAAAAATAAAGTCCAAGTATAACGGGAATAATCATCCACAATAACCAAAGTATAAAAATTTCCTCCAAAACTTTGAATAGCCATCGGGCCAAAAAGATCCATATGTAAAAGTTCTAAAACTCTTTGAGTAGAAATAACATTTTTTGATTTATGAGAAACGTGATGTTGTTTGCCGACACGACAAGCATCACAAAAATGATTATCAAACTTTAATTTTGGCAGGTCACTCACAAGCTCCATATTTTTTAAGTTTTGCATTAATCTTAGATTAGCGTGACCTAAACGCCTATGCCATAAAGTAGAAACATCATTAATAGAAGATAAGCATACATTATCAGATACAACAGTTTTACAAATATATAAATTTCCTTTTACAAAGCCATTTAAAAGAACTTTGCCATTTTTTATGATTTTGCACGAGTCTTCTTCGAAGACAACAGTTGTATTATTTTTACACAATTGGCGAACACTTAACAAATTAAAATGTAAATTATCAACATGATTAACATTTAGAAATTGAACATTATTGCAAGAGACTGTACCTCTACCAATTATATTTCCTTTGGAGTTTCCTCCAAAGATTACCTGTCCACCATCACATGACTTATATGATGAAAAGAGATTATTGTTTCCGGTCATGTGACGTGTGCAACCACTATCGAGTATCCAGTCCATATCAAGATCAATCTACAATAATGAAGATATAACTTTTATGGTCCCCATTTCTCGTGGGTCCTTGACAATTAGTTTCAAAAGTCAACCAACATACATATATATAATGTCAAACAGAATATATATATATATAATACATTACACAATATATAATACATCAAACCATATTAATAAATATATATAACACATTAAACAAACATAATATATATATATAAGAATTAAAAGAATTAAATAAAATGTATATATATATATGTGCAGTACGTATGTATATATATATATGAATAGTATTATATATTACTTATATATATAACATATACAACAGAATATATTTAAACTATATATATATATATAACACATTTAAAACCATAAACGCATACCACCGGGATTATCATTACTAAACATTCCTTTTGGAATCCATTTATTTACCATTTTAATTTTGCGATTATATTTATCATATACATAAAAACAAGCATTTACATTCGCATTATTATTAGGTTTAGAATATTTATCATGGTACATGCGAGCATACGGTTTTCTCGTATTATAATTTACATTATTTATTTTACGCACATATGGAGGTTTTTGCACATATTGATTTCTTGTATTTACTTTAGGTGATTCATAAAATCTTTTGATGGGTATACAAGAACATTTATCAACACAAGTATTGGAACCAATGCCTTTTCTACATTTTATACGGTTAGGCATATTAAGCATGTTAAGAACCTTTTTATTACTACTTTCAAAAGCTTTAGCTAGCATGTTATCTTTTTCATATGAAGCACATTTAGCCTTTAAGCATGTAATCTCATTCTCAAGAATATCACATTTTGTACAAATAATATTTTCATGTGATTTTTTATTTAGGCATGCAATTTCTCTATTTAAAACATCACAAGATTTACAAAAATCTTTTTCTCCTAATTTAGTTTCTAATTTAGCAATTATATCCATATCATTTTCAGATTTTTGTTTAACATTTTTTATTTCCTTTTTACATGCATTTACAGTTTCTTTTAACATAGCATTCTCATCTTGGTAACGATTTGCAAGAGCGGCCATTTTATGAAACGATTCATATAGTTCTTCAAGATTATTTTCATTATCATTTTCATAATCACTATCGTAATCTGAGTAAGAAGATTTTACCTCGTCGTCGCTATCGGCCATAAGACAAATGGCTTGATAGTCATCTTCTTCTTCACTCTCGCTCCACGCGCCTCCAATGAAGGCTTTCTCCTTCTTCTTTTGGAATTTGTTCTTTTTCGGACATTCATTGGCGTAGTGGTCTTTGTCACCACATGAGTAGCAAAAGCCTCTCTTTGGCTTAGCTTTATCGTCTTCACTCGAGTCGCCATTTTTCTTAACTTTTTCGTCTCGTTTATGGAACTTACGACTTCGATTATCACCACCACGACGGTAGTTACCGTTTCTTTGAAATCTGCCATTGTTAGAAAATTTATTATTATTATTAAGAAATTTGGAAAAGTTTCTTACCAACATGGCGACTTCATCGAGAGTTTCGGAAGGATCTTTCGAGGAGCTAGCTTTCTCCTTTTTCTTCTCATCTTTTGGTGTTGAGACATTGAGAGCGATTGATTTCTTTTTAACTTGCTCCCGATCTTTGTTTCTTTTAAGTGCAATTTCATGCACTTTAAGATTACCGATTAAGTCATCTATCTTCATTATGGAGAGGTCACGGGAGTCTTCTAAGGATGTTATCTTTTGCATCCACTCCGAAGGAAGGGCTCGTAGGATTTTCCTTATATAGTCCTCGTTAGGATAAGTGCGATCCAAACCTTTCAAAGTAGTCACAATAAGGTTAAATCTTTTAAACATTGAGTCAATTGACTCATCTTGTTTCATTTCGAATAGTTCATAATCGTGAACTAAAATATTTACTTTACTAGATTTAACCTCCGTGTTTCCACGATGAGTATTATTTAAACTTTCCCATATTTGATTTGCAGTTTTATAAGTATATACTCTTTCGATTTCGTCAGTTGTTAAAGCAGCATATAATATATTCTTAGCTTCAAAGTTTAAACAAAAATGGGCTTCATCAGAAGTAGTCCAGTCATCTAGGGGTTTATCAATATAAACATCATCTTTCACAATGGTGGGTTTAAAATTCCCTTTTTCTATGATGTTCCAAATCTTTTGATTTTTGCCACGCACGTGACATTCAAATAGCTCGGCCCAAATGCCAAACTTTTCAGTATCTATCAAAGGAGGTTTTGAAAACACGATATTAGTTTGTTGAGCCATTTAGAAGAATAAGAGAAAAATATGCAGAATATTTTTTGAAAGACCTGCTCTGATACCAAATGTTGGACAACCTAAGGGGGGGTAAGGTTGTATTTAAAATCTTTTTCTTTCAAAAAAAATCTTTGAACAAATAAATACAGTACAAACAATACAGTAAAAATAAAGCAGAGTATAAACAAGTAAATATACAACAATTATATAAACAGATATAATTTAAATGCACAGCGGAAATGTAAAGAGATAAGGGAAAGAGAGTACTTGACAACGAGATTTTTAAAGTGGTTCACCAAACACAAAGTTGGCTAGTCCACCTCGAGAAAATAACACTTCTCGGAGATCCAATACGAAACGTGTTCTTTACGGTAGAAACACAAACCTTAATACAACAAACGCGAAACACTCTTCTTTGAGAGATTAATGTGGATCACTCACTCTAATTCAAACACTTACAAGAGGGTATAAATTTTAATATGAATAATCACTCTTGAATAAGGTTTATCACTTGGATATTTTTAGAGAGTTTGATCACTTGAGTTGTGTTGCTGATTCAACTAATCGTGAGATTTTAATCTGCTATCAACTCAAGATTTCTTGCTCAAAAAATTAATTTATCAGTTTAAGTGATTTAGTGTGAGTAAGAAAGCAGCAGAATAATAATCAAATGCTGAGGGAGAACTTAATGCTGAAGTTGGTGTAGAGTTGAATGCTGCTGGAGGCTTGTATTTATACTGCATGAAAATCTGACTTGAGAATTTCGCGGTATACCGCCGAACCTTCGCGGTATACCTGCGTCAGAAAAAAGGTACTGCAGGGAGAAGGTCAACCTGCAAAACTCAACGGCATAATGTACCCGCGGTATACCGCGTTGCACATGGCGGTATACCGCCTGAAGAAATTTCCTGACAAAAGAAGCTTCTCATGCAGAACAGTTGATGGGAAACAGTACCCGCGGTATACCGCGAATACCTTGGCGGTATACCGCCTAAAATTCTGTCCAATGAGAGCTTGGCAACGCAGGTAACTTCGGCTGATCACAAACTTGCAACAGTAACAGTAGCAGACAGCATATATATATCAGAGATTTATATATAAAAGATATTATATATATATTTGATTCAAATATATTTATATAGATACGAAATATCCAAGTGATAAAATATTTTAGGGTGTTTATCATTTTAAAATAAAATGACGAAACTCTTCAGACTTGGATTCTTCAGATAAAAAATTTATCGAGATCATTTAAATATCTGCACACTCAGATAAAATATTAGATAACAAATAATGCGGTGTGTTTTGTAATCATCAAAATAAATATGGAGATGTGATTTTATGTGTACCAAAAATATATCACAATATTTAAAGCTGGGTACACTTGCACCAACAGTATTTTTAGAGATTTTGCCATTAGACAAATCAATATTAGTTTTGACATAAAGTCAAATTCAAACTTATAACATCTTATTGGTATTTATGGATCTTTTGGTAAAATACCAAATATTAAGGGGTTGGAAGTGTAACATCCAAAAGTTATTTATAAGATTAGAATTAATGAGTAGGAACTCATGATCAAGATAAACATTTGAAAATATAACATTTTTATGCTATTTTTGAAGCTTTTGGCAAAATACCAAAAATTATGAGGGTTGGAAGTGTAACTTCCAAAAATTAATTATAAGAATTATAAGTAGGAACTTATAATTAAGATAAAGCAATTATATATGATGTGTATATGACAATTTCTAAAACTAAATCTATATTACTACATATTTTAATACAAGCTAAAACAATTAAATTAAATTAAATAAATAAATAAAAATTAAGTTATCTAGTTCAATGTATATTATCAATAATAACATGCTAAAATAAAAACCATATAAAAACATATTAATCAACTAAAGCAATTTGCTTTAAAAAAACAATACAAAACTAAAACAATTAAAATAATAACGATGCGATAGATAATGACTAATTTTAGGTCACATTCAAATTAAATCAATAATGAAATCACCAAGCCTTCATAACTAAATAAATGAATGTCAACGTGTTTAAAATAACTAAAATAAAAACATAAACTAAACCAATTAAATAAATATAGAATCAAAATTTAAGGATTCGGATTATCACTTTAAAAACACATGGATTCTTTTGTATCATAATATTAACTTAAAAAAAAATCTTATGGAACCCTAATTTCTATCATGCTAACTTCTTCTTGATAAGGCCGACGAACAAGATAAATTTAAGGGTTTGATAACAAATGCACAGTTGAATTTAAAGGCTTATATAAAATCATTTATCAACTTCTATTTCATATTTTTTTCATCTACCAATTGACAAATTTTGTAAAACATAAAAGAAAAGCAATAAATTCGATTCGGGCAGAAGAGCGTTTTTGTTTCTTTTGAGATTTTTTTTTATAGAAAAGCAAAGGGAAATTAATTAAAATACCCCAACATTGAAAGTGACTTACCAAAGTACCCCAAAAAATTTACTTCTTACCGAAATGCCCTCTTTTTCCGCGATAGGATCCCGCGATAGCGGGCAGGGACTGAAAGTGTAAAATTTTGCAAGATTATTTACACTTTCAGTCCCCATAGCGGGCCATCGCGGGCCTCGATCGCGGGGGCCAGGGACTGAAAGTGTAAATATTTCTTGCAAAAATTTTCACAATTGGTCCCTGCCCGCGATCGCGGGATCCTATCGCGGAAAAAGAGAGCATTTCGGTAAGAATTTTTTTTTGGGGTACTTTGGTAAATCAGTTTCAATGATGGGGTATTTTAATTAATTTCCCAAAAGCAAATTGTCTTATACTTAATTGTTTTATTACTTTGGGATTTGATAGAAAGTATGTTTTTTTTTCTTCAGTAAAACATCCGTTCAACATTTATATTTCAGTTTCAACATATTGGATTGAACAAAAACAACAGAAAAAGTTCATCTAAATTAATATACATAAACTAACATATTGATACGAGAAGAAACATGTGAAGATATGTATAAGCTTACTTGAATCATGGTATCGGTAAACGGTTCTTTCAGTGGCAACATAATTGGCGGAGTATCGTGCTGATAACGTGTTGAAGAGAAAAGCGAATAGAACACAATAGAATGGACAGAATGAATCGTTATTCTCATTAATCATAAGCCCTTTATATAGGGATGAGTTACAAGTAGATAACTACAAGATATTTCAATTATAATCTATCTCTATCCCTATCTCTATCGTCATATCCTTTAGACGATGACACATTTATCATACAACAGGATTCTCCAAAATGGGGAAGCTGTTGGAGATTAATGTATTTTTTTAGGGATTTTGGCTTTTGGTTCTCCATTTTGGAGAAATTGTGGGGAAGCTGTTGGAGACGTTTTGAGTGGGCCAAAAAATGCTCCCTCACATTGGTGTCCTTAGAGGCAGGTTCCGTGTGGGGCTGATTAGGGTTGCCGGTAATCAGCTTTTTGCCCAAACATTTTTTGTATAAATAGTTTGTCTGGTTAAATTATTTCTTGTTCATACAGTTTCGGAAAATATAATATTGTTATCGTGATTTTTTAAAAGCATTTGGATTGGATCCTTTCTTTTAGCAAGGGTTAAAAAAAGGCAGTAAAAATGTAAAATTATGGACATTTTAGATTTTGGTTATTTTTCTTTCATTTAAAATAATTATATTAATCTATAGGGGATGTTTTATTTACAAATTATTTAATTCTAACAAATTATGTAAATTAATTTTAGTCGTACATCTACTCTAATAAATATTTGGTTTTATTTTGTTTGTTAATATAAGCTTTCAACTGGCTTGTGTCTCTTTGCTTATAAACAACTAACTTACGAAGGAATTTGTTATGTCGAAGGGGTAAGGCAAGGCGATCCCTTATCCCATTTTGTAACATAAGCCTTCGATCGACTAATGTCTTTTTGGTCATTTAAATGTTTATCAGCTAGTTTTTGCCAAACAAGCATGAGATCATGTGAGAATTGTCATTTTCTGTGAGAAATGTGTGAAGTATTTTTAAACTGTTGATCACTTTTAATCAAATACTCTCATTGTGGCTTAAAAGGGAATTGACCTGGTGCATCTCGATGCATCTCATCCTAATGCTCATCCACTTCTCATCCAACGGTTGATAAACACTTTCACGCTTCTTACCAAATTCGACACTTCTCACCGGAACCCAACCCTTGCCAAACATGACTTATTTATCAACAACCAGAGAAACAACTAGTTTATCAGCCATAAGCTATCTTATTAGTCATCAACTAGTTTGCCAAACATAACCTAATTCTTATTCTCACACATCCATCGTGTTTATATATATATATATATATACATATATATATATAGAGAGAGAGAGGAAGGTTCATGTGAGGAGCGTAACAATTTAAGAGAACGTGAGGAGCACCGCCCATGTACAAAATCACATGTGATTCATAACACAAGGACTAAAAATCATATGTGATTAACATTTTGGACACGCGCGGTTTGCAAAAGCGAGCGGTTTGTCCCGCGGTTTGTGTTGTGAATCACATGTGATTTTGTACATGGGCGGTGCTCCTCACGTTCTCTTAAATTGTTACGCTTCTCATTTGAACCCGACCCTATATATATATATATATATATATATATATATATATATATATATATATATATATATATATATATATAGGGTTTGGTTCACATGAGACCAACCTGTTTTCGTGAGACCGTGAGACCATAAAATAACACTAAAACTTCACACTGATTCAGTGTGAAGGTATGAACAACAAACCTTAACAACAAAAACACTGTGAAGGTTTACCTTCACAGTCTTTTGTTGTGAATGTTTAGTGTTATTTTTGTGGCCCACGGGTCTTACGGAAATAGTTTGGTCTCACATGATCTCAATTCTCAAGTATATATATATATATATATGTGTGTGTGTGTGTGTGTGTGTGTGTGTTAACGTGAGAAACGTCAAAATTGGATCTGAACCGTTTATCACTTTTGATCAAATGACCTCATATGAATTGCGACCTATAAAAAATTAATTTGGTGCATCTCGGTGCATCTTATCTCGACACATCTCATCCTAATATACAGTCGATAATCATTCTTCACGATTCTCGTCTTAATCTCAACTTTTCACCAAAACCCAAAAATATATAAAACAAAATTTAATCCAACAATTAGAAAAGTAGATATGAAGTCCAATTGAGGGTATAATGGTCAAAGGATACGTGGATGGCTAGGTGCACCGACCATTTCATCCACCAAACACACGGTCTCCATATACTATACTCCACAATATTGTAACACGTGTATATTTAAAAAAAGATGTACATATTTAAAAGGGAAATTAATTAAAATGCCACAAGTTTGACTTTGCTTTACTAAAATATCCTAAATCTTTTTCAGTTTGCAAAAATGCCACAAATTTCTGCGATAGGAGCCCGCAATCACGGGCATGGATCATTTTTGACACTTTTTGAAACTTACAGGACCATTTTTGACACTTTGAGTCCGCGTACACCCTTTTGGTGATTTTGGATTGAAATGTTATACTTTTAACCCCTATACTTATTTACTTACTTTACTTTATACCTTTTACTTTTATAATTTTAATTTTACATTTAACACATATAATCGTTTATTAACTAAAATACGTTAAAAAAATACGTTTTAGTTCTAACAAGTTACACCATTATAATCGTCTCTTCGATACGTTCGAAATGAGCACAATTTTGATTTTTTTTGGATTTATATATTTTAATATATATCATATACACTACATAAAAAATATTTTTTATATTTAAAATTCATACCCTTATAGTTAATTATTTAATTTATGGTACATCTATTTTTTTCTCTTTTTTTACACTCCTATCGCATTAACATAATAATCATATATTAACTAATTCATTAAATCGTTTTAAATTATTATTATTTGTATGTGTTTATAGATATCGTGAATGGCAATAGGACAAACTTTCACGAGAAGAATATGAAATGGGGTTTTAACAAGTTGGTATCACTGGACTCATTTAAGAATTGTGAAAACGGGTATTTGGCGAATGATGATTCATGTGTGTTTGGAGCTGAAGTATTTGCAGTTACAGAGTATGCACAAAAGGATCGATGTCTGTCCATCACAAAGCCTCCGCCAATTTTTAATACTTACATTTGGACAATCGATAATAAAATAAATAAAACGTATTTTAACTATAAGAGTACCATAAATTAAATAATTAACTATAAGGGTATGAATTTTAAATATAAAAAATATTTTTTCTGTAGTGTATATGATATATATTAAAATATATAAATCCAAAAAAAATCAAAATTAGGCTCATTTCGAACGTATCGAAGAGACGATTATAATGGTGTAACTTGTTAAAATTAAAACGTATTTTTTTAACGTATTTTAGTTAATAAACGATTATATGTGTTAAATGTAAAATTAAAATTATGAAAGTAAAATGTATAAAGTAAAGTAAGTAAATAAGTATAGGGGTTGAAAGTGTAAATTTCAAATCAAAATTCAACAAATTCATCGAATTACACGGGACACCCCGCGTACGCGGGGTAAAATATTTACAAAATTGCCACTGCCCGCGATTGCGGGCTCTTCGCGGGCTCTCATCGCAGAAAAAAATGTCATTTTTGCAAACTGATCGAGATTTAGGGTATTTTGGTAAAACAAAATCAAACTTGTGGCATTTTAATTAATTTCCCTATTTAAAATATACTCAAACAGAAATAAATATTTTGTAAAGCAATGTCATAATTGATAGGATGTTCAAAAATCATAATTAAACAATTGAAAATAACATATTAACGTTAAAGATAAGTAGGCTTATTTTTTTAATTAATAGTGTATGCTTAAAATAAAATAATTTATTTATAAATAATTACCAAATAAGTAATTGAGAGCATATCCAACATATTCTCTATTGTAACAACCGGGTTTTATAACAGGTATGAAAGTTTGGTGTCTAATGTTTAAGAAATGAAAGTTAAGATAAATGGCTCTTATGCAAATTGTGAAAGGTATGTATTGGGTTCAAAAACCCTAGAAGTTTATTATTTGTGTGTGAGTGTGTGTATGGGGCGGCTGAGAGAGAGATAGCAAGGAAAGAAGGAAGAGTTTGCAATCTACAAATTGGGAAGAAAGTGTGAAAGTTTGGGAGGCTAATCTGCATTGAATCTGTCAGGATCGATTCTTAACAAGAATTAAACTTCTTAGAAACAGAATTTAGAGAATCTTGCGGAATAGAACTCTAAATCAATTAAAGAACAATCAATAGAAATTCAATAAACTGTATATATATCAAACAGTTATTACTCACAAGTTTTACACCAAACCTCAATCTTGTTGAACAGGCTCAACAAGACGATTTCTACTTCTCTAGAAATAGGATCTATGATCTTGAGGTTAATTCACTCTTGAATGAATATCGAATTCTGTATACTATCTATCTTCTCTCGTCTTTTTTTTTTCTTCTGCTAATAGCTATCTATCAATCCTATTTATACAAAAGTAATTACAAGATAACTATCAAAAGTAAATTGATCTTCTGAATCTTCGTTAAACATATCTTGATCAATTCCTTATTTGTCTCCAAAAGCATCGCATACCAAACTTATCAACTCAGCAGTATTAACGATGATTTGGTTCAGCAGCATTAATGATGATTTGGCTCAGCAGCATTAACGACCTTCAGCAGTATTAACCTTCACAGTCTTCAAGCAGTAGTAACTCAGCTCAGCAGTACTAACCATGTCTAGCAGTAGTAATTTGGTCTAGCAGCACTAACTTTGTCTAGCAGTAGTAACTTGCCCAGCAGTAGTAACGAAGACCTGGCAGTAGTAATGTAGACTTAGCAGTACTAACCATACTTGGCATATCTTCAGTTCCCAACAATCTCCCCCTAACTTGACTTTTAGGAAAAGAAGTCAAGTTCTTCAGATGATGCTTCCAAAACTTAGTCATCATGTACACACAGATTAGGACTTAGACCTAGACTCTGATTGAGAATCCTCTTTACCAAGAATCTACCCATTGCTGAATCCTTGTTGCAGGTCAGCTTAGTATGTAACATTCCTTGCAGCCTCTTCATGCTGTGATTGTATATTTCATCCACCAGATAGTATTCTTGAGTTGCAGAGTCAAGGGAGATGACATATACTCCACAATTTTCATAGAGCATCCAGTTGGTAATGGCTTGAAACTGTGTGTTTAACCTATGCTGAACTGCTTCAGGTTTGAACATTTGGCACAAGAATTCAAGTACCATTTTAGAGATTGACATCCCTTGCTCAGTCAGCATGTTTTCATATATCTTCATCCCAACTTTGAACATCTCTTCTAAGTCTGATCTTGAGCAAGTTCTGACAATTTTTCCCCAAGTAGAAAAGACTTCAAATTTTCCATCTGCTCTTTTTATCCTAATGAACTCCTTTCTACCATCTTTCAAAGTGTCCCAAAAGATGATTTCAGGAGCCTTAGATGATATTGGTTCAGCCTGAAGTGGGATTGGGTTAGAGTCAACACTAGTAATGTACAAATCACATTGGGCATCCGTTTGTGATTGCACATTGCCTGATTGCCCTGATGGAGTTGCCACTTCTTCTTCAGCAACTTTTCCATCAGAATTTTCTTTCACTGTTTCCTCCTGGGCCTCTTCTGCAGATGACTCCACCCTTGGCTTCTTTTCATTTTTCTTCTTTGAAGTTATGGGCTGGGTTCTTGGTCTTTTCTTTGACATCATCTTAGTTCTTTTAAGAGTTTTAACAGCTTCAGGAGTTGGTTCAGCTGCTTTAAGTTTTTCAGCAGCAATAACCATTTTTGCTGCTATGGCTGTTACTGCTTCTCTTAGAACATGTAATGATGCTGCTTCAATACTGTTCTTCACAATCCAGTATATTTCTTCATCTATTTCAGCTTGAGTTGTAGTTACTGCTTCCTGCTCAGTTTCTGCTGCTTTGACTGTTTGGCCTTCAGCAGCATTAACTGTTTCTGCTGCTTGTTCAAACTCAGCAGCATTAACAGTTTCTGCTGTTGTGGTTTCTGCTGCTTTGGTTTCTGCTGCTTTAACACACTCCTCCCCCTTTTCTGTCTCACTGGACTCCCCCTTAAACTGTGCATAATCCATTTCCATCTCATTCTCCATGTGAACTGTCTCCCCCTCAATTTGTGGACCCTTCAATTTCAGTTCTGCTTCTGACTCTGACTCCCCCTTTTTGGGAGCATCATCAGTTGAAGTTCTTCTTCTCAGCACAAATTGGGCCTTTTTCTTTTTGTGCAGCAACTTGGTGACCATCTTTTTGAGCTTCTCAATTTGAGACTGTTGGTAGGTGACCACAGTCTTCAGTTGCTCAATCTCTTTCTTTTGTGCCATAACATCCAAGTTGATATTCCCTATGGTTTCCATCAATTCCTCATAGTTATATCTATCCTCACCTTGTTTAGAAGTGTTTACCTTCTTTAAAGGATCACTGGAAGTTTTAGCAGAAGCCTTCTGCCTAGCAGAAGCACTACCTGCCCCCTTGGTTTCTTGGCACCTGGGTCCTCCTAATGATTTCTCATTTAGAGTTGCCATGGGGAAGGTCTTAGTTATGTTACCACTGTCCTTCTCTGTGCTAGCAGAAGTAGTGGCAGCCTTAGCACCCATATGGTCATCCTTCTCCTTAGAGACCACCTTCTTGGGGTTGGGAGACGCCCCTGTGGTTTCCCTGTTGATATTCTCAATTGGAGAATGCTCCAACTGAGGGCTTAAAGGCTTAGGGCTCTGAGTAGGTACATCAAGGGAAGGAACCTTGTGCACCTTTCTTCTTTGAAACCTTTTGGTGATTGTGGGAGTTGGTTGTTCAAGAATGGACTGAGGGATGTCTTTTGAGATGGAAGGATGGGATTGGTCATCAGTGGGTTGATCTAATGAGGGCCTTGATCCTGATGCCATACCTTCAGAGGGGTGGGACACAGCCATCATTGTAGAGAACAATGGTGTGTCAACTCCTTCCGAGTCCCTAGGAAGTCTTTTCATATTTGAAAAAACCTTCCCTTTAGGGGATTTGGGTACATATACCTCAGTAAACTGAGGTAAGTCCATCAATTCCTTGTTAAGAACTTCTTGCACAAACCTTGGATACATGAAAAAGCTCTTTTTGGATTCCAAGTTTGATACAAGATCATTAAAGATCATTGCTGAAAAATTGTACTTTCTGGCAGTGGATAAGCAGACCAAGGCATATGCAATGGGACTGCTGAACTCACTCCATCCAGTAGTTTTCTTGGAAATACAGTGCATCAGGGTATGAACAAGAAATCTCCATTGGTTAAAAAATTTTGATTTGTAGAATTTAAAAACACCAATGGGACCTTCATACCCCATTCTTTGTAAAGTAGAAAAGAGTTCTTCATTCGGAATAGAAGATATACCTGAAGCATCATTCAACTGAAGAGAGATGCGAATAACCTCTTCAGTGACTTTCAAGGGTTTATCACAAACCCTTGTTCGAATGGTTTTCTGCCCTTCTTCGACACTAACAGTGGCATTCTCCCAAAATTGTGTCTGATGTTCGATATAGATTGTTGGGCTCACCGTTAGGGCATAGGAGATGTGCGAGGATTTGAGAAAATCGACTATATCGTGGAATCCCGCAGCTTGTTTCGGCTTCTGAAGCATGGCTATTTCATTGTGTTCATCCACAAACTCCATGATTCCTGAGGATTCTTGAGAGAAAAACACAAAGATTCTGGGGAGACTAGGTTAGAACGAGAGAGAAGAAGTAAATGCGAAGAGTCGTTATGAACATTGGCGGGCAAACAGGGGTATTTATATGCCCTAGATTATCAAAAGCAGTATTAACGACATAAGCAGTATTAACTACCTAGCAGTATTAACTGCAAGGCAGTATTAACTACACAGCAGTATTAACTACCAAGCAGTATTAACTACCTAGCAGTATTAACGACATAAGCAGTATTAACTACCAAGCAGTATTAACTACCTAGCAGTATTAACTGCTGAGCAGTATTAACTGTGCACTAGCAGTATTAACTACTGAGCAGTATTAACTGCAAAGCAGTATTAACTACCTAGCAGTATTAACTACCTAGCAGTATTAACTACCAAGCAGTATTAACTACCTAGCAGTATTAACTACCAAGCAGTATTAACTATCAAGCAATATTAACTACCTAGCAGTATTAACTACCAAGCAGTATTAACTACCTAGCAGTATTAACTGCACTAGCAGTATTAACTACTGAGCAGTATTAACTACCAAGCAGTATTAACTACCAAGCAGTATTAACTACCTAGCAGTATTAACTGCACTAGCAGTATTAACTGCACTAGCAGTATTAACTACTGAGCAGTATTAACTACTAGAACAGTATTAACTACTGAGCAGTATTAACTACACTAGCAGTATTAACTACTGAGCAGTATTAACTGCAAAGCAGTATTAACTACACAAGCAGTATTAACTACTGAGCAGTATTAACTACTGAGCAGTATTAACTGCACAAGCAGTATTAACTACTAGAACACAGGCAGTAGTAACTCTGCACTGTGCATCACTTGTCAAATCCTCAAATGTCAACTTACACATCACTTTTACCACTTCTCTTACCTTCTGCAGGATTATTTTCAAAAGTAGCATGTCCTCCATCAATTCATTGGAAATATTGAAGGCAGGCCATGTTACCTGTCATGTGCCTAGAGCAACCACTGTCAACATGCCAAATGCTTCTCCCCATAAGCTGTTGGCTGCCCTGCACATCTGATAAATCAATTAGTTTTGTTAGGGACCCAAGCCATAGTGGTCTTGGGTCTCCCTTGATCATCAAAATACTTACATTCTGTTTTGATGAGCTTGTCAAAGTGAGGAACATCAGTGCTTGAGTACTTTGTTTTGATGATAGGTCTAGAAGCAGTACTAACTGATGTAGAAGTGCTAACTTTGGCAGCACTAACATTGCTTCCAGAAGTACTCGCCTTCTCAGCAGTATTAACTAACTTAGCAGTACTAACACTAGAAGCAGTATTAATTGTTGAAGAAGTACTAACTGTGTTAGCAGTACTAACACTGCTAGTAACATTATTGCTTCCTGCAGTACTAACATTGTTAGCAGTACTAACTGAGTTGGCAGTATTATCATTAGTACCTTTAGGCATCCATACTCTAACACTTTCTGTTTCTGCCTTTTTCATGTGGCTTATGGTTTTAACTTGTTTCTTTGCCACAACTTTCCTCACAGACTTTTTATATCCCCCACTCTTTCTGTAACCAGCAGGTTTTTGAAAATATCTTTGAGCATTAAACCTTTGGTTAACTGGATTGAAATAACAGTGTTTGGCTAAGTGATTTAGCTTACCACAGATGAAGCAAGGTTTTGGCCTGTTGATTCTGTTCAGGTCAACTCCTTGTCTCATAGCCCACTGGTTATTCCAGTTCCTTTGATTTCCCCTCTGATTATCATGATTTTGGGGCTTGAGCTCTTGAGATTTCTTACAAGAACAATGTTTACAGGTATTGGGAGCCACAACTGTGGTCTGTTTGTAATGGACTCCCTTTTCCTTTTCAGTCCTTTTGATCTCAGTGTTCTTGACACATGGACTCTCACATTCCTCATCAGAGTCTACTTTGTCAGTCTCATCCTCAACAACTATTTCTTTTTCACAAGGATCTATATTAATCTTTAATTCAGGTTCCTTTCTATCCTTGGTCTCTAACAAATCAGACTTGGGAGGTATGTAGTTGTTATTGTAGGGTGGAGGTGTGGCATTGTACCCTATCCCTACTTTCATCTTGTCATGGATTTGAGCCTTAATGATGGTTTCCATGGTTTTAGAAGCACAGGTAAACTTTTCAACATCAAGTTTAACCTTCTCAAGCTCTTCTTTTAATTTCTCATTCTCCTCCCCAGACACTTTCAGCTTAATCTCATACTCATTCTTCTCCCACTTCCAATAGTTAGTATCATAGTGGTGTTGAAGTTCATTAGCTTGAAAAGCTCTAATCTGTTCCTCAAACCTTTCTACAATCCTAACATAATCTTTCACATCTTTCTCTAGCCTCTTAAGGTCATCACACATACCCTGATTGTGATCCCTATATCTTTTAACAGCATCAATGCAAGCTTGAGAACAGAGTTTAGATTGTACCTCAGTGGGAATATCAGATACTTCTGCCATAAGAGCTTGATTCTGACAGGCTTCCTCAGCTTGATCACTCCAATCAAATCCCATTCCTTGTTGAGAAACATGGGTTTGAGAGGAGCTTCTTTTTTGGTTTCCATTTGGAGCCTGTTGATGTGATCCTCCATAACACTCAACCTTGGACTGGTCAAAGCCTTCACCATCTTCTCCAATCTTTTCTTCATTACATGGGCCATTTTCTATGATGTCCCATATTGCATAATTAGTAAGAAGAATGTACTGCTTGATTCTCAGTTTCCACATGTCCAATTTATTGGGTTTGAGCATGGGAACTTTTGAAACAGGAGTACTGTGAGTATCCATTGAATTGTCCATAGCTTCTAAGATACCAAGGCTCTGATACCACTTGTCAGGATCGATTCTTAACAAGAATTAAACTTCTTAGAAACAGAATTTAGAGAATCTTGCGGAATAGAACTCTAAATCAATTAAAGAACAATCAATAGAAATTCAATAAACTGTATATATATCAAACAGTTATTACTCACAAGTTTTACACCAAACCTCAATCTTGTTGAACAGGCTCAACAAGACGATTTCTACTTCTCTAGAAATAGGATCTATGATCTTGAGGTTAATTCACTCTTGAATGAATATCGAATTCTGTATACTATCTATCTTCTCTCGTCTTTTTTTTTTCTTCTGCTAATAGCTATCTATCAATCCTATTTATACAAAAGTAATTACAAGATAACTATCAAAAGTAAATTGATCTTCTGAATCTTCGTTAAACATATCTTGATCAATTCCTTATTTGTCTCCAAAAGCATCGCATACCAAACTTATCAACTCAGCAGTATTAACGATGATTTGGTTCAGCAGCATTAATGATGATTTGGCTCAGCAGCATTAACGACCTTCAGCAGTATTAACCTTCACAGTCTTCAAGCAGTAGTAACTCAGCTCAGCAGTACTAACCATGTCTAGCAGTAGTAATTTGGTCTAGCAGCACTAACTTTGTCTAGCAGTAGTAACTTGCCCAGCAGTAGTAACGAAGACCTGGCAGTAGTAATGTAGACTTAGCAGTACTAACCATACTTGGCATATCTTCAGTTCCCAACAGAATCTCATCAGGTGATCTCTCCTTTTCATTTCTAGTCTTTGGATTTGTTGCTGGAGTAGTCTTATTTGGGTATTTAGAGTTCTTGCTTAAAAGTGTGAGATGTTGCTTAAAGGAAGAAATTAGTTATCATTTTGTGTTTGTATAGCTAAGGGTTGGTAAGAAATGGATTAAGTATGTTATGATGTTGTTGTCAGCTCAAAATCATTGGATGAGGAGCTTATCAACAGTTTTTCGATCCCAAAATGGCATCACAGACGTCGTCCGGTAAGACTGGACAGACGTCCGGACAGTGTCCGGATAGGTGAAGTGTCCGGACGAGTTGAGTTATCCGGTAAGAAGAGTTACCCGGTAAGTTGAGTTATCCGGTAAGAAGAGTTATCCGGTAAGTTGAAGTTATCCGGTAAGTTGAATTACCCGGTAAGTTGAGTTATCCGGTAAGAAGAGTTATCCGGTAAGATTGAGTTATCCGGTAAGTTGTGTATCCGGTAAGTCGAGTTGTCCGATAAGTTAGTGTCCGAAAAAGTTGGTTTAGGATCTGAGCAGTTGTATTTCATCAATTTCTCAGGTAGACCGTTTGAAAGCCAGAAGCAAAGTAAGAAAAGATATTAAGCGCACCAGGTGAGTTTTTCTAACTAAAATACGTGATTTTACGTGTTTTTTCAAAGAAAGTGATTATATGGAAATGCCATGTTATTTTACATGATTTTTACGTGAATGGAAGTTTAATATTTTACTGATCATGGTGTGTTTACGAGCACGATCTATTTACAAGCTTTTACGTATGTTTTCCCATGAAAAGTATGTTCTACTAAAAGATTATTCAGTAAGATGGAATGAATTGTAAAGTGTTATACGGATTTCACGTTTTATAATTATGATGAACTATGTGTATGTTATGTGGAGTCGGTCTGCACAGTGGGATCTGAAGACCTCGGGATCCGATGATCCCTTGGGTTGTTATGAGAAGCTTGTAAGAGGGAATTCATTTCCTTCCTACTCGAATATGTGATGAGCTTGTAGGAGGGAATTCGTTTCCTTCCTACTTGGATAGAGGGGAGTCTGCTTGGGCCCCGATATGAGGCGAGAGGGGAGTCTGCTGGGGCCCCGATCGCGGTTAGCAATGTGATCCTTACACACTGTGCAGTACCATGAATGATGTTTATGTGAAAAATGTGAACTGTTTTATAAAAATGATTTTATAATGTTGATGTACACTGATTATGGAGGGAACTCACTAGACCTCATGGTCTAACCCTCGCTTTTCAAAACTAAAACCTTTTCAGGTAAGCGATTAGTAGGGGGTTCAGGTAAGTGAACAAGAGCAAGATAGAGTTCAGATACAACTAGAGACAGTGCACGTGCCTCTTGTAGAAGTTAGATTATTCTCAGTTGTGTATAGGTTGTTTCCGTCAACCTAAGTTTTAGATTGATGTAATGAAACTTTGGGACCCAGTTTTGTAAATCTTATGATGAAATGATATGTATGTCCTGTTGTATTTTTGGGATGTTACAAATGGTATCAGAGCCATAGTTTAAGGGATTTAGGTGACCGGACGGGCCTAAACTTAAACTGGGAGTAGAAATCACAACTGAGAATCAGGAAATGCGTTAGGAGGGCACTATTGTAGATACAGGAAATGCGTTAGGAGGACACTATTATAGAGATAGGACTAATAAGGTACTGAGGACTGTCATGTAAGGTAAGTTCGAGGTTCCACCTGGCCAGTGTAATTGCGAACTTACAAGTACATGTGTGTGCTTAACCTGCCTTATTATTCCGAAGTGGTAGTCAGAAGCTAGTGTTTATGTCATGTTCCAGTACTTTAGAAGGTCAGCAAGATCCCTGAGGGGTAGACTTAGACCCCTTGTTGGGGAAGTTTCATGAGAAGTCATTATGATGTGATATACGTATACATCGTAGAGAATAGATGTTGTATAGAGTGTTATGAGTCGTCTAGAGGTAGCTCTTCGTGGATTCGGAGAGGAAGAATGTTTGAGTTTGAGTAAGACTCCTATTTCGGGAGAGTCCCAGTTCTAGAAATCATGGGATAGATCAGTCAGGATGGTAAGGAAAGACGGTGTCGAAATCTTGAAAGTGTCAATGGAGCTCTAACTTCTTAATCGAGCTTTTCAAGGACAGGGTAAATGAAAAAAGATACCTATAGTGAAATGAAAGCATCTAGAAGAAGAAAGTGAGATAGTTGTTCATAACGAAAGTAGTATGAAATGGTTGAGTAAGTGAGATGTAGAACGCATGTACAGCAAGTTGTTGCATGACTGATAACGCCACTTTTTGGCGTTATTTTCAGTCCTCAATCCAATGAGATTGGCTTGCGTTCTAGCAAAAAGGCGATATTTTACGCTTTATTTAGTGAAATGTGCAGGTTATTTAAAATGCAGTAATCATCGAGAAAAGAAGCTAAAAAGAGCCCAAAAAGAGCCAAAACGAAGCCCAACGGAAGCCCGAGATCCAACCCCAAGACTCGCGCCCGAACCAGGATCCGAAGCTGACCCAAACCACCATCAGAACACGCGTGACTTTCCACGCGGTTTGCAAACCGCGGGACAAGTCGCGGAACCCTCTGTTCCAGACTTTAACTTTGGCATTTTTCCGGATTTTAGGTCATTCTCGACACATCTCGCACACGACGAACGACAGCGACTTGGGGGCGATATTCAAAGGTTTTTCGGAGCTTTTTGAGCCATGATAGAGGATCGATTGGAGTCACGTTCAACACGTAAAGTAGATACGAGCACACGAGAAGGGAGTCACCATTACATTCATCGTTTCCATATTCATTATGTTTGCAAACGTTTTTCCATCGTCTTTCTTTGTGTTTGAATCCACCACCAACATGAACTAATCCTTAGATGTTGGGGGTTGGAATGAATTTGGTTTAAGCATGTGAACATATGACTTGAGACTTTTATCAGTTTTCTTATTTAATGAAGCATGTGATTTGGTTTTTAATGCTTTTGTGAGTTTAGCTAGCTTTCAATTGTTGTGTTGTTTTCAATTAAGTTCGAGAGAATTAATTGTCAACTAGAACTAGAAAATTGCATGCCTAAGGTGAGAAAGGGGATAGAGATATACCGAGTAAGCCTTAGTCCCATTATAATCTTGAGCTTAATGTGTTTTGAATTACATAGGTTGAGATCGAGAGATAAAACTTGTGTTTTCAAGATAAAAACCGTGGTTGCTTGAGAAAGAACCATGCTTTTAAAATAAAACCCGCTGTTGCTTGAGAAAGAACAACGGTGATCTAAAGATTGGGTATTCATTAAAGAGAACGACTGGTAATTGTTTTGAGTCAGATGTTTATATGTGAGAACCATTGGATTTCCAACCCTCAACTGTTTTCTCTATCAAAGTTTCTTAAGTTGTTTACTGTTCTGTGTTTGATTTAGTTTGTTTGTAATTAATTAGTTTATAAACCCACCACTCAAAATATCGATCGTCCAGTTAATATCAATTGTAGTCATTGTGATACTTAGTTCCTAGTTCCCTGTGTTCGATACTCGTACTTTCTAATTACTATAACTTGATTTCGACCCGTACACTTGCTGTAAGATTTAGGGGGGGTGATACCCGCCTATCAAGTTTTTGGCGCCGTTGCCGGGGAACTAGTTGCAACTAATAGCACTACCAGCTATAAGCGCTATTATATTGAACATTTTTTATTGCTTTGTTCCATCACTTTCAGTTTTTGGGTTGCTAATTTTGTTTGTTTCTCGTTTCAGGTACTAATTGGTTTATGCCAAGGAAAACCCGATGGGAGAAACTCGAACCGATCAATCCGAAAATCGAAAGAACCGCCCGTCGATTACTCAAGGAATCTAAAGCCAAAAGGCAACTGAAGATGGGTGACGAATTACCTCCGGAAAGACGTCCTATGCGGTCGTTTGCCAATCCTAATGTGGCAGCCGCACGGATAGGCGTCCAACCGCCCACTACTGGGGCGAACTCTTTTGAGATCAAGCCGAGTACCATTGTGATGGTACAGCAGAATCAGTTCGGGGGAGCGCCAATTGAAGATCCCCATGCACATCTTCGCGCGTTTGAGCGGATTTGCAATACATTAAAGATTAATGGGATGGAGGAAAATGCGATCAAAGTGAGGTTATTCAGTTTCTCCCTAAAGGGTAGAGCTGAAATTTGGATAGAGGGTTTGCCAGCGGATCTGATCACTACATGGACAGACCTGAAAGCCGCATTCCTCCAGAAATTCTTCCCACCGGGAAGAACCGCTCAATTAATGGCTGACATTACTCATTTCGCGCAATGGGATCAAGAGACCTTGTATGAAGCGTGGGAGAGATACAAAGACATGATCAAGAAGTGCCCTCATCATGGATTGCAAGGTTGGGTCATCATTCAAACGTTCTTCAGTGGACTTCACCCGCAGTTCAAAAATGACATCACAGTTGCAGCGGGTGGAGCCCTAATGGAGAAGTCTTATGAGGAAGCATGCGAGCTGATCGAGAACCTAGCCGAACATAGTTTTTCTACTCCACGATCATCTGTTAGAAGAGTTGCAAGTGTTCAAGAATCGGATGAGCTGAAAGAAATAAAAGCTCAATTAGCTGCGATCACGAACCACCTGAAAGGAGGAAGTCCACAAGAACCTGAGCAAGTTCAGTTCTTACATGTAACACCCTAAAAATCACGACTAATTTAAACTTTGATTTATAACCAATATTAAACATAACTTGTCTAACTTCGATTCATAAGCAAAGGTTTAACTTTAAGGTTCATATTTACAAACTAAACTTCTTTAAATAACCTATTAATCTAATCTTGTCATTTGAATCAGATTAACTAAGTTATCTAAGTGGCCATCCAAAATCTTCATAACGAAATCTCCTTTGCTCATCCAAAAGCTCACGTCCCACATCCCTTCATTTCCCCGTACCTGAACCTGATAAGAAAATAGTATCCAAATCGATTAGACTAATATTATCATTAATAATCAGTTTCAAAAATAACATTTATAATTTATTGTAAACAATGTTGGACCAACCTGAATTACCCTTTTCTTACCATTTGCAAAACCATATCTCAATATAGTTAAAACCAAACTGATATTGTGACTACGAATCCGACATTAAGCCGCTCGTTGCTCATATCAAAGTATTATGACTACGAATCCGACAATACGCCGCTCGTTGCTCATATCAAATATTATGACTACGAATCCGACATTAAGCCGCTCGTTGCTCATATCAAATATTATGACTACGAATCCGACATTAAGCCGCTCGTTTCTCATATCAAATATTATGACTACGAATCCGACATTAAGCCGCTCGTTGCTCATATCAAATATTATGACTACGAATCCGACATTAAGCCGCTCGTTGCTCATATCAAATATTATGACTACGAATCCGACATTAAGCCGCTCGTTGCTCATATCAAATATTATGACTACGAATCCGACATTAAGCCGCTCGTTGCTCATAAACATCAGAATAATAAACCCATCGTCTATCTTACTTGTACATCATCTTTAGTGTCTAAAAATCCCTATCCTTTATATGTCCATACACAAATCATTGCTATAATTTATTAATCAACATTAATAATCATCTAGCGCAACCCTATCTCTTTATATAACATTTCACATCATAAATCTTCTTTATAATTCAAACATTTCATATATAACAACATCTTATCATAATTATAACATTTATAATATAACAGGTAAGGTAAGTATGAACTTACCTGGTAAGAAATCACGCTACTTTATTTCTTCTAAGTCGTAGGAACTTCAACACCACGAATAACTGAAATACCCCATATATAAATGTACTGGTATTAATTTATTGCTTATGATATATTTAAATACCAAATCCTAAAACCATTCTTATTTCTATCGCAACTACTACACCCATCGCAATCCACTTGACATCACGGCCAACATGGGCTCGCAATGAACAGTACCCTCGCAATGAACAGTACCCTCGCGATGAACAGTAACTGCGATGAATAGTAACTGCGATGAATAGTAACTGCGATGAATAGTAACTTCGCAATCCCTATTCCTCCCATCGCAACTCATTCCCTCGCAACCCAAAACCTCGCAATGAACACTTGCGATTCGTATGAACTTCATCAAAATACCCAGTTCGTTTAAATATCTAAAATCCATATATCTATAGATTTAATCGATGGATCTTTATGAAATTTTGCATATAAGTTCACTACTACCATTAGAACATTACCCATAAACAAAATACTCAAATCATCATAATATTAAATTTCCTTTCTTATCATCCTAAAGCACATCTTTATTTCCAATGGATAAGAGTTGTAGAAGAGATTACCTTTGTTGTATTTCTACAAATCCTTGATCTTCTTCTTCTTTCTTACGGTTGAAATCAAAACCTCAAACCTCACACAAATCACTTTTTTCTCTTTTCTCTCCTTTCTTTCTCTTTTCTTTGCTGGAACCGAAACCCAATAAAGTCAAATGAGGACATGCCTCTATATTTAGCCCATACCTAGATAGGATGACTCATATACCAAAACTTACCAAACAATCCCTTATACTTTAAGGAATGACATAGAAACCCCTATGTTGATCATTTCTTTTAATTTATAATTTATCCCAAAATTACAAACTTATCCCCAAAGTTTATAATTATAATTTATAAAAATTAAGGAAATTCGGGATGTTACAATACTCCCCAACTTGAAACTGATTTCGTCCTCGAAATCGAAGCTAATAAAACAAATGAGGATATCTACTCTTCATGTCTTCCTCTGATTCTAACGTCACGTTAGCACCTCGATGGTGTTTCCATTGTACTTTTAACATAGTTATTTCTTTACCACTTCGTAACTTCTTAACTGACTTTTCTAGAATCGCCTCTGGTTCTTCTACACATCGGCTCCCTTCATTCACCCTAACATCAGTAAGTGGAATCACATCTTGCTCCTCAGCTAAGCATTTTCGCAAATAACACACATGAAAAGTATTATGGATCCCTTCCAGCTCAGGTGGAAGATCCAATTGATACGCTTGTAAGCCAATTCTTTTGGTGATAGCGAAAGGTCCTAGAAAACGAGGACTCAACTTTCCACGCTTTCCAAATCGAATCACACCTTTCCATGGGGACACTTTGAGCATTACCCGCTCCCCAACTTGAAATTCTTTCGGCCTCCTTTTTGGATCAGCATAGCTTTTCTGTCTATCTTGAGCCGCTTTCATATGTTGCCGAATTTCTTTTACCTTGTCCGCGGTTTGCTGTACAAGTTCCGGACCAGCAAATTGTTTCTCTCCGGCTTCTAACCAGCACACCGGAGTTCTGCATTTCCTACCATACAATGCCTCGAAAGGTGCTCTTCCAATACTGGAATGGTAACTGTTGTTATAGGCAAATTCTACCAACGGCAAATGAGAATCCCAGTTACCTCCAAAATCTAGCACACATGATCTAAGCATGTCTTCTAAAGTTTGTATTGTTCTTTCGCTTTGACCGTCAGTCTGTGGGTGATAAGCAGTACTCAAATTAACTCTAGTACCCAATTCTTCTTGAAGCGACTGCCAAAACCTGGAAGTAAATCGACTGTCACGATCCGACACAATAGACACCGGTATACCGTGTCGTGACACCACCTCATCAATATATAACCTTGCCAATTTATCTATTGGTGTTGCTTCTTTCATAGCTAAGAAATGAGCACTCTTCGTCAGTCGATCGACGATTACCCAAATAGAATCGTTACCTCTTTGTGTCTTTGGTAACTTTGTCACGAAATCCATGGTAATCTTATCCCATTTCCACTCCGGAATTTCCAGAGACTGAAAACTTCCGTATGGTTTTTGATGTTCTGCTTTTACTAACGAACAAGTTCCGCACTTCTCTACTATTTGTGCCACATCTACTTTCATAGCTGGCCACCAATAATGTAATTTCAAATCCCTATACATCTTGGTACTTCCCGGATGTATAGAATATTTAGATTTATGTGCCTCTTCCAAAATCAATTTTCTATTTCCACCTAACTTTGGTACCCAAATACGACCTTGGAACAACTTAACTCCTCGACTATCTTCAGTCAACTGAAGATATTGTTTGCTCATCACTTCTTCTTTCAAGTTGTCTTCCAACAAGGCTTCCATCTGTGCAGCTTTTATTCTTTCAATCAGACTTGACATTACGTCTATTCTGGCGTTTGTCGTTTTCAAGCATCCTTGATATTCTTTCCTACTCAAGGCATCGACCACAACATTTGCTTTACCTGGGTGGTAATGCAATTCACAATCATAGTCTTTCAACAATTCCATCCATCGCCTTTGCCTCATATTCAGCTCTTTCTGATCAAAAACATGCTGCAAACTTTTGTGATCAGTGAAGAGTGTACACTTTGTTCCATAAAGATAATGACGCCACAACTTTAAAGCAAACACCACAGCTGCTAATTCCAAATCGTGGGTAGGATAATTCTTTTCATGTTCTTTCAGCTGTCTTGACGCATAGGCAATCACTTTGCCTTGTTGCATCAATACACATCCCAAACCCATTTTCGATGCGTCACTATAGACCACTAAATTTTCAGTTCCTTCCGGCAGTGCAAGAATAGGAGCTTCACACAATTTCTGCCGTAAGGTCCTGAAAGCAGTCTCCTGTTTTTCAGTCCAAACAAATTTCACATTCTTACGAGTCAACACCGTAAGATTAGAAGCAATCTTTGAGAAATCTTTAATAAATCTTCTGTAATAACCTGCGAGACCCAAGAAGCTTCTTATTTCAGACACACTCTTTGGAGCCTCCCAATTCATCATTGCCTCTATCTTTGCTGGATCCACCTTCACACCTTCCGATGAAATCACATGCCCGAGAAATTGTACTTCTTTCAACCAAAATTCGCATTTAGAGAATTTGGCGTACAATTTCTCTTTGCGTAACACTTCTAACACTTCTCGAAGGTGAACTTCATGATCGTTCTCGTTCTTTGAATAAACCAATATATCATCAATGAAAACTATCACCGATTTGTCTAAAAACGGTCGACATACTCTATTCATCAGATCCATGAATATAGCTGGAGCATTGGTCAACCCAAATGGCATCACAAGAAATTCATAGTGCCCGTATCTCGTTCTAAACGCCGTCTTTGGAACATCTTCCTCTCTTACCCGCACTTGATGATATCCCGACCTTAGATCAATTTTGGAAAAACAACCCGCCCCCTGGAGTTGATCAAACAAATCATCTATCCTTGGAAGCGGATACTTATTCTTTATTGTCACTTTATTCAGCTCTCGGTAATCTATGCACATTCTCATAGTGCCATCTTTCTTTTTAACAAACAGTACCGGAGCTCCCCAAGGTGAAGAACTCGGTCTAACAAAACCCTTATCCAGCAGCTCTTGTAATTGAGACATCATTTCGGCCATTTCGGCTGGTGCTAAACGATAAGGTGCACGAGCAATCGGTGCTGCTCCAGGAATAAGATCGATACGAAACTCTACTTGTCTTTCAGCCGGTAATCCTGGAAGATCATCCGGGAATACATCCGGAAATTCACTTACTACTTTAATATCTTGCACTTTCTTCTTTTCTAATTTTGTATCTATAACATAAGCTAAATAGGACCAACATCCCTTAGCCAAACATTTACGCGCCTTTAACACAGAAATCAACGGAATATCCCCTTTCTGTTTCTCTCCAAAAATGAATACATCATCTTTATCGGTCAACGGAATTCTAATCAACTTCTTTGAACACATAATTTCTGCCTGGTTAGTGCTCAACCAATCCATCCCCACAATAATATCAAAACCTCCAATTTCCATTAACAACAAGTCAATCGGAAATTCAGTTTTCTCTATCGAAATTTTACAATCCACAAGTGTTTCACTGACCAAAGTTAGAACCCCATTAGCTACCTCAACTACTAAGGCATCTCCTAAAGTAGTGGCAGGCATAGCTAATTTAGGATAGAACAACTTGGACACAAAAGAATAGTTTGCTCCACTATCAAATAACACATGAGCAGGAATAGAGTTTATAAGGAATGTACCCGAGACAACATCTTTCGATCCTCTCGCTTCATTGGCAGTCATCTGAAATGCACGACCTGTTGGTTTAGGGATAACCAACTTCTTTCCTTGATCCTCTTCCTTCTTCAATTTCGGACAATCCTTCCGAAAATGACCTGGTTGTTTACATTCAAAGCACAATGATCCCCGAACTGGACAGTTGGCCATAATATGCCCGCTCTTTCCACATTTGGCGCATTCTGTTGCTGTCATTCGACACGGCCCAAAATGTTTACTTCTGCATTTAAAACACCAGCTCGGTTCCCTTCGATTATCATAACGAATATTCTTGCCAAACAATCTTGTCTTCTGAAAAGGTTCAGAACGACCTTCCCATTTCCTCTTTTCTCCCACATGCGCTTTCTCTTCTTTATCTTTGGCGTACATTTCTTCTATCACTTTCGCTTCTTCAATCGTCTCTCTTAAAGTAGAAACTTTCGAGCCTCAGACCCTTGTCATCATGTCCACCGGTAAACCCCTCAAATAAGCTTTCATTTTGTCTTTCTCAGCCGGAGCCACATGCCCCACTAGGTTCAGCTTTTCCATGAAGGTTTCGGTATACTTCCTCACAGTCATATTACCTTTCTTGAGGTTTCTAAATTCGCCTTCGATCCTATCCATTTCCGTCTCGTTACAATATTCCTCCAGAATCTTTGTTTTGAACTGTCCCCAAGTCACGGTATTCAGAACCGCTTCCGTCACAGAAGCTGACAACAAATCCCACCACCGTAATGCGTTACCGCGTAACATTTGCGACCCAAATCTAACTTTTGACCTTTCATCGTTACACTCACAAGCCCGAAAGGCTTGTTCTATTTCTCTGATCCAGTTCATACACGCCACTGGATTATCATCTCCTTTGAATTCTGGCGGTTTACAGCTCAGGAATGTTTTGTAAGAGCAACTTTTATCAATCCTTCTTTCAGTCTATGAACCTGGGTTACCAGTTGGATTTACCTGATTGAAGTCAATCCCTGTTCGTCTCGGTTCAGCATTCCGATCATTAACCAATTTCATAAACATTTCAGCTTGTCTTTCCATATTTGTGTTCATCATTTCCATTTGCCTTTCCATGGATGCGTTCATTAATCTGGTTACATTATCCAATATCCGACTTTCCATGCCTGAATCCGAAGGCGTGTGATCATCATTACTAGTACCACCCCGATGCACCCTATTTCGCATTCCCCCGAGAGAAAGAAAATCTGGTGGCGTATTAGAAACTCCGCCCACTCCAACCGGTATATCTCTCGGTTCCTCAAGCCAAGTCCTATCCAAAGAAGGATTAGGAGAACCCGGAGGTGTATTTACCATAGCTCTGGTAACACAAAATAAATATTCATTAATAATGATTCATACAATACTCAATATCCGATACATGTTTTACCGCTATCCAGCCACAGTAACAATATAATATCTCCATTCCATCATATATGATATGGTCCGTTTTGCGGATACCCTCTGCATACAGCATGCCGGTACCGCCTACGGTTTTTTTTGTTCTAACCTGCACAGGCATACGCGGGACGCACCCAGCCCGTACCCTGCGACAGGAAAAATCTCATGCAAGGAAGGTATCCATCCACCTTTAAAAGGAGGACTTCGTTCCCTCTCCTCGCCAATGTGGAATCTCACAACAATGAGGAGTAACCATACTTGTGAAATAGCATACTCTGAATAACATTAGTAAATTGAAATTTCGAACATATTAATCATGAGAGTCTTTATTACCAATGTTACCGTACAAATCTTGCGTATCTGTCGACATTAAAATTACCCGGTCTTAATAATTCTACCCATCTCTCACTAATCATAACTTAATTCACTACAGTTTAAGTCTAAGTACCTCCTAAGCATACTTAGTTCGCTTAAACTAAGGCTCTGATACCAAACTGTAACACCCTAAAAATCACGACTAATTTAAACTTTGATTTATAACCAATATTAAACATAACTTGTCTAACTTCGATTCATAAGCAAAGGTTTAACTTTAAGGTTCATATTTACAAACTAAACTTCTTTAAATAACCTATTAATCTAATCTTGTCATTTGAATCAGATTAACTAAGTTATCTAAGTGGCCATCCAAAATCTTCATAACGAAATCTCCTTTGCTCATCCAAAAGCTCACGTCCCACATCCCTTCATTTCCCCGTACCTGAACCTGATAAGGAAATAGTATCCAAATCGATTAGACTAATATTATCATTAATAATCAGTTTCAAAAATAACATTTATAATTTATTGTAAACAATGTTGGACCAACCTGAATTACCCTTTCTTACCATTTGCAAAACCATATCTCAATATAGTTAAAACCAAACTGATATTGTGACTACGAATCCGACATTAAGCCGCTCGTTGCTCATATCAAAGTATTATGACTACGAATCCGACATTACGCCGCTCGTTGCTCATATCAAATATTATGACTACGAATCCGACATTAAGCCGCTCGTTGCTCATATCAAATATTATGACTACGAATCCGACATTAAGCCGCTCGTTTCTCATATCAAATATTATGACTACGAATCCGACATTAAGCCGCTCGTTGCTCATATCAAATATTATGACTACGAATCCGACATTAAGCCGCTCGTTGCTCATATCAAATATTATGACTACGAATCCGACATTAAGCCGCTCGTTGCTCATATCAAATATTATGACTACGAATCCGACATTAAGCCGCTCGTTGCTCATATCAAATATTATGACTACGAATCCGACATTAAGCCGCTCGTTGCTCATATCAAATATTATGACTACGAATCCGACATTAAGCCGCTCGTTGCTCATAAACATCAGAATAATAAACCCATCGTCTATCTTACTTGTACATCATCTTTAGTGTCTAAAAATCCCTATCCTTTATATGTCCATACACAAATCATTGCTATAATTTATTAATCAACATTAATAATCATCTAGCGCAACCCTATCTCTTTATATAACATTTCACATCATAAATCTTCTTTATAATTCAAACATTTCATATATAACAACATCTTATCATAATTATAACATTTATAATATAACAGGTAAGGTAAGTATGAACTTACCTGGTAAGAAATCACGCTACTTTATTTCTTCTAAGTCGTAGGAACTTCAACACCACGAATAACTGAAATACCCCATATATAAATGTACTGGTATTAATTTATTGCTTATGATATATTTAAATACCAAATCCTAAAACCATTCTTATTTTTATCGCAACTACTACACCCATCGCAATCCACTTGACATCACGGCCAACATGGGCTCGCAATGAACAGTACCCTCGCAATGAACAGTACCCTCGCGATGAACAGTAACTGCGATGAACAGTAACTGCGATGAATAGTAACTGCGATGAATAGTAACTGCGATGAATAGTAACTTCGCAATCCCTATTCCTCCCATCGCAACTCATTCCCTCGCAACCCAAAACCTCGCAATGAACACTTGCGATTCGTATGAACTTCATCAAAATACCCAGTTCGTTTAAATATCTAAAATCCATATATCTATAGATTTAATCGATGGATCTTTATGAAATTTTGCATATAAGTTCACTACTACCATTAGAACATTACCATAAACAAAATACTCAAATCATCATAATATTAAATTTCCTTTCTTATCATCCTAAAGCACATCTTTATTTCCAATGGATAAGAGTTGTAGAAGAGATTACCTTTGTTGTATTTCTACAAATCCTTGATCTTATTCTTCTTTCTTACGGTTGAAATCAAAACCTCAAACCTCACACAAATCACTTTTTTCTCTTTTCTCTCCTTTCTTTCTCTTTTCTTTGCTGGAACCGAAACCCAATAAAGTCAAATGAGGACATGCCTCTATATTTAGCCCATACCTAGATAGGATGACTCATATACCAAAACTTACCAAACAATCCCTTATACTTTAAGGAATGACATAGAAACCCCTATGTTGATCATTTCTTTTAATTTATAATTTATCCCAAAATTACAAACTTATCCCCAAAGTTTATAATTATAATTTATAAAAATTAAGGAAATTCGGGATGTTACATTACAGAACCAGAACAACCAACCGAGGAATGATCCTTTCTCGAATACCTATAATGAGGGGTGAAAGAAGCACCCGAACTTCTCTTGGAGTCAACCCGGTAAACAACAGCAAGGTTATGTTTCTAACTTTTCTAATTCTTCCAATACTAACAATGTTTATCGTCCTCCAGGTTTTAACCAAAGGAATTTCAATGAGGGACCATCTATGGAGAAGAAACCAGGGCTGGAGGATATGATGATGAAGTTCATGACCAAGATGGACAGCACGGTTGGAGAGTTAGCGAGCACGGTTAATACGGTAAAAGTTGCAACCGATCAGAACACCGCATCCAACAGAATTCTAGAGAAGCAAGTGGGGCAGATTTCGGAAGCCCTACAAAACCGACCCCCCCGGAACCTTGCCGAGTCAAACCGAAAGGAAGAACCGAGAAGAATGTAATGCCATTTATCTAAGAAGTGGCAAGGAGCTGAATGGAGACCCTACAAGAGAGCCGTCATCAAAGGAAACCGAACCCAAAGAGAAAGAGGTTGAGATTGTGGACATGGATGAGTTGGAAGCTGATGAAGAGATTGTGATTGAAGAGAACTCGAAGAGTGAAAAGAAGAAGCAAGAGCAACCACCAGTCAAGCCGGAAACTCCAAGAGTGCCTTATCCGAACAGACTTAAAACGAATAAGGATGATGTTAATTTTTCTAAATTTCTTGATGTATTTAAAAAGTTACATATTAACATCCCTTTTGCAGATGCGTTGGCACAAATGCCCTCATACATGAAGTTCATGAAAGAGATCTTATCCAAGAAGAGGGCAATCGAACACCAAGCTACCATTGCACTTACTGAGGAGTGCAGCGCGATCATCCAGAACAAGCTTCCCCCGAAGCTTAAGGATCCAGGGAGTTTTTCGATCCCTATTCAAATTGGGAATTTTAATTTTGATAAGGTATTATGAGATTTAGGAGCCAGTATTAACTTAATGCCTTTATCTGTTTTCAGGAAACTCGGCTTGGGAGAGGTGAAACCAACGTACATGACCCTTAAGCTTGCGGATCGATCGATCGTGTACCCGCATGGAGTGATAGAAGATGTGCTCATAAAAGTCGGCAAGTTCTACTTCCCGGTGGACTTCGTGGTGCTGGATATCGATGAAGACATAGAAGTTCCGCTGATTTTGGGAAGATCTTTTCTAGCCACGAGTAGAGCGTTGATTGACATGGAAGAAAGGGAAATGACTCTAAGAGTTGGCGGCGAAAAGGTGATGTTCAAAATGTTCGAGAGTGGAAGGCGTAGAGACGGAGATGGTCATGGAAAGCCAGATGTGGAAGAATTCGCGGAGAATCGCAAGTGTGGGCGAATCAATTCCGCGGATACCGAACCAAGTTGAGAGCCACACAGTCGTGCCACGACTTTAACTACGGCGCTGGGTGGGAGGCAACCCACCGAGGCTTGATTTCCTTTTTACTTAGGTTTTGAGTGATTTTATTTACAAAAAAAATATCGAAAAAATAAAATAAATGAAACAGTGACATACGCGGTATTCCCCGCGACTTCCAAACCGCGCGGAAAACCGCGGGGGTCTCTGAATGGTTTTCCAAACAGAGACTTACGCGGCTTGTGCCGCGGTTTTCAAACCGCGCGGCTCCCATGTTTCTGTTTTCGTGCTGTGTTTTCTTTCCCTGCTTTGTGTGTTTCGTTGCTTTGCTTTCTTTCGCTTTTTGTTTTGTTTTCCTTGTGTCTACCCTCTCTCGCTCCATTTTCTCCGATGTCTCTCAATCGTGGTCGCTCAACCTTTTCAAGAGAATCTCCTCCGTCCGGGAAACCAGGTATGTTCTAAACTCTGTATGCTAACGAGTGGTGTTTGATGTTTTGTTTCCTTATTAGTTAAACGAGACGCAACAAACCTAAGTTTCACTTAGTTTTGGGGTGCCTCACTTTTCAAACATCTACACACTCACTTTTAATCCTGTGCAAACCTCGGTTTCACCGAGGTTTGGGGTTGGCTTTGTTTGACAAACCTAGGCTACGACCTAGGTTTGGGGTGGCCACATTTTAATGAAATCGCTCTTTGATGCTTGTGCTTTAATATTGCCTACCTGTCTGATACATGTAATAACCGCACAACGATACTTGTTTTAAGTATCGCCTACGCCGACACTTGCACATTGGGGACAATATGTGGGTAAGGTTTGGGGTTGCCCAATCGGGCCCACATTTATGCACGTATATTTCCTGCACTTCTGAGTGTCTAGATCACTTTAGCTAAAAAAATTTGTTTTGAATGATTGAGACCGACCATTGTGGGGAGAATCTTGTGATAGTGACGTGACCATTAGGGAAGGACCGGGAAAGGACATGACTAAGGACATTAGTGGAGACCACCCAATAGCGAGTTTTGAGCCTAAAAGGCGTTATTCATTTCGAGGGATTCATACACTTGATTCATATACACTTTTTCGAGTTCCTTGTCGTGAATATAGAGTGATCTCGCTATATTATTGCATTGAGTAGCAAAGACAACCATCGGGATATCAGGTAAGAGTGTAGTAGACCATATCGTGTGGACCTTAAGAGATGATTTCAGGCATTGTGTGTACGTTTAACCCTGTTTTTAGCTATCGTTCCTTTTCACCCAATTATGTGTGTAACCATAACCCCCTTTGTAGCCAAACACTCACCTTGTTCATTCCATACCCACCATTAAACCCGAGCCAAAAGCCTTAGCCAACCCTTATCTGAAAGTGTGTCAACCAGAGGCGGTAATGAACTGCAATAGATAGATAAGAAAAGAAAGAATACATGCCAGTCATGAAAATAAATAGAAAAGAGGGCCAATGCAGCCCCAATCAAATAAAGAGGACCAATGAAGTCCAAACTTAAAAAAAAACAGTTAGTTTAGATATTATCTACAGCAGAAAATAAGAGAGTTAAAGCGACTCCAGAAGTGACAAAGAGGGCCAAATGATAGAAAATAAAGCTAGAAAGTTCAGAATTGCTAAAGTTCGACACACCAAGGATCTTTGAACCGTTTTACCCTTCATTTCGTAGCCATAACCTTAGCCCCGTTACAACCCTTGTAAAGACCTGGATGATCTTCTGGAAAATATGATTACGGTATGCTACCACTTTTACCAATATTCCCTGTCTTGCTACTTGATTCATTCTGAGATCGACTTTTTGGACATTTGTGCGTCTTCCATTAGAGTTGTCATGTAACTTTTGAGTATTCTTGTACATAACCTCCCTATACATGACAACATGTGCGATAACCTAGGTTCGAGCGAAATGAGAGAATCCCGTGAGGTAGGGTCGAGGTGAAATGTTTTCCCTAGTATGTTTGGACCTAGTACCACCTTAATGTAATCGGAGCAGTCACGAGTTCAACTCACAATGGAAGGTCATAGATCAAACAGAACAAGAATGAGGCGAGAGTGAGATAGGCATTCACGGGTATGGGAAATCACCAGTGCATTACGTGGTACCGATTGAGAGTTGTGCAGTTATTATATTTCACTGATGTGTGCTTTTATTCTATTTTATCGCTAATTTGCTTGGGGACAAGCAACGCTCGGTTTGGGGTTGTTGATAACGCCACTTTTTGGCGTTATTTTCAGTCCTCAATCCAATGAGATTGGCTTGTGTTCTAGCAAAAAGGCGAGATTTTACGCTTTATTTAGTGAAATGTGCAGGTCATTTAAAAGGCAGTAATCATCGAGAAAAGAAGCTAAAAAGAGCCCCAAAAGAGCCAAAACGAAGCCCAACGGAAGCCCGAGATCCAAGCCCAAGACCCGCGCCCGAACCAGGACCCGAAGCTGACCCAAACCACCATCAGAACACGTGCGACTTTCCACGCGGTTTGCAAACCGCGGGACAAGTCGCGGAACCCTCTGTTCCAGACTTTAACTTTGGCGTTTTTCAGGATTTTAGGTCATTCTCGACACATCTCGCACACGACGAACGGCAGCGACTTGGGGGCGATTTTCAGAGGTTTTTCGGAGCTTTTTGAGCCATGATAGAGGATCGATTGGAGTCACGTTCAACACGTAAAGTAGATACGAGCACACGAGAAGGGAGTCACCATTACATTCATCGTTTCCATATTCATTATGTTTGCACACGTTTTTCCATCGTCTTTCTTTGTGTTTGAATCCACCACCAACATGAACTAATCCTTAGATGTTGGGGGTTGGAATGAAATTTGGTTTAAGCATGTGAACATATGACTTGAGACTTTTATCAGTTTTCTTATTTAATGAAGCATGTGATTTGGTTTTTAATGCTTTTGTGAGTTTAGCTAGCTTTCAATTGTTGTGTTGTTTTCAATTAAGTTCGAGAGAATTAATTGTCAACTAGAACTAGAAAATTGCATGCCTAAGGTGAGAAAGGGGATAGAGATATACCGAGTAAGCCTTAGTCCCATTATAATCTTGAGCTTAATGTGTTTTGAATTACATAGGTTGAGATCGAGAGATAAAACTTGTGTTTTCAAGATAAAAACCGTGGTTGCTTGAGAAAGAACCATGCTTTTAAAATAAAACCCGCTGTTGCTTGAGAAAGAACAACGGTGATCTAAAGATTGGGTAATCATTAAAGAGAACGACTGGTAAATGTTTTGAGTCAGATGTTTATATGTGAGAACCATTGGATTTCCAACCCTCAACTGTTTTCTCTATCAAAGTTTCTTAAGTTGTTTACTGTTCTGTGTTTGATTTAGTTTGTTTGCAATTAATTAGTTTATAAACCCACCACTCAAAATATCGATCGTTCAGTTAATATCAATTGTAGTCATTGTGATACTTAGTTCCTAGTTCCCTGTGTTCGATACTCGTACTTTCTAAGTACTATAACTTGATTTCGACCCGTACACTTGCTGTAAGATTTAGGGGGGGTGATACCCGCCTATCAATGACCGAGAGGGCGACCATTGGTCGAAGGTAGAATGTCAAGGATAAGTTGCGTGAGTAAAGCGGATGATCTTGTTAGGGTGAGTAGCCTTCAGTTGCAAGTAGAGTTTCATGCATGGCATTCTTATATGTAACATGAAATTTTCACGATTTAAATTAAATATGTAAATATCAATTTTGATCGAAAATGAGTCAGAATGTGTAAGCGTATGTTTAAAGAAAAGGTGATTTCATTCATATTGCACAATGAAATTCTGAACTTAACGATTTTCAAAGTATTTCACACTTTTAATGATAAGTTAAATTGTTACAAAAAGGTCAAGAAAACGTTTGCCAGCAAAACTCTTACAATCAAATGAGTATTGACCTGTTGATATCATACAAAAGAATGTGAGAACCGACTGGTTTACTTGGTGTCAGTAATTTCTTTCAGAAATGTGTCGTATGAAAGGATTTTCATTCAATGTATTACTGTCGTAATAACTTCGTTCGGATTGAGTAAGATTAAGGTTTACGAGAAGATGCATGCAAGCGATTCTCGAATCGTTGTGCAGGGCATTGAAGTTATAATAGTAATGGGGTCGGGTGTACCAAGTTGTTTCCAAATGTGTTTATTTAAAATGATAAAATGTGTGGAATGATTTATTTACTGCGTTGTCATGCATGAAGGCTATGAACTCACTAGGTTATAGAGTATTATATTTTAAGCTAAGGAAGGACTCCGAGAGTGGAGAGGGTTGGTCAAATCAGGGGAGGACGTTTGTAGTTTTGATATATGTGTTCAAGAAGAGATTTGGACAGTGGAAGAGTCAGAAATGGGATTATGGTATCGGTTGTATGAGGGTTTGCACCCTTGTTCGGTAACTGGAAGTACGGTTGTCAAGGGACGGTTGTGTCCGGAGGAAGGACTTGAAGCCTTCAAGGTGATGGTTTTAGCAACTCGTTATAAGTAGTGTGGTGAGGAAGAATGAAATGTCCATGGCGTAGGAATATGAGTTTTGAGGTGAGCTTGTAATATTGATGTCACATGAGTAAGTTTTGAAATAAGGGCGACGGATTATGAAGTTGATTATGTTATGTTGGAAGGATTAGGTTCCGTAAGGAACCCATGTTTAAGAATAGGTTAAGAAGGTATCAGCAAGTTGACTATTGATGTTGAAGTCGGCAGCGATGTAAGCTGGCTGAGGCCGAAGACTTGGACCAGGAGAGTGAAAGTTTATAGAACACCTTGTAGGGGTGTTAAGTTAGTGAGAGACTGCTGTTTTGGTTAAGCGTTCTACTTGCGAGGTATGGAGGGTTCGTAGAAGGATAAGGTATGTAGCACGAACGGAGCGAGTGTGTAAATCATATCGTCCAGTGAGGGAATGTGCCCTGTTTATGTAAGGGCTCGGATCGTAAAGAGCGAGCAAAAACGATTACATTTGAGCTAATTGGGGAACTAGGGAGTTATAGTTCAACTAGAGTGAGAAAGGACAAAGTAGCGAGATAGACTCGATTGTGTATGCAAAAGAATGTGAAGACGGGTTTGAATTGTGTAAGAATGGCCATGAGAGATTTGGTCTGCAGTGTGATGTTATGAGCGAGGAATGTACAGTTATGTAGTGGCAATAGTTGCCAAGTTAAATGTACCAGCTAGTGTTGTAGTAACGTGATGTTAGAAAGATGAAACATTAGATGGAATCCTTTTCGGGATTTCGGATGAGGTGTGCGAATTGTTTAGCAAGTGGTTGGAACACGTAGCTGTAAGTGGCAGTGTGATACGTCTATTATCGGAGTAGAATGTTAGAGCAGTATTGGGTGCTTGCCCAAATGAGAGACCAAGCGTTTTTGGCTATGTGAGTCGCTAAGTAAGTATATTCTTGAAATCACTGTAAGTTTAAAGAAGATGATGGATGGGTTAGTCAAAATGTGGTGTAGTAGATGCGAAACCTTTAAAGAATGAGAATTGTTTCCTATGGGTGAAAGGATTATCCGAGAAGATAATAGTTGAAGATCAAAGAATGTGTAGTAATAGCAAACACTGGTGTCAGTTCGAGGTGATTTGATTGAGTGCCTTAAGTTAGAATGTTAGTGCAACCGTTTGGTTATGTACAGTAATGAGAAAGTATTTTCAGCATGGGAATTGTCGGAAGAAAGGGGCAAGTAATGTTGGTGGGCAGTGCTCCACGCTAACGTTGGGAGGTGAAGATAGTATGTCGGAACAAGTGAGTAGGTTGGATGTAGTAAGCTTGACAGTAACACCGAAAGGTGGAGTAGTGTGTAAGTTGCCATCGATAAGTGTGCAAAATTCTGAAAAGCGTATTGAGGAAGAAGATTGTGTATGTTTTGTGCAGGAAAGAAGTGGATAAGGCAGTTGAATGAGTTAAGTTAGCAATGTTGTGAAAAATGTTTAGACGGATTGATTGTTCAGCGTTGAGGTGTTGAGAATAGTATGGTGTGACCATGGTTACTCCTCCCAGTTGAGTGAGGATAATCGGAGTTATGCTGAACGAACGTGGCAATCAGCGAGGAATTGATGTGTTTCAGGATAAGTTTAATTCGAGTAGGTGAACACTTCAACGATGGGTTTGGAGGTTCCTACTCTTAGTTACGTATAAGTATGGAGGGGGTGAAGTGGTGAGAATGTGAGAAATGGTTGGCGAACTGTGGTCGAGGTGGTCCGAAAAAGGGAAATGTTAGCTGCATAGACGATTGTTGGTTGGGAAAGGTAATCTAGAATTGCTTGTAATACGATGAAGGAACTCTGGTTGTGAGTTGTCGGGATGTACATGGTTGGCCTTGTGCCAAGGTGTCAAGTGAGTGATTGTTTCTTGGTAATAGAATCTCGTGTTGTAGCGGAGGATTCCGCCAGGTTCCCCCTTATAGGAAGTAAAGATGCATGAGGAGCCTTATTTAATTTCTCTATTGTCAAGATCGATCGAGTAGGAACAGTAGCCTACGAGTTAGAGTACCGTAAGAAATGAAGGGAATGCACCTAATGTTCCATGTTTCGAATTTAATGAGGTGGTTGACTGAGTCAGAAGGGGCATTATCTTTGGGAAGTGTCGATTTTGGTGTGGGCAAGATACCCACATCTTTTCCCATGAGGAATTCCGGGGACAGAATTCTTTTAAGGGGGGAGTGTTGTAACAACCGGGTTTTATAACAGGTATAAAAGTTTGGTGTCTAATGTTTAAGAAATGAAAGTTAAGATAAAGGGGCTCTTATGCAAATTGTGAAAGGTATGTATTGGGCTAAAAAACCCTATAAGTTTATTATTTGTGTGTGAGTGTGTGTATGGGGCGGCTGAGAGAGATAGCAAGGAAAGAAGGAAGAGTTTGCAATCTACAAATTGGGAAGAAAGTGTGAAAGTTTGGGAGGCTAATCTGCATTGAATCTCATCAGGTAATCTCTCCTTTTCATTTCTAGTCTTTGGATTTGTTGCTGGAGTAGTCTTATTTGGGTATTTAGAGTTCTTGCTTAAAAGTGTGAGATGTTGCTTAAAGGAAGAAATTAGTTATCATTTTGTGTTTGTATAGCTAAGGGTTAGTAATAAATGGATTAAGTATGTTATGATGTTGTTGTCAGCTCAAAATCATTGGATGAGGAGCTTATCAACAGTTTTTCGATCCCAAAATGGCATCACAGACGTCGTCCGGTAAGACTGGACAGACGTCCGGATAGGTGAAGTGTCCGGACGAGTTGAGTTATCCGGTAAGAAGAGTTACCCGGTAAGTTGAGTTATCCAGTAAGAAGAGTTATCCGGTAAGTTGAAGTTATCCGGTAAGTTGAATTACCCGATAAGTTGAGTTATCCGGTAAGAAGAGTTATCCGGTAAGATTGAGTTATCCGGTAAGTTGAGTTATCCGGTAAGTTGTGTATCCGGTAAGTCGAGTTGTCCGGTAAGTTAGTGTCCGGAAAAGCTGGTTTAGGATCTGAGCAGTTGTATTTCATCAATTTCTCAGGTAGACCGTTTGAAAGCTAGAAGCAAAGTAAGAAAAGATATTAAGCGCACCAGGTGAGTTTTTCTAACTAAAATACGTGATTTTACGTGTTTTTCCAAAGAAAGTGATTATATGAAAATGCCATGTTATTTTACATGATTTTTACGTGAATGGAAGTTTAATATTTTACTGATCATGGTGTGTTTATGAGCACGATCTATTTACAAGCTTTTACGTATGTTTTCCCATGAAAAGTATGTTCTACTAAAAGATTATTCAGTAAGATGGAATGAATTGTAAAGTGTTATACGGATTTCACGTTTTATAATTATGATGAGCTATGTGTATGTTATGTGGAGTCGGTCTGCACAGTGGGATCTGAAGACCTCGGGATCCGATGATCCCTTGGGCTGTTATGAGAAGCCTGTATGAGGGAATTCATTTCTTTCCTACTCGGATATGTGATGAGCTTGTAGGAGGGAATTCGTTTCCTTCCTACTTGGATAGAGGGGAGTCTGCTTGGGCCCCGATATGAGGCGAGAGGGGAGTCTGCTGGGGCCCCGATCGCGGTTAGCAATGTGATCCTTACACACCGTGCAGTACCATGAATGATGTTTATGTGAAGAATGTGAATTGTTTTATAAAAATGATTTTATAATGTTGATGTACACTGATTATGGAGGGAACTCACTAGACCTCATGGTCTAACCCTCGCTTTTCAAAACTAAAACCTTTTCAGGTAAGCGATTAGTAGGGGGTTCAGGTAAGTGAACAAGAGCAAGATAGAGTTCAGATGCAGCTAGAGACAGTACACGTGCCTCTTGTAGAAGTTAGATTATTCTCAGTTGTGTATAGGTTGTTTCCGTCAACCTAAGTTTTAGATTGATGTAATGAAACTTTGGGACCCAGTTTTGTAAATCTTATGATGAAATGCTATGTATGTCCTGTTGTATTTTTGGGATGTTACATCTATAATTTTTCAAAATAGGAATTTAAAAGTCAAAATCCCTAAGGGGGTGTTTGGGATTGCTTATTTAAAACAACTTATGCTTATTTTTAAAAGTGCTTATTAACTTATGTCGTGCTAAAAAGAAGTTGAGGGTAAAGATGTAATTTGGACAAATAAGTTATAAGCAGTTTCAAATAAGTTATAATGGATTAACTTATCAAAAACAACTTATTTGTGGTGGAAAAAAGTCATAAGCACTTACTTTTTTTCAATCCAAACACTAAAAATAGCTTATTTGCGGTGAGGAAAAGCAATAAGCAAATAAGTCAAAAAAATAAGCAATCCCAATAGATTATCTATTTCAGAGAACTCAACATCCATTATAATGTTAAAATATTATCTAAATTTATCCTCCCAATATATTTTTTAAAATAATTTATATAAAATAATGATAACTCAATCCTATTGGTGGGAATGAATAAAAAATTAATTTCTTTTTCCATCTAGAAATTTTTAGAGGATTCTCTAAACTTGGAGTTTTCTCTATTTTAGAGAACAATATAGAGAAGCTGTTGAAGCACTATAGGTAAAAAATGCAATTTTCTCTATTTTATAGAAGGTGTTGGAGATGCTCCGACTAATTTCTTAAAATTGAAATAAAAACAAATATTAATCATTGAATTCCTAGTTCAATTAGTAAATGAATAAAACGGCATTAATCAAATAATATATTAAATCTATTAAGCAAAAAACAAAGAAATCTTTTAATACTTCTACAATTATTTTTACTGGTTTAAATTTTAAAGGCAAAAATGTTAATTAATTAGTATTGTAGACCAAAAATATAAAGAAATAAGAATGTACAACAAATTCTCTCAAATATAAGAAATAGGATTTGGGAAATTAATTAAAATGCCAAAAAGTCCAACTGAGACTTACAAAAATGCCACAAATCTCGTTCATCTTACCAAAATGCCACATTTGCCCGCGTTATAGCCCGCGATCGCGGGCCCCAGGTCCACATGTCACCAAAGTTTGCTCACTTTGCCCGCGTTCGTCCCTCAAGAATGCCCGTGGTCCAGCTTTCCCCCCTCAAGAATGCCCGTGTTGTCAGTTTTCGCCCCTGCCCGCGTTGGTCCCCCGCGATCGCGGTTAAACCCGTCATTTTTCGAATTTACAGTTTGGTCCCTGAAGTTTGTTGCAAATTTAAAAAACATTAATTGTCCCTATAGTTTTTAGGTTATCATTTTATGTGGTTTTTAATGTATTGATTCCTTTCCATTTTAATGTTTTTAATATAGAAATCCACTTAAGTTATTTAACAAGGAAATTAATTAACAACATCATATAAAAATTATTGCAAATCATCTTCCCAACTGAAACGGATACAGTGCATGTAAACAAAGAAATCTATTACTAGAAGGCGTCCTGGAGTCCTGTGATCAAGTTAACCTTTTCCTTGATCACGTCCTCCATTCCTATGTAGTCCGATTCGAGTTCTTCTAGTTCCTCTTCAGCTTCCTTAATCTCTCGTTGCAGCTGCCGAACGTGAGCCCTAGCCATGGCCAGTTCTCGTTTCTTCCCCGCTAGATACTCAATTTTCCCCTGCTGAATCCCCCTGTTATGGTTCCACATACCCTTTACCTTTTCGATATCGGCGTTGCCCCATGAATGGCTTTTTGCACTGCGGGAGTAATTTGTTGACTTTGTCGAAGACCCGTCGGCATAAAATCATACATTGGTGGGGTTCTCATGCCATTATCGAAGTAGTAATTGTCAGATGCCATCTCCCAGTCTGCTTCCTCCTCAGGCGTGAATGGAAAATCGGCCGCAGTTCGCCCACAGTTTCTCCATTCCTCGTCTGTTTCCGGTACCTTCCAGGTACTCCGGCGAGCTCCATCGTTCAGTGGTTGGTAGGCTCTCGAACGTGAAGTTCCAGCCACATTCGCCGACCTGTTCCCCCTTGATCTTGAACCTCCAGCCATGGTGTTAAGAAAAGCGAGAGTGTGTTTGTAAACGGTGAGGAGAATGTCTAAAAGATAGATAGGAAGTTGTGAATTACTACTTCATCATGCCATCTACTTATAGCCGTGAAAATGTATGTTCTTCATCAGATATGGTCAAAGATTTCGTCTGAAAAAGTTGCCTGCATGATTCGTCTGAATAGTTCACTGCAAGATTCGTTTGAAAAGAGCCTGTAAGATTCGACTGCTCTTGAATAAAGGTCTTTCATTAGGCAGAAAATTAGTCTTTAAGTAGTCAAACATAGCTAATTAATGAGAATTTACATCACATTTATATGGTACTGTCAAATGCAAGTTTCTATAATATAGATAATGTTCTACATTACATAATACTAATTTTTGCATCATATGAATCACTTTTCAGACGAATCTTGTTTTCATGCATTAATAAGTTAATACTAAAATTAACAATTACAATACTTTAACAAAATAAGTTAATACTAAAATTAACAATTATTTAATGTTACATAAACAACCTAATGTCGCCCTATTTGACAATGCTCATAAATTGACTCCGCCATATTTTGGCGGAAATTTTTGGCCTCATCCTCGGTGTCCTTAGGGGGTACCCATACCTCATCCTTATTTATCAACATTTTGGCATTACGGCATACCCAGACACCACAATCCGCATTTATCCCGGTCTACTGGGGTACATTCTTGGCGAACCTAAAGCGAAAGACATCTGTCAAATCGCGACGTCTGTGATCCTTGACCATAGAAAAGAAGCTATATAGCACAACTTTAAACTTTCTCATCATCTATTCCAATTGTGGTTTGAAGAGAGTCTCCTTGTCGCTGTCATATATGGTCATGATCATAGCGTCTAGTTCAAACACTCCAAGCAGCCAATGTTTGGGATGAATGCATATATGGATGTACACCTGAAATATTACAATATTAGACAACTTAGTTAGCAACAAAACAAGTTAAATAAAATAACAGTAAAACGGTTTACATACCATATCGAGGTGAGCCCAAGAAACCCCTTCCACGCCATTGCACATGTTAACCACGGAGACGGGACCTTGATGCTGAATCACCATGAATTGAAAGAAAATATTGAGCATCATGGTCCACCTTTCGTCTGTTCCACGATGTTTTTGCAACAGCGAGACCCAACAATCGATGTGCTATACATAAAAAATAGATGGTTAGACATGTAATATAAATATATTTGATTATATGACTATAATTAAACTTCATACTAACCACATCCTCTAAGTCAGACTGCAAAGGGTCATCCGCCAGCAATACTTCGAAAAACAAGGGGGTGATTTCCATGGCCAAGTAAGGGGTGAATATCAAGGGGGGGAGGCATTTATCCCGGCACATCCTCAATATTTCCGAAGCCGGATGAGGCTCCAGTGAAGGCTCCTTTCCATTTTTCTTATTTTTTCCCTTGTTCCCCCCCCCCCCCCCCCCCCCCCCGCTTTCTTTGCTTGCTTTTTAGGGGGCGGTGGTGTCGTAGATCCTTGTTGGCCAAACGTGTGACGAAACCATTGTGAAATTTTATGCTGCCGCTTTTGAGGGAGCGAGGTAACCTGTGGATCTACAACATCCATCGGGTCATCTTCCGGATCCGGCTCCGAGAAGTACTCCTCGACAATAGTAGGCCTGTGCACTGGTGGTGTGACGTACGACGACGGACCCGGCATTTCCGGCTGGTAATAGTCTCCGGCCGTAGCGCCAAAGATGTCCGTGTCAAACGACACCATTTGGGATATGTGACCCCCTGCACCCGACATCCCGACCTGCATGACATTGGTCATTATAAGAGTTACAAAATTAGGAACTAACCTATATCTATAACTAACATATAACTATAATGGTTACTCAGTGTGACTTACACTCTCCGGGATGGTAGAATAGGATGTGGTGGCGAACGTCGTTTGGGAGGTGTATGCCCCCGACATCCCGGCCTGCGTGACATTGATCATTATAAGAGTTACAAACTTAGGAACAAACATATAACTATAATGGTTACTCAATGTCACTTACATTTTCAGGGAATGACGAATAGGATGTGGTGGCAAACGTCGCCGGTGCCCCCTGTCCGAACGGAGCGGGGATCGGTGTCGTACTCGACAGCTAAAACAAATTTAGAACGTAATATTAATATACAAACTAAATAAACGTGGCCAACAAATTAAGTTAAACACTAACATGGACAGCGCTAAACTGTCTGTAGACTCCCTCCAAAAACTCTACACGTGACTCTTGCGGCCCGTGGACGTAGTCCCACAGGTACTCATGACAGCCACGATGTGGCCCGTAGGAAGGGGCCGCCTGATATGGATCGTAAGGGGGCGACTGGTAGGAGGAGGAAGGGGGCGGCAGATAGGAGGATGAAGGGGGCGGCGGATAGGAGGAGGAAGGGGGCGGCGGATAGGAGGAGGAAGGGGGTTGCTGATATCCACCGGAAGGGGGCCTGTCGTCGTCTTCCTCATCTTCGTGAGATGTGGAAGGGGAGGGACGTCGAGCCCTTGCCGCCTCTGCGTCATTAAAGGCCACGCTGTCTCTGTACCAATCCGTATCCATCTCGTCGGCAGTAGGCACAAGGCGAGCGAAAGGCAAGAGTGGCAACTAAATATATGATAAAACATAAAAAAAAATAATAAGCGGGACTAACGTATGCAAATTGTAAACATAGTAAAAGAACTTACATGTCTAGATTCATTGAAGAACTGAACCCAAAGCGACCTACTTAGGGTAACACGCTTGTCCCAACGGGTTCCCCTAAGTACTCGGTCGTCGCGCTTGACGAAATATCGGATTGATGCGGGAAACATCTCCAAGATCCATATCTGGAATTAGACAAGAAGAGCAAGTACGTAAAAAGAAAAGCCAAACAGTTTGTATGTATTATTAACAATTGTTATACTACGTATCTAACCTTGAAGGCGTATGTAAAACCACAAAGGTTCATCTTTCCATGTCGATCGGAGTCGCGTCTGGTTATGGCTCGGTGCAAGATTGAGTAGCAATGTGTCAAGATATGGCTACCCCACGGGTAGCTGTTAAACAGCTCAAGGTCCTCGACGGCCCTAAGGACCGTCGAGGAAGCATACTGGCTATACTCACGGCCCATGAAGCCCATATCCACGATCACCACCAAGCATACACGGACAGCATCGGCGTCGCTTAGGGCACTAAGGCCCTCTTTCATCATGTCACGGGCTGCCTTCAGCTTCAAACGAGATGCTGAAATGCTCCAAACCCTAGGAACGAAGGAGCAGTCTGCTAAGGGAGGAAGGGGGGAGCCTCTCCAACGCGTAGGCCTGTAATTAGACAGAACTCACGACGCCCAAAATGCAATCGATCGCCGAAGAAATCAAAATGCATCTCCTCCGGCTCAGCGTTGGCGTCCTCGACCTCTAACTGTAGAAACATGTGTACTAGCGTAGGGTCGCCAGCAGAGTAAGACACATCCATCCATGGCCCGAACGGTGTCCCTCTAAAAATAACCTCAAGGGTATCCGCGCGATCACCTAATCCCCTAAAGCGGTTTCTTAAGTCCTCGATGTAGGCAACTTTGGACTTTAGCGTCAAGTCGATGTTAAAGAAATCCCTCTACATAGTCATTCACAGATGTTATAGTTAGTGTTATATATAGATGTTGCGGTTTATTTTATTTCAACGTATAATAGTGTTATAAATAGATAAAGTGCGGTTTATTTTATTTTAACGTATAATAGTGTTATATATAGATGTTGCGATTTATTTTATTTTAACGTATAATAGTGTTATATATAGATGTTGCGGTTTATTTTATTTCAACGTATAATAGTGTTATATAGAGAGTTTGCGGTTTATTTTATTTCAACGTATAATAGTGTTATATAGAGAGTTTGCGGTTTATTTTATTTCAACGTATATTGTGTTATATATAGAGGTTGCTGTTTATTTTATTTCAACGTATAATAGTTTTATATATAGATGTTGCAGTTTATTCTTAAAAGTGTAGGGACCTAAGTTGTCATTCTTAAAACCGTAGGGACCTAAGTTGTCATTCTTAAAAGTTTAGAGACCTAATTGGCATTCTTAAAAGTTTAGGGACCTAAATTGTCATTCTTAAAAGTTTAGGGACCTAAGTTGTCATTCTTAAAACCGTAGGGACCTAAGTTAACATTTTTTTTATAAAAAAAACACATTCTTAACAATTTTTTTATAAAAACACACTCTTAACAATTTTTATAAAAAAACACATTCTTAACAATTTTTTTATAAAAACACATTCTTAACAATTTTTTATAAAAACACACTATTTAGAATTATTTTTATAAAAACAATCTCTTAACAATTTTTTTATAAAAAACATTCTTAACAAGTTTTGTTTTATAAAAATACATTCTTAACAATTTTTTTATAAAAACACTCTTAACAATTTTTTTTATAAAAAAACACATTCTTAACATATTTTTATAAAAACACACACTATTTAGAATTATTTTTATAAAAACAATCTCTTAACAATTTTTTTATAAAAAACATTCTTAACAAGTTTTTTTTATAAAAATACACATTCTTAACAATTTTTTTATAAAAACACACTTTTAAGAATTATTTTTATAAAAACACACTCTTAACAATTTTTTATAAAAAAACACATTTTTAACAATTTTTTATAAAAACACATTCTTAACAATTTTTTATAAAAAACACACTCTTAACAATTTTTTTTATAAAAACACACTCTTAACAATTTTTTTTATAAAAAAACACATTCTTAACATTTTTTTTATAAAAACACACTTTTAAAAATTATTTTTATAAGAACACACTCTTAACAATTTTTTTATAAAAACACATTGTTAACAATTTTTTTATAAAAAAACACATTCTTAACAATTTTTTATAAAAACACACTTTTAAGAATTATTTTTATAAAAACACTCTTAAAACATCTTTGACTTCTTTTGTTAGGAAGACTAGCGGATTATCGAAATGAAAGTACCGCTATTTGGCACAGGGTTTATAGAATAGCCAGCCAGCCAACCTGTAAGCTAGTAGTTTGGTTGACAAAGAGAAGGAAACCGGCCTATAAACCAGTCAAAGACTACCGGTTTAGTTATAAATTAGACATGGAAGTACGCTCGCTGCTTCATTAAAGAGAGGTGTCAGCTTAATCCATTGCCGGAAATCCTTCCTGCTGTCTGTTAACAATTTTTTTTAATAAAAATACTCCTATAACAACATACATATTATAACCTACAAATATCACATTCAAACATAAAACCATACATATCATATATCTTAAAAATGTTAAACATAGAACATATTCAAACATAACAAAAGTTATAAACACTCTAACAACATACAAATCATATATCTAAACTTAAAATAACATACAAAAAATAACAAAAAACATAAGGAAAACATACCATAGAGGTAATACGAGACATCTTCACAAAACTCGAACACGTGTTCCACACGACAAAATTGAGAGAGTGGAGAAAATTGAGAGAGAGTTATTAAAAAATTTGAGATGGTTTAAAATAATGAGAGGTGGCCGAAGATGGTCCCCCCCACCCTTTATATAGTGCGGCTATGAGAATAAAAATTAGGGTTTTTGTCTTCAACTTTTTTTAGGGTTAACCATGTGCCGACGCGTGGCGGGTTAGCCCGCGATCGCGGGCTCTCAACGCGGGCAGGGACTAAAACTGCCAACACGGACATTCTTGAGGGGAGAAAGCTGGGTCGCGGGCATTCTTGAGGGACCAACGCGGGCAAAGTGGGCAAACCTGGGTGACACGTGGGCCTGGGACCCGCCATCGCGGTTTTTTTGTGGCATTTTGGTAACAAATGGTCAAACTTTTGGCATTTTAATTAATTTCCCATAGGATTTTATTCTAAAATGAGATTGAATTATTATTGTTTTATATAAATTGTTTAAAAGTATATTGAGATGATAAATATATATATATATATATATACTATATTATAAAATATTTATGAAAAACTTTTAAAAATAACCCTTAAAGCTTCATGTACCGCTATTTAATGCTAATTACTTAAAATCTGTTAAAAACAACTAATGAAACTTTATGTAATGTTAATTACTTGATTAATACTTAACTCTAACAACCTTCAAATCCTTAAATCGTGAACTCTTATTAATAAATCTTTATCTCTAACCACTTTCAAATCCTCAAATCATAAACTCTTTAAAAAGCGTCATTCTTTAAGCAAATTTATAAAAAAATGACCGTTTTCTCAAAACCATACATTAAAATAAATTAAAACATTAAAATCGAGATATATCGTGCTGCATTGCGCGAGTAGACTTCTGGTATATATATATATATATGTATATATATATATTTTAAATAAGTGATATTCAAGATATTTTATTAATAAATAAATGAATATCTTTTTTTAACCAGAAATATTTTTTCCCTTCCCAAATCTAGGGGGCAAAAGAAATAAATGTATAGTCTTATTTTGTTGTTGTCAGTGGGGAAACATAATATTCCAAAAACAAGAGCATATTCCAATTTTTGATAGCCATATTGTCACAATCACTAATCCTATTTTGTTCTCAAATATTTACCATTTTTAGAGCTAATATAACTTGCAAGGTTTGTATTGAGGTGATATTTGATAATTTATAATAAACTAGTTAGGTTAAGATACAAGAAAAAAAGGATAAATAATGAATTAAATTTTGTTATCTATACATTTTTTTCACCTGGATATATATTATGATTAGATATATATATATATATATATATATATATATATATATATATATATATATTTTTAAATGATTGTTTCGTGTTTCAACTTTGTTATCCTCGATCAACACACATCATAGTGTAATTGCATTCTGGATTATGGTTCGGGTCTTGGTTCTCGATGTTCAGTTGATGTTCGATGAAATCTTTCTTCTCGTGGGTCAATCGAGTTGTATCTAAAGGCTGAGTTTCGAGCATGTTTGGTTAAAAAATTGTACTTGTTTGGGTTTAGTCTTTGTTTTGTTCTATGCTTTTTGGCAATTTTGGCTTGTTATGTTTTAGGACTGTTGCATTTTTTATGTATCTTGCAGAAAACTTTAAAGATTATTTTTTATTTGGTTTGTATCAGGAAAAGTGTTGTTGGCTTTAAAAAATGGTCGTTACATATATATATATATATAATTTTAGAAATGGGAAGTACTACACTTTTTAATTAGCTATATGACAGTTTACCTTTAATAATATAAGTTATACATTCCTCAAAGATTACCTGTTGGAGTCCTACAAGACCATTGAGGCTTTTCCTGGTCCATGGGATCAGTCGAGGTACGCAAGCTGGCCCGAACACCCAAAGTTAACAAAATAAGTTACGCATTGCTAAACCGATGTACCATTTTTAATGTAGACATTTATTTGGGGACCAATCAAATAGTTTTTACCAAATATAACTAGCTTATTAGTTATTTTTTTAACAAACATAAATATTACCAAACACAACATTTTTATCCAGCCTCTTTCTATATATAGATATTATATAATAGGGTTGGGTTTTAGTGAGAAATGGTTATCAACCGTTTTATGCACATTAGGATGTGATGCAACAGATCAATTCCCATAGCAAACATGATTCATGGGTGAGCTTAAGATTAAAAGTGATCAAGGGTTCAGATCCACTTCTCACCCATGAATCACGTTTGATACAAGGATTGATCCGATGCATCTCGTTGCATGTCATCCTATTATATATCCAAGGATAGATATCCCTTCTTACCTTTTCTTACCATAACTTTCATTCTTACGAGAACTCAACCCTATATATATATATTATTTATTTTTAATAGAAAATGAGTTAATAGTAAAAAGACCAAACTACCCTTAAGATAGAGGCAATGATCCATGATGCCAGAAAATGAAAATCATAGGGATCTAATCCATAATTATTTTAGGACCAAATTTGTAATGATAATGCATAAAGTGTCTGCAAATAAATGAAGTGAAATTTGACAAAAAGAAGGTCAAAGGTACGACAGAAAAAAGTCAAAATCAGAGCATAAATCGAATAAAACTAACAGGTTGGTTTAATTCTTGCAATGCCACGTCCGATTGCTCGACAAACGGAGCAGGAAGAAGATCTTATTTTTAATAAACCAAAGGTGCAGTTAAACGAGTCCATTACTCCATCAATACATATATATTCCAAATTCACCACTCACTGATTTCATTTTCATGGTTGGATTTTGATGTATACATTCTAATTTGTATCCCCTTTTCGAAATTCGATCCAATTATTATAATACTCTCATCGTCCTCGATGTGTGTGTTTCTTTGGCATTTTCCTAGGGTTACTGTTAATTACTACTATTGTATCCTGATCCTATTTACTGGGGTTTTCTGACAAAAATTACAGATCTGGATGACGGTGTGTTTGCTTTGATTCTTGTTAATTTTGCTGAATTCGAATCACGTTCAGAAGAGATGGCTTCAATCATTCATCATGTGGGCATTGTGTTGATTTTGATTTGGTTGCTATCTTCATTCGATTACTGCCACCCATTGGCTTACTTCATTTCATTCATCTATCTCTATATGGTAAAGCTTTTTATATCATAAATGTGTGTGTGTGTGTGAAGTTGCTGTTGTGTTAGATATGAATTGTTTTCAACTTGGTTTTATTTTTTTTAAGGTTAATGATCGTTATGCAATGAGGTTTAGAAGAAAGGTACAATTTGAGGAAAGAAAGCATGCCAATCAAAAGAGGGTGAAATCTATTGAACTTTGACTACTACTATTGAGTTTTTTTAGTGCTTTTAGGGTTCTTATTAAAGTGCTGAATTGCTAAAAGGATGAGAACATCCAAAATTGGGGAATTGCCACTTTGTTCTCTTTAGATTTTTGATCAAAATTTGAGATTCTTGAATTCTATACATATATTGGTGAAGTTGACCCCCCCCCCCCCCTTTTGTGTTTCTATAGGTACTTTCTGATTCTGAATCAGTCAGATGGTTGAACCATACTATTGAAAGGATCTGGCCTGTATGTATGGAAGAGATTGTTTCCCAGAAAATTCTTCTCCCAATCATACCTTGGTTCTTGCAGAAGTACAAACCATGGACTGCTGTATGAATATGTTCATATATTTATAATTTTATATTATAAGGAGGAGGTATTGAATTCTTAGTTGTATGCAACTTTATGATGCAGAAAGAAGCTGTGATTCAGAGTATATATCTGGGAAGATCGCCACCTATGTTTACGGAGATGAGGGTTTGTCGGCAATCTACTGGTGACGATCATTTGGTATATTTTATCATGGGATTTTGATTAATAACGTAGTTTTATTTCGGTAATTTCTGATTTGAATGTTGATTGTGTCGTAAGGTTTTTGAGTTGGGGATGAATTTCCGAACAGCTGATGACATGAACGGAGTTCTTGCTGTGAAATTGACGAAAAGATTGGGGTTTGGAATGTGGGCAAAGATGCATTTGACGGGCATGCATGTTGAAGGAAAGGTGAGTCATTTAGGCTTTCAGTTCGAGTTTTATTTTGAGAATGTATATATATAGTGAGGTTCAGGGGAAAACCATAAAAATCATATGTACGGTATGCATATATGCATACAAGTAATTGAAGATGTTTCTTGGTTTCTATGCACGTGTGCATGTTATACACTAAGAACCAAAAAAAAAAGGAAAACTGAGTAAGACCCTTATAACCATTTATCTATGCATAAAAGTAATTTGTGCGGTATGCACATGTGCATAAAACCAATAAACGTTTTCAATTATTTTTATGCACATTTTATACCGTACAAATGAATGGTTATTACTTATTAGCGTGTTCCTCAGTTTTCCATTTTTTGTGGTTTTCCTTAAACCTGACCCTAATATATATATATATATATATATATATATAATAAACACACACATGCATAGAGAGGAAGGATCATGCAGGAGGTTAAACATTTTGCGAGAAGGCGAGAAGTCTCAATATCATATATGATTACACGATGATACACAAGCTTAATCATAAATGCTTAAATGTATCATCGTGTAATCATATATGATATTGAGACTTCTCGCTTTCTCGCAAAATGTTTAACTTCTCGTTTGAACCTGCCCCTATGCATTGATGTATATACACTATCAAGATATGTATTCTTTTAACAACTATATTCATGAACCCATGTCTACTATGCATGCAAGTATATATGCATTGATGCATATACTCACTGAAATGCATATAGTTTATAATTTTATATGCATAAGTGCATATATTGTTCTTCACGGTTCTCAAAGTATTTATGGTTCTCACTTGAACTTTCAAAAAGAAGAATAGAGAACGAAGGAACATAGATTCTTGGTCATATGGGTCTCTATTGACTATTGATCTAACAAAAGTTGTGAAAACTCATTGTTACTTTTTTTGGCATCCATGATATTCTTTAAGGTGTTAGTTGGAGTGAAGTTTCTTCCAAAATGGCCTTTTCTTGGACGATTGAGGGTGTGCTTTGTCGAACCACCATACTTTCAGATGACCGTGAAACCTATTTTCGCTAATGGGTTTGATGTTACGGAACTACCTGGCATTGCTGGATGGTTGGTTAGTATATTTCATCGATTGGGAATCTATCTTTTCTCTGTTATCTGAGTCTAGTTATGTTCTTTTACTTGATTAGGATAAGCTTCTCACACTTGCATTTGAAGAGACACTCGTTGAGGTGAATTCCTTTAGACTTTCCTAATATCTTATATTGGTAAAGTTTCTATTTGGTTCATATCCATAACAAGATATACTTCTTTAGCTATGTTTGGCAAACTAGCTAATAAGCTAGTTGTTGGCTGATAAGCTGGTTGATGAAATACTAAAATACTCATGTAAAAAATTACCTGAAAGGATATGTTTGAAAACTTCAATTGGAAAAATACAAGCGGCGTAATTGAGGAAAAGTGGAAAAAGAGCTCTTCAAGCTTATTGGATCTAAAAAGCAAGCTTATCAGCTAGTTTATGACTTTAGGGGCTGTTTGTTTACCTCTTCCATTAAGAGGCAACCTCTGAATCACTAAGAGGTGAATCTTGTTTGGCAAAAAAAAAAGTCAGCCTCTTAATGGTTCTAAAACCCTCTTAGTGATTTTGTATTTTGGGCCGCCCTTAACCATTCAACACCCTAATCTCATTCTAAACAATTACCAAACAACCATATTTTATTTTGCATTATATCATAAGAGCATCTTAATCATTTTGACCACTTAATCATCCTGCACCAAACCATTCAGCAACTGCCAAACGGCCCCTAACCAAACAACGGGTTTTCAATAAGCTGCCTTATGGTTGCCAAACATGGCCTTTTATCTCTCTCTCTCTCTCTCTCTCTCTATATATATATATATATATGTACTTGTGGATGTATATCTATATTGACTCAAGTGTTGACTTTTTATACAGCCTAATATGTTGGTGGTGGATGTTGAGAAACTCGTTTCACCCGAGCCAGGTAACTTATATGACCTATATATACAAAGCCATCATATTCATGGCATACTTTTAACTTGCCCGAACTAATGACACGACATTTTGTCTATATCAACGACTGGTTTGCAATTCAGTGTTCAAACTTCAGTACCACCTCTTATCAATAAGAACCGAAATAAGAATTCAAAATTCAGCACCTCTTAAAAAACAAACAGCAGCACCTAATTAGTCTTTTATTTTAGAATCTTGGTTTTGTGTCGATGCCAAGGATCCTGTTGCTTACACCTTCGTGGAGATCGTTGAAGCATTAGACATGAAACCATCAGAAATAAGCGGTAAGTCTGCGCCAATTTCTATGTGCATTTGGGCATTTCTTGTGTGAAGAAATAACTTACTACAACTGTTTTTCAGGGATGGTTGACCCTTATGTAAAGGGTCAACTTGGTGCTTACAGGTTTAAGACCAAGACAATAAGGAAGACACTGAGCCCAAAATGGCAAGAAGAGTTTAAGATCCCTATTATTACATGGGAGTCACTTAATGTTCTTATGATACAAGTTCGTGACAAAGATCACTTTGTTGACGACATCCTCGGGTTTGTTTGTCTTTTTCTACTAATAGCTAAACTATTTAGGGAGCGTTTTGTACTGGATTGGACCAGATGGAACTGGAACTGTATAGCAAGTTGTATGTCTGGTGTTTGGTATAACCGGACAAGACCGAACAAGTTGTCTGTATTATATTGTATTATATTCAGCAAGTTGGAAAGGACATGACAAAACTATTAAAATGACCATATTGCCCCCTAAATCTAGTTTAATGATTATATATATATATATATATATATATATATATATATATATATATATATATATCATATAGGGTCAAGTTTAGGGGAAAACCTCAAGAAAACGGAAAACTAAGGAACACCTTGGTAGCCCTTTATCTGGACGGTATGCACTTGTGCATGCAATTACATACACACGTGCATATGCACAAGGGCTACCAAGGTGTTGCTCAACTTTTCATTTTTTTTGAGGTTTTCCCTGAGCCTCCCTCATATCATATAATACTCTAAATGACAAAGCATGTAAATATCTAAATAACTGTGAAGAAGGTGGAGGTAGTTTTGGCGGTGGTAGTGGTAGCCAATGGTGGATTCGGTAGTTATGGTAGAGGTGGAGGTGGACGGTGGTGGGTGGTGACCATTAAACCAACTACCATATTAGGGTTATCTCAAATGGAAGCAGATTGGTAAGTTTATTAGTTTTGTCTCATCCTTGTGATGTTTGTTCCTCCTCTTTTGGTAGAACAAGAAAATACCCTTTTTGTATCCCAATCCTATTCCCATGTCGCACCAAACATGGAACAACGAGTTTTTGTTTTGTCTCATGTCACGCCAAACATGTAACAATGATTTTTGTACTGTCTTGTCCCGTCCAATGTACCAAACGTCTAGGGGTTTAGGTTGCTTTTAGATTTAGTATCCATTATATATGATAAGAGCTGCCCTTTTGCTTCAGTGATTGCTCTATAAAGATAAACGATCTTAGAGATGGCCAGAGACATGACTTGTGGCTGCCTCTTGACAACATCAAATCAGGAAGATTGCATATTGCAATAAGAGTTACTGAAGTTGACAGAAAGGTATTTTCTTTTTCATTCTTCATTAATCTCAATCAAATTGCAGGGTGCTATTCAAATGAGAACCATAAGTCTTTTCAGGAAATAAAGGATTTCATGTATTATTCATAATGAATAACCAATATTCGTGAATATTATTCATCATGAATATCATTCATATTCATTATGACTACCATTCTATACAGGTATGTGAACCATCATGTAATGGGGATGCATCAAGCAATGAGTTGAAGAAAAATTCTTTCGCACCTGAAACGGCCAAGAAACCTAGTGAACTTTTCGAAAAATCTACACCAGTGGAAGATGACTTTGAACCCATTGATGTTAAAGGGCAACGAGAGACCGGTATATGGGTTCACCATCCAGGAACCGAAATCCCGCAAGTTTGGGAACCCAGAAAGGGGAAGAATAGGGTCAAGAAAGATAGCAAATCCATGGGAAGTAGCACCAAATCGGGATCATATCTTGACGACCTCAGCTGCTCCGATGAGAGCCTGGAAGGGAACAAGATCATTGCAAGAAACCGAGTTAAGAGAGGCCTAAGTAAGATCGGGTCAGTTCTCAACAGAACCCTTAAAACGGAGAGTGATAAATTAAGAAGTTTTAAAAAGAGGGATGATGACGAAAATAACAATTGGGATTTGCAATTGCCATCTCCACAACGCCAAAATGTTAAGGCGGTGAATGCAAATGAGGCCACGGTGAATTTGGTCATGGGGAGCCCAGAGGGAAGTTATTCAGATAGTCCAGATAAGAGGAAAGTGAAAGATGTTGCAAAAAGTATTCTAAAACATGCTGGAAACTCTGCGAGAAGTATGAAATATGTGCTTACTCGAAAAGGATCGAAAATAAGATGTGATGCAGATTTGGCCGTGGAATCGGATTCTTCGTTTTCGGGCTCGACTCCTTCTCCGGTTTATGAACCACAAGAAATGAGTCCAAGTGTTTCTGGTTTGATGGATTCTGTGGGCACGGCTGGTGAAGTCAATGAGAACTCTCGATGATCTTGAAATCCCACAGGTCGAATCTTGATCTCAAAAGCCCACAAATCAAATGGGCCGAATAATCACCTGATGTCCTGATCTATGGAAATGGGAACGTAAAAAGGAGCTAAAAGAAAGGTCGAAAAAACCGACTTGTATGCACTCTGACTAGTTAAGTGTTGTTCTTCTATCTTGGATGTATGTAAATGGAAAGTTGTTGATAGCTCTTTTGATTCAAGACACTTATAAGGCCATCAGTACCCCATGGAGGGAATCTTTCAAATATTCCACTCCATATCAGCGCCACATCAGCTTTTCTTCCATCCCTCACTCGATCCCTAACGATCCCTAAACACCCGTACCCCATTCCCTCAAGCTCTTTTGCCACCTCATTTATTTTAATTCTTTTATTTATACATTTAATTATTTAACAAAATAAAAATATTTATATATTTTTTAATAAATAAAAATAAGATAAATAATAAAAATTAAAATTCATATCATTCATTAAAAATAAAAATAAAAATTACAAAATAAATTTAAAAATCTACTCGTCGTCATTGTTGAGAACTTGGATACGCCAAATATGTTCGACCAAATCCGACCGAAGATTATTATGAGTGTCCCGGTTTATGACTTCTTGAACATTTGCCGCGCGTTGTGTCTCACTGATTTGACTTTCGATATCATTCGTGAAAAAGTCGTTTTCCACGTCACCACAAATAGCATGGTTTTCGTCTTCGAGTATCATATTGTGTAATATGACACAAGCGTACATAATGTTTCTCAATATTTCCGGTTCCCATCCGCGTGCCGGGTTATGAAGTACATGCCAACGTTGTTTAAGCACGCCAAAAGCTCGTTCAACATCTTTACGTGCGGATTCTTGCGCGGACTTGAACTTTTGTCGTTTAAGGTCTTGTGGGCACGTAAATGATTTTACGAAAGTAGCCCATTCCGGATATATCCCATCCGTTAGATAATATCCGTGCTTGTAGGTGGCTCCATTCACCTCAAAAGGGCACTCGGGTGCTTTTCCATCATATACATCGTTGAAGATGGGCGACTGATTGAGAACATTGATGTCGTTGTTGGAACCGGCAACACCAAAGTATGCGTGCCAGATCCATAGATCATGAGAGGCCACTGCTTCTAGCATGATTGTCGGGTGCTCATGATCACCTCTCATGAATTGACCTCGTCATGCATTCGGACAATTTGCCCACGCCCAATGAGTACAGTCTATGCTGCCGAGCATGCCGGGAAATCCGTGTTTAGCTTCATGCGCGGCGTACAACTTCTGAATATCAATAAAAGTAGGCTTGCGTAAATATTTTTGACCATACGGTTCAATAATACCTGTGCAGAATTTGTACAGACAATCTCGTGACGTTTTCTCTCACATACGGATGTACTCGTCAAGTGCGTCAGCAGCTACTCCATACGCCAATTGCCGAATAGCGGAAGTACACTTTTGTATCGGAGAAAAACCTTGTTTGCCTAACCCGTCAAACCGAAGTCTAAAATACGGATACCCTACTTCTAAATCTCCAACTATTCGTTCGAATAGTTGTCTGCTCATCCTAAACCGCCGCCTAAACATATCCGGTGTATAAATCGGGTTGACGCCAAAGTAGTCCCGCATAAGCCGCTCGTTTGCAGTTACTCGACCTCTTTCAATGTTTGCGGCCCTCTCTCTTGTTGACGATGAGGCGGTGCTACCATACAGCGATTGTGCAGTATGTTGAAAAATTTCCCTTTGTAGATTCAACAACTCGTCGGTGTCTACGGATGATGATGATGCGGTTGGTGAACCGGGTTGTGGCGAATCCATATTGTTTAAAATATAGAGAATGGAAGAGTGTTTGAGAGAGTTTGAGAGGTGTGAGAAATAAGAGGTTGAGAGAATTTGAGAGGTGTGAAAAATAAGAGGTTGAGAGGTGTGAGAAATAAGAGGTTGAGGGTTAAATATATAGTGGGATTAAATTGAGAAAAATAAAAAAAAAATTAGTAAAAGAGCCGTTGAACGGCATTATTTTTAAAAATTTAATTAAAATTTTTTTTTTTAAAAACCCTTCGGGATTGATCGGGATCCCATCCCCGGATTCCATCCCTTCCCGCTCATCCCGCTCGCCCCGTAGCCCACCCCGCATGACCCCGAAGCCATCCCGCTGCCCATCCCGCACCGGGTACGGATGGCCTAATACAAAGCTATCGAATTAGCTATTTTACTGATATCTTTTTCATAGGACATATTTTCTTATAGGACACTTTTGAGAAGCGTCATGTGAATGCATCTTTGACAGTTATTTTACAAGATACTTTTCAAATAGTGTCCTACAAAATAGATAATTTGACATTTTTTATATAAAAAATTCCTATTAGAGTATCTCCAATAGCTATGCTATCTTGTATGCTAAAATAGAAAAAAAGATGAGAGAGGTAGTAAAATCTCTAAATTTAGAGAAATTATATTATAATTATTTTCCATCAATAAAAGAATTTTAAATTAAATGCGTACGAGAGAAAAACAATATTTTATTATATGTATTGAATATTATATTAATATAGTTAATGTTAAAATTGCTAAATGTCGGAGATTTGACTTTTTAAAATGTATTATAGAAAAATTATAGCATAACTGTTGAAGATGCTGTTACGATACCTAAAAGCGTCCTATGAAATTATTAGAATACCTTTAGACAAGACATTTTATTGTTTGGTCCTTTAAATTAAGTCCTATAAAACAGTCTATTAGGACAGTTAGACATTTTTTTCCTTGTAAACCCACTTTTGTTGTGGTGTAGTTTTGAATCATTTCTTTAAAACAGAGTAACTGATGGTTTTACCAGATAGCATACACTGAAGAATCTGCCTCCACATTGCCATTTTTGGCACAAAACCATTTTCTATCATCTGCTTCAAAACCAAATCAACATCTTCCATGAGATTTTCTTCACAAAGACCACTGATCATCAATTTATACGATTCGAAACTCGGAACCATCTTCTTGGATGACATCTTTCGTGTTAGATTCATAGCCTCAACGTAGTTTCTACAATCGAGCAAAGCATACAACACCTCTTGGTAAGAACTCGGAATCGGTTCACATCCTTTCAACAACATTCTATCGAAAAGCTCAATACTTTCTTGAATTCTACCATTCTTCCTTAAACCCGAAATCAATATGTTCATCAAGATTGTATCGGGATCGATACCTTCCATTTCCATCTTGTCCAATAACGAAAACGCTTCTTCGATACGATCGGATTCACACAACCCATGAATCAAAGCTGAAAAAGTTCTCACATTAGGCTTACATTTCTGTTTAGGAAATTCATCGAACACTTGGAGTGCACCATTAACATCCCCATTTTTACACAACCCTTTGATCATAATATTCAAACAACAAACATCAATCTCAACCCCTAATCTCCCAGAAGCCATAAAAACCTCATGAATCACATCAAACTGCTTAGTATTCACAAGCAAATTCAACACAAAATTAAACGTTTTTGGCGTCGGCCAACAACCATAACTTGGCATATCAAAAAGAGTCTCGATTACTCGGTTTATTCGACCAGCGCCCAACCCGTAAACCCTAATCACATTGTAGAAAAACCCATCAGAAAGCCGACACCCCTTTTCGAATTTGATTCGCTTCATCACCTGCTCAATCCCATCGAAATTCTTGGCTTTTGAAAGATTATTTATCACTGATGTGTAAAGAGCTTCATTGGGTTTATAATCTTTCCGCTTCGAGAGCTGATTTAGAACAGTAAGAGTTGAATTGGGATCTTTTAGGGTTTCGAAAATGTTGACGACTTCAGTTGGGCTTAACCAGTCTTTATGATTGAGTAAATTAAACGATTGGGGTTTTGTTGAAGAACCGATTGAATGATACAAGTTTGGTTGATAAATGTTGCGAAGTTTTGGAGTGGAAGCAACGATGGAACGATAAATCATTCTACTCTTTTGGGATTTGATTTCTCAACAAAGTGGGAGTGTCGCCATAAATGGTGATCTTGGTTCTCTTTGCATAAATTACACTTTTACCCCAAATGGTTTCTTTTATTGCAAAAGTGACCACGAAATTTTTTAAGAATTTGCAAGGAAATTATAGTTTGATTCTTGAACATGTATGTATGCACGTGTATAACCGCGGTGCAGCGGCGGATCCAAGATTTTACTGGGCCAGTGTATGTTTAATGTGTTTTAGCCACATTACACCGTTTTGAGGCGATTTTTAAGATTTTTGGTTGATTTTATGAAGAAAAAAATCGTTTTTTTGTTGGCTTTTTGGGTTGATGTCGAGAGATCTTATTTCAGTTTTCTGGTTGATTTCAATAGTATTTCGTAGCATCCCTCAAAGTTTAATGGATATACCTTTCATGCCTAAAAAAAATCCTACTTGCAAAAATAAGTTGAGAGGGTGCATGAGAGGTTGTCCGGACATACATGGGTCTGCCTATGTGTAGGGGTGCATAAAAATTGTAAACCCGAATTCACTCGATGTGTAGTCGAATTGTAAAAAATGTAAACCCTATGTATCTAGTTGGAATTTGGTGGGTCATTTGAATTCAACCCAACCTGATGCACTTATGTCTCTTGTATTTAATATGTATCAAGTCATTATTAAACTGATCCGTAATTAGCTTTATTTACAAGTATATCACAATCCAACCGTAACTTTACTTTGTTATTTGCATGAACTTTCATCTTTCTTCTTGTTGTCAGTCTGGTTTTTTCTTTGTTTTCGAAGTAACATAAGAGGTAATTAATTCGTAGTAGCCATTAATAGTTGTTTAAGTATGTTGCTATAGTAGAGATAGCAACCGGGTCGAGGATACCGGGGATCACAATCCCCATCTCTATTGGGGAACAAAATTCTTTCCCATCCCCATTAGGGGTGAGCATCGGGCGGGTCGGGTCGGATTGGGGCCCAAAATTCATAACCCGATCGCGTTTCGGGGGGGGGAGGGGGAGGGGGGAATACGGAACCCGAAACCCGTCCAAGCTAAAGTTCGGGGATCGAGTGTCGGGTAAGTTCGGGTGGGTCGGATCGGATGGTTCGGGTTAGGTATATAAAAATCTGGTTACAAAAACCCAACTTACATCATGGCACCTCTGTTAGATAGCAAAACACCTCTTTAATCGGTACGCCATGGCATCATGGCATCATGCCATCCTCTCCCAATACCACATATATTATATATACAACCATATTATATATTATATATATATATAGAGAGAGAGAGATTATAATATTATATATCTTATAACAAATTAACAATAATAATAATAATAATAATAATAATAATAATAATAATAATAATAAGGATGATGTTAAGAACTGAAGATAAGTTAATTTCTAGGTTTATGAATTGAAGATAAATTAATTTCTAGGTTTATGAACTGAAGGCTTCTCCAGAGCTCTCAGTTTTAGTTTTAGGTTTATGAACCGAAGATAAACTAATTTGAAGTATTTTAATATATATATATATATATATATATATATATATATATTTAAATATAAAATAAAGTTCGGGTTTCGGGTCGGATCGATTGAGGGAAACGGAGACCCAACCCAAACCGAAATATCCGATCCTAAACCTCGGGTAATTCGGGTTGCGGGTTCTCAGGTTGTCTTTTTTTTTTCGGCTTGTTCGGGTTCGGTCGGGTGGTCCGGGTTTTGCTCACCCCTAATCCCAATCGTGGGTCCTTGGGTCCTTACCGGGGAATTGGGGATTTTCCCTATTTACTATTTTTTAGTATAATACATTTATAAATGTCAATTTCAATTTCAAGTTTAAACGGCATATTTTTACTAACCTTAGTCGACCAAATTTTAATGGTTACCTTTGTACAAGAGTAGTTCAAAAGTAAAGATATCAATTACAATATATATCATATACACCTAGAGTGATATATCACTAAACGGTGCTCCAAACAATCAAACAAATATTGTAATATATTTTAAAAGTTTCCCATCATCGAAGAATGATTATATTTGTGTGCGTTATATATATATATATATATATATATATATATATATATATATATATATATATATATATATATATATATCATTTTCTATAATTTTATACATATACATATAGGGTTAGGTTCACGTGAGACCAACTTGTTTTCGTGAGACCGTGAGACCAAAAAATAACATTGAAACTTCACAGCGATTCATTGTGAAGGTACGGAAAAGAGCGAACCTTCACAGCAAAAACACTGTGAAAGTTTACCTACACAATATCTTCACAGTCTTTTGCTGTGAAGGTTTAGTGTTATTTTTGTGGTCTCATGGGTCTCACGAAAATAGTCTGGTCTCGCATGATCTCTCTCTCTCTCTCTCTCTCTCTCTCTCTATATATATATATATATATATATATATATATATGTATGTATGTATGTATACTATGTATAAAAACTTACTATTAAATATTCGGGGTCGGTGTCAGGTTTGAGAGGTATCCTCATCCCCGGTCAACTGGGAGTTCCTCGTTCAAGCCATGTTCGGGTATCGGATTCCCCATCAGGGACCGTTTTTTTTCCATCCCTATGCTATAGTGATGTTATGTCACAACCCAACGACCAATCCAACCCGCAAAGGTTGGATCGGGTTATGCTCGTTGTTCTAAAATGTTCGCCACAACAGTCGTCATGACGTGCCATGGCTCAAAGCTTTTGTTTCACGCCACGATAAGCATGTGGCACGTCATGGCCTAATGCACAATTTTTGTAATGTAATATTTGATTTTTATTTACATTTTTAATGTCTTATTTACTAGCTTTTATCATCTAACATAATTTAACTTATTTATTATCATTGATTCATTGAATAATAGTAAAAAGTTTATGTTTTTATTTATAATTATTATATATGACATAGAGATTTGGTAATGCTTGGTTATGCTTTATACGTTTTTTTGACGGATTGAGAGTTCTTTCAAAACGTAGTGCACTCGACTTATACTTAATACATGTATAAAATGACCTCCAAAAAAATTATAATGACCCTAAATATCAATATGTATACAATTTTACACCATACTAAATCAACAAACCAGGAATAATACATGAATAGTTGGTTCTCAATTACAAAATAATTGGTTGTGACTTGGAATATAATCTACCAAATTACATTAAAACCCCAATATTATTATGGAAAGAAAACAATATAATCAACAAAGACCAAGACAAAGAATCCCCACCACACAAACTTAATTCCACAAGTAAAAGAGAACCAACTTCGTTGATCATTTGACTAGTCTCTCAACCACCACCACCACCACCCATGATGGTGGCAGCCACCGCTGGAGCCGCCACGTTCTTCCCTCTATCAGACTCCATGTCGTCACCCGTTTCAACATCGACACGATTGGTCGTTTCTTGGCCTCCTCTACGCGAAACCACGGGTCTCTTGTGGTGTTTGATCTTGCGGTGGTGGTGGTGGTTGGTGCCGCCGTCGTTGCCACCGCCTTTATAACAAAGGGTGATGAAGACCGTGAGAAAAGTGGCAGCAAAAATGAAAGAAATTGTTGCGATGGTAGTCAATTCCATCTTCCCATAAGACATTGCAGTACCATAAGATGATCATAAACGCTCAAACGTCTTGTTCACTGCTTTGTTAAATAATTAATTATGTATATAAATAAATAGATTATTTTGCAGCCTGCCACCTTCCACAAGTTAAAGAAGTGTGGAAACCGGCCTGATTTAATTGAATTTTTAATTTTTAATTTGGATAAATAAATATTTTATTTATTTATAAATTCGTCTTTTTGCTATATCTCTAAAAACTAAATCAATTTATAAGTTATAACACACGGTTATCGACAATTAAAATGAAAGAAAATGCATTAAACTGTGGAAAACTAAAGAACACACTACTGACCTTCATCTGGACAGTATGCATTTATGTATATCGGTAAATTATGTTGTTTTTTTTTGTTTTTATGCACACGTGCATGTTACAAATTGTTCAAGTTCTTTAGTTTCCCGATTTTTTGAGGTATGCATTTATGTATATCGCTACCACAACCAACGCCACCAATACTGCCAATTAATAGTTATTAATTTTATCTTCATGTAGTATTTATAATTTAAGTAAGAAAGCACGAAAATATCATAAGAAATTAAGAATAGTATTTTAGTTATTTATTATTATTTCATAACAATTATAAAGTTACGAACCAAGCAAAAACATTTAGATTTCTTGATCCGCTCGAGGGTTAATCGGTACGCAAAAACTGATCAAAAAACCTACAATTACCCAGAAAAAATCACATAAAAATATCAATCAAATAATCTACATTTATGTCTTCGAGTGTGTGCAAATCCCATGCGATTGTGTTCGTGATTGTATTGTAATCAAGACATATAACCTGTTAAAATCGGGTAAATTTATATATATCCTAATAAATATAAAACTAACAGATATCGAAAACTATTATGTCATGTCGAAAGGGAATTTATTATTTTTTATTAATATTAAAAATTTATTTATTAATATTCTTGAAGATGAAAGATACGGTACGTTTTAAAAATAAAAAGTTAGATATAAAAACAAACAGCATAGATACGAAATTAAGTATCAAAATAATAAACGATTGTAATTAACGTAACAGTCGGGATGATAACAATACATATAACGATACAAAACGTGTTCTTTTTCTATTTCTCGTCTTAACAATATATAATTAACTAACCGCGTTATATTTTAATTAAAAAATATATTTAATTACTATAAATCAATAATATAATTTTTTAGTATTTATATATTTCTCCCTTACATTCCCACAAAAATATTATATTGGAGAAATGGCTAGAGATGGAGTACCGGTGATAGATATGCAAAAGGTTGAGGGATTGGGGGAGGAATTAGTGAAGGCATGTGTGGAATGGGGTTGTTTTAGGATGGTCAACCATGGTGTCCCGATGGAGCTCATGGCGGAGATGAAGGCGGCAGCCGCCTCGCTTCTTGATCTCCCGGAGGAGATCAAGCGGCGAACAGTTCATACCGAACAAGGCAAGGGTTACATCGAACGTAACCAAGGAAGTCCGTTTTTCGAGACTTTAAGTGTTGACGATATTACGTCGCCCCATGAGTTTTGTGATCACCTTGATACTTCACTTCACCAAAGGTATATCTCCACTTACGTTGTCAGAGTCGTTCCTTATTAGCATGTTAAATGTGAGATTTTAAACATCCAATTTTACATATGTTTATGGTATTTTATCAAACTTGTTTGAAGGATGTTCTTTTATTTGTGTAAATCTGGTTCAAATAATCCAATTGTTAATTCTTTAGGTTTAACCCTTTTCTATGTTTAGCGTATATGTGGGCTTTTTATCTCGTTTTACAATACAATTAAAAGTTTTAGGTGTAGCGGGGCCTCCATAAAGATTGGAGCGTCCGTGTTTGTTGTGACAACACTGGTGGTGGTGGTGGTGGTGGTGGTGGTTATTTACTACAACAAAATCATTTTTACAGGACGATAAAAATGTTTAAATGTTTTAATAGGCTACTGCTATACACAATTTAAATTTATAAGACAACAATTGTGAGTCCTATGTAAATATGTTACAATATGATGTTAGGGCGTATTTGGGGAGCATAACAAGCTTTTGAAAACATTTTTGAAAAATGTACAATAAACATATCTTTTTATAAAACACTTGTTTTTATAAGACATTTTTTTATTAATACCAAATAAAAAGACTAAGGGGGTGTTTGGGATTGCTTATTTTTTTGACTTATTTGCTTATTGTTTTTCCTCATCGCAAATAAGTTATTTTTAGTGTTTGGATTCAAAAAAATAAAAGTGGTTATGTCTTTTTCCCACCACAAATAAATTGTTTTTGATAAGTCAATCCATTTTAACTTATTTGAAAGTGCTTATAACTTATTTGTCCAAATTACATTTTTACCCCTAGCTCATTTTTATCAACACATAAGTTGATAAGCACTTTTAAAAATAAGCATAAGTTGTTTTAAGGGTACGTTTGGTACGCAGACTGGATGGGACGGGACGGGACAAAAAAATAGTCTCATGTTTGGTACGCCATGGGATAAAAATCAGATGGGACAACATGGGACAAAAACAAGTTTTCATGGGACAAAACTTAAGATTTTTTGTTCCACCAAAATAGGTGGAACAACATGGGACTAAAACATAATATTACTAAAATACCCCTTTTTTCCAACGTAACCTAGATTAAAATTATCTTCTCCAGTCCCGTCCCGTCCCATCCAGTTCCGTCCCTTCCTGTCCCATCCAGTCTGCGTATCAAACGCTACCTAAATAAACAATCCCAAACACCCCCTAATAGGACGTTTTATTCCAAAAATATCTTACAATTAAGACGCTGAAAAGCATAATGTCAACTTACGGTAACAAATTTAGGGTGCACCATTGTTTGGTTCTAGAAATTTGAATGTTATAAAACATTCTAATATTCTATTATGACATTTAGACATATTTGACGTCCTATAAAACGATTTTTATCAATTAATGAGATTGAATACACACACTTACAATAACTTAAAAATTGACTTCTTGTTGTAGGGAGGTTATATACAAGTATATAAAAGCTATTCGTGATCTCGCCGGACTTCTTGGCCGGAAGTTGATGGAAGGCAATGGTTTGGCCGGAGATTTGTTCGACGGCTGGTGTTGCCAATTAAGAATGAACAAATACCACTATTGCCCTGAAAGTGTAGGATTAAGCGGCGTCGGCATGCATTCCGACCCTACATTTCTAACCATCTTACAAGACGATGAAAACGTAAATGGTCTGCAAGTGGTTGACAAATACTCCGGCGAGTTTGTTCCGGTGGACCCCGTTCCTGGCTCACTCGCTGTTAACGTCGGTGATATTGCCAAGGTAACACTACAATCCAAATAAAATATTATATTTCAAATAAACAGTAGGTCGATCGTCCTTGTGTTAATTGAAAATGAGACAAAAAGGTAAAAAGATCAAACGCCCATGAGTTAACGGATTTGATTTAATTTTGTTAGTGTTAGGGACTCAACTCGTAATGAAATACAAACCACATGGACACTTAGTGTAAATATTTTGGAATAGGAACCAGATCAAGGTTTTGAACAAACTACAGGGACCAATGATGTAATTTACCCTTTATCAAACATGACTAAGAGGCCGTTTACCTAATCAATTACCCGGGTAAGATCTTACTTGTAAAATTCAACACTATCACTTACTTTCCGGGTAAGATTTTAGTCCACCAAAATGGCATCGTATGCAACAATTTAGCCGGTAAGCGCTAACCGTGGTAAGAGTCGTCGCACTCACTTACCTGGTAAGATCTTGGTCTTTGCTTTCGACTCTCGGTCCTTGCTTCCGCTCTTACCGGGTAAGATTCTTAGTCCTTGCCATATTCATCCGGTAAGCTAATATGACTTAGTAAGCACTTACCCGGGTAAGCGTGGCCCCTAAGTTATTCGCTAACAGCTATCTTATCAGTTAGTTTGTCAAACACAACCTAAAATGACTCGTATAAATCCATTTCAGGCATGGAGCAACGGGAGATTCTGTAATGTGAAGCATAGAGTCCGGTGTTTTGAACCCAAAACACGTTACTCCATAGTTTTATTCGTGTTAGGTCCAAACGACACAAAGGTGGAAGCACCGTCGGAACTCGTGGACTCAGAACACCCTCGTCTTTATGTTCCCATCGACATCAAGGAATATAGGCATGTTCGAACCTCTAAAAGGTTACACAAGGGTGACGCTCTCGACCTATTTCGCTCCATCGCAATATGACAATCATCGCTAAAACATTTCTCGTAATATCAATTATCCGCACTCGTCTTATTACATGTTTAATTCAACTCAACGTTATGTTTTATATTTTACTTTGTGTTACGCTTTATGCAAGTATACCATCCCGGAACCAACTGTCTTAATCTTAAAGCAAATATAATAACTATATAAATTCATGGGCCCCATTTACAGAAGCATTTTGGCAAAATTTTGAGGCCCCACCAGCAAGCTACCCTACTTTTAAATTGTTTTGAATCTAGAGTGTACAATGCCCAGAAGTTCTACTAATTCCATCCTTGTGATCACTTTCATATTTCATATATAAACCACAATGATTGCTCGAATCCGATGAACGAACATTTGGTAATCGGTACGGCGGCTCCCCGTTTTGATACGGTTTCGAAATCAAGTGGGGCCCGCTTCTCGAAAACCGGCTAAAGGAGGCTGAATAATCCGGAGGTGTGTAGATCGTGTTGAAGATTGAAGAAATCGGATCGTTATTATTATCGGTGTGGTCGATGGTGCTGAACGAGTCTCGGGTACTCTCGGTAGTGAAAGACGCGTCGTCTGAACTTGTAAAGATCGACGACCAGTCACTCGAATTTGCGTCGGAGAAATCGACGTGTGACGGTCGCCGGTTTCGGTTCGAACCCGCTTGAAAATCTCTCGTTTCTTGAACTTGATCCGGTGTCGGGTTTGGAGCTTTCGGCATCCGGTGCTTTTCTAAACCGGAAGCTTTCGGTTTTCCGGTTTTTAGGGGACGAGGGGATGATCTAACAAAACGAACATCATACGTTTCATTCTAGTAAAAAAGGGGGACACTGAAAAAAAAGTAGGGAAATTGATCCAAATAGCCATTTCTCTTTGCAATTTATCTCCTAGTCATTTCTCTCCCAATTTTACCAAAATGTGTCAGGTCCGCAAATTGCAGAGGGGTGAAAAGCTACAAAAAATAAAAGTTTCTGAACATGGTCCACGAGTGCAGGGATCAAACCCGTAATCTTGTCCATGTAAGCAAGTTGCGGACATGTTTAAAATATTTTACAGTTTTGGCCCCTAGACTTGCGGAGCATTTCAGAAACTTCCTTTTTTTTACATTTTCACCCCTCCGCAATTTGTGGACTTGTCACTTACGGAGATAGTGACATTTGGGTAAAAATGGAAGAACGGCTAGAAGACCAATTAGGGTGTGAGAAATGGCTATTTCGGTCAATTTCCCAAAAAAGAACAAGAGAACCGATCTGAATCATCCATCTATTTTAATCCAACGGTTGAGAATAATAAAGGGTGGTTACATTTTGCCAAAACTAAATCCACGTATAATAGAGGCGGTCAAATTTCGAATCTGGGTCATTTATTTTTTAGATCCAACGGTTGATATGGGTTCTCTTGTCTTTCTTTTTTGGGTTTTCTCTTAAACCTCCATTCGGTTGAATGTCACAAAATACAAATAAATCGGTTACCTCATATAGAATAATATGTACGCCCCTTCCGACATCACCTGGCTTAATGGCACCGGCTGAACCTGTAACTCGAGCAAGATTAATAACAAATACGTTTTCTTGATCAAGAACGTATCCAGTTTCCGTCAAGACCCCCGGCTTAATAACAAATCGCAAACATATATGGATCGTGATTTACCTGAGTGTCGTCGATTCTGAACCAATTTCCGTGAAGATCTTTAACGTACGAGATATAATGCCCCGAAAAAGATGCATTCATCGTGTCCAAATGAACAACGACGCCATAAAGCATGTACAGCGGAGGAACGTCAGACGTCCCGGTCATGAACGGGATCATATCCAACATTTCCGGAAACGTAATACACTTATTTATTTTCCCGTAGCTTCCCTCCTGGAAAAAAAACAAGAAATCGCTAAAGAACAAATATCGTTTTACCTTAAACTCGCACTAGAAAACGGGATTCAAGTAACACCTGAAATCTCTTCAAAACGATGGTTAAAATATTCGGAGCCTCGTGTATAGCCAACTGCTTTTGTGCTCGAACATACGCAGCACACCTTCGAAATAACGTATTAGGATACCGCAACTTCTCAATTTCGTATACAAAACAACGTAGCAAAAAATCTAAGGGTCTGTTTAGCAGTTGCTGAATGGTTTGGTGCAGAATGATCAAGTGGTCAGAATCATTAAGAGGCTCTTATGATATAGTTCAAAATGAACTATCGTTGTTTGGCAATTGTTAGAATGAAATCAGGGCGCTGAATGGTTAAGGGAGCCCCAAGATACAAAATCATTCAGAGGGTTTTAGAACCATGAAGAGGCATACTTTTTTGCCAAACAAGATTTACCACTTAGCGATTCAGAAGTTGCCTCTTAATGGAACTATTAAGAGGTAAACAAACAGCCCCTAAGACTTATGTATGAATATGATCAACGAACCTTCCACATCGGTACATGTTTTCTCCGTCCAAATCTTCCGGGCTCGTAAATTGAGTCAACGCGTCTTCCAACGACTCGACCCAGCCGAATATCTCGAGCGTAAGATCCATAATATTTTCATATCTATCCGACTCACGATGACATATCAGGCACTTTACCTGTTTTTTCAACGAGGCATACGGGTGAAGTCGGTTTTCTTGTCCCAAAATAAGTGTCCAATTTTCCAATTCTATCCTTGATAACGAGATTGAAATTTTCATAAATCCCTCTATCATCAAGGGTAAATTTGTAATTTGGTTGATTACCAAAATAGGTGTCCAATTTTCCAATTCTACCCTTGATAACTAGATGGAAAAACTCATTAATCCCTCTATCGTCAAGGGTAAATTTGTCATTTGGTTGGTTACCAAAATAAGTGTCCAATTTTCCAATTCTACCCTTGATAACGAGATGGAAAAATTCATTAATCTCTCTATCATCAAGGGTAAATTTGTCATTTTCATTGTAGGCATTTATTTTGTGACGGGTGAGTATTAAAATCGAAAACAAATGCAAGAAAGATGATATCCACCTTTGAACGGAGCTGCCCCCCAAACGTATGCTGAATAAAGGTCGTTTCTTGCAACTTAGGATCAACTACGGCTTCCCCACCCAAACCCTCGAGACATATCGATTGCATCGAGGTAACTAGAAGCCTAAAAACGAGAAAGAAAAAAAAACAAATCAGCACAAAAGCCGAAACGAAATTAAGAGGGTCACGGGAAAACGGACCTTAAGAACTCATGAGCATCTTCTTGACTTCCGTCACCAATTTGGTTATTAACACTTCGCATATGCAAAAGAATTCGGCTGAGTGAGAGTGGTTCTCCGTAATCGCATAACATTACTACGTGATGCTCGAGTTCACAGATAAGACACCAAGTTTTTGCGGAACCTAAACATATAACGATTAAGTGGAATACGATGAAGAACAAATAGTGAAAGAAGCATTAGCGTTTTATTTCACAATCGATCAGGAAAACGCGAGATGGTTGAATTACAGGCTCTAGAATGCGATCTCCGGAGTAAATAGATGGTCAAAGGCTTCGTAGAGGTCAAGCACTGCAGCACAGCATTTGCGTAACAGCTGCAAAACGACGATTTTTAGTATTTTTGCTCACGACCACCTAAAGAAAGTTTGAACTATGGATATATATATATATATATAGACACAACACACATAGGGGGAAGTTCATATAGAAATTGTAAATAACCGTGGGAACCAACTATTCATGATGAATATGAACATTCATGAATATTATTCATCATGCATATTTATCATGAATAGTTGGTTCTCATGGTTCTCAAAATATTTACGGTTTTCAATGAGCATGCCCCTACATATGTATACAGAGTTACATACATGTATATAGGAGGAGGTTCTAATGAGAACCATAAATATTTTGAGAACCTCGGAACCAACTATTTCATGTATTATTCATGATGAATAACTCTTCATAATTCATGATGAATAACTCTTCATAATCATGAACAATATTTATCGTGAAAACTTGCATTTTCAATTTTTCATAATTCATGATATCGTGCATTTTCATCATGAATATCTATATTCTATACTATTAATGTATTATTCATGATGAATAACTCTGCATAATCATGAATAGTATTCATTATGAATATCATGCATTTTCATAACTCATGATATCATGCATTTTCATCATCAGTATCAGGAATTTTTATAATGAATATTTGTATTTTCATTATGAGTAATTTTCATCATGTATATGTATTTGTCATTCGTCATGAATATGTATCGCGTCATTCATCATGAATAAAACATGAACAGGTCAGCAAAATATATATTGTTCTCATTTGAACATACCCCCACATACACACACACACACACACATATATATATATATATGTGAATATTCATTATGAATATTTGGTTCTTACGGCACGCACGCACGCACGCACAATAAGCACAGTACCTGTTCCCACAATTTACAAGCCCCCTTGGCAATAGGTCAAAAGCTTCATACCGGAAAAACTTCACGAATTCTTCATACGGAAATAGCATCTGAGATTATAAAAAAAGGATCATTTAAACAAGCTACCATATCAATCTAAAACACAAACATCTTAAATATAACTTACTTTTATTTTCTTATGTCTTTCACTATTAACTTCCGATCTTTCCACTCTCTCATGCTTCGATGACCTCTTTAGACCAATCATCTTCATAAACCCCTTATTAACAATCCCGTTGCCTTCATGAGTCAGGTTCACACCCCCCACTCGAGAATCACCCACATCAGTAATCGGATCCATACTTCCCCTTTCGGAACACGATCTATCTCTCGACACTTTGACCGTTGACTTGTGCATTTTGGTTCCGGGAGAATGTGACGTTGGTTTCACCGTATTGCTTTTCTTTAGGCTTCTTTCAGAACATTTTGTCACATAAGTCTCGTAATCTGCACTCATTTCGCCCTTCGGTAAACTCCATCCATCCACCGACTCCTTTTCAACGTCCAATGAATTTGTACCATTTTGAACTGGTTTTTCCAAGTCAGAAAAGCCGAATTTACTCGTTATATTACATGCATTTCCGTGCTGGTTGTCTGCCTTGAGAACATCGGAATTACTTTTCTCGGGAATTTCTTCTTTTAAGAGCACCGAATGACTCCGTTTCGGCTACAAATATAAGTTAAAGTAAATATCATATGAAAAGAGAAGAAACCCACAATTTTCCATCCAAAATGTAACGAAAAAAGAACCTTATATCTGATGAAAGTTCCTTTTGATGGGATATTATCGTACGAAGTGGAACATATCTCTACGGGTTTTATATCATCTGAAGCAGCTTTTTCGTTCCCGAGTGGCTTGGTATTATTCGATTCAGAAAACTGGGAATCCAACTTTTCACCAAATACGAACTGTTCATCAACCGAATCTTCATTTGAAGCAGAGTTAGAAGATGCACAACTGCTGTTGTAATCTATAACTTGGCACTCTTGTTTGTGAACTTGCCTCCAATGAATTATTTGACACTTGCCAGAACTGCATATCGGGAATCGAAAGTAAGGTAACGTTAGAACACAAAGATGCATAAAAGATGCAAGCTTTCTTCATTGGATGTCTAAATTCTAGTTCTTTTTAGTATCTCCTACAATCTTTATTCTCGAAGATGCAAACTTTCATGGTTAGGTTCAAATTCAAGAACACCGTAGAGTGCTAAACTTCTTTTTGAGAAGTGTTAGAGATTCCAGTTCTTTTTAGTATTTCCGACAATATTTTTTCTCGAAGATGCATATAAGATGCAAACTTTCATGCTCGGGTGTCTAGATTCTAGTTCTTTTTCTTATTTCCGACAATCTTTATTCTCGAATATGCATAATAGATGAAAGATTTCTTATTTCCTACACTCTTTATTCTTGACGACGCATAAAAGATAAAATCTTTCATGGTTGGGTGTCTAGATTCTAGTTCTTTTTTAGTATTTCCTACAATCTTCATTCTTGAATATGTGCATAAAAGATGCAAAATTTCATGATTGAGTGTCTAGATTCTAGTTCTTTTTAGTAGTTCCTCCAATCTTATTCTCAAAAATGCATAAAAAATGCAAGATTTCATGGTTGGGTGTCTAAATTCTAGTTTTTTTAGCATTTCCTACAATCATTTATTCTCGAAGATGCATAAAAGATGCAAGATTTCATGGTTAGGCGTCTAGATTCTAGTTCCTTTTAGTATTTCCAAGCAATCTTTATTCTTGATGATAAATAAATGATAAAAGCTTTCATGGTTGGGTGTCAAGATTCTAGTTCTTTTTAGCATCTCCTACAATATTTATTCTTGATGATGCCTACAAAATGCAAGATTTCATGGTTGGGTGTCCAGATTCTAGTTTTTTTTAGCATTTCCTACAATCTTTATTCTCGAAAATGCCTACAAAATGCAAGATTTCATGGTCGGGTGTCTAGATTCTAGTTTTTTTTTAGCATTTCCTACAATCTTTATTCTCGAAGATGCATAAAAGATGCAACCTTTCTTGAATTAGGTGTCTAGATTCTAGTTCTTTTTACTGTTTCGGTGTTTCCTACAATCTTTATTCTCCATTCTTGTTACACAATCACGTAATGCTGCAAAAAAAATCTTGTAAATATAAGTCTAGGAAATCATTGTTTCATACCAGTAGCGTACGGATTTGCAACGAGAACACCGAGTCCTAGCTGGACCGAAGCATCTAGCGCATTTATGAAATCCGTTATTCGGTTTCGACACGGGTAAAACAGGGATAACAACAGCAGCGGCAGCCATGGCTTCTGCTCGAAAAGCTTCTTCTGCAGCAATTTGAGCGAGCTCGCTTATTCGATCTTTCTTTTTCGAAACCTCACTCCATTTTCCTAGCAAGATGTAAGCAACAAGTGGAAGCACAACCAACACCAAAAACAGGGCGGGTAAATCAGTTTCCCTTGGCTGGAGCATGTCCCCACCAGCATACTCATGTCCAACTTCCGCCCACAAACTAATCTCCGCTAGCAAGATTACCGAATGCAAAACATATTACCATCTTTCCTTCACCAACAATCCCGCTCTTAAAAGTTATTATCTCCTCCGCATAATAACAGCATGCATTTTAGAATAATAGTATCTACCCTGTGGAAAACAACAAAAAAGATAACATTTTCTTACTAAAGAACTTCATAACATTTAATATTAACACACGAAGATGGGGGAAAGCCCACAAAAAATACATATCATATATCTCTTTACCAAGCCAAACCAAACGAACCCAGTATATCCCACCTGAAAGTGGGGTCTGGTGAGGATAAGATGCATAGAGCGGCTTGTGAAAAGTGTGACAAAGAGAAAAAAATAGATAAGATAAAGTTTTGAAAAACCAAACTAACCTTAGAGAGTTGTTTCCGTGACTATGTATGTTAAATAGCTCTACTAATAAGTCACCATGGTTTTACCATATAACTCATAAAGTGCCCTAAATTTACGTGTATTGATTCTTCAATTCGTTATATGAGAAACAAATCCTATATCGTAAAAACTTAACTCCAAGGAATTAATAGTTAGATATGAACTAATCTTAGTTTACTAGTAGCACTTGAAGATTATATACACTTGAAAAGATGTCATTTTATCTACAATGGTGTCATTTGCTTTCCTTTTTACCCTTTTGAGTTAAGGATTTGGGGAAAAGTGGAAACATGGATCATCTCAAGGCAAGACATAGATACAAACACAAAAAATGGAATTCAAATTTGTTCAAGTTCAACATGATTTTTAAGATAAATCTCATCTTCCTTGGGTTCGAATCTAGGTCATTCATGGTTGCCCGGGGGGAAGTAGGCTGGCCAAGAAAACCATGGTTACCAAAAAAACATGATTTTCAAGAAAAGCTTCAAATTTGTTCAAGTTCAACATGAGTTATGCTTATATCTAGTAGGGCAACAAACATTTCTTGCTAAAACTAAATTCTTAAGAGATTTATCAGGGCAGAAACTGGTCTAAATCTTTATAAAAAAATTACTCAAAATAGTTTATAACAATTCACTAATATGAACCAAAACACTTGAACATCCCCTGATGCAGCATTATGCATTCCAACAATCACAAAGATTAAATTCCAAGAAAAGAGGAAAACCCCCCTTGTTACAGCAAAAATGGTAGTTTTCACCATTTTTTTCAATTGAGTTACAAGATTAAAGAATACACAACAAACACAGAAATTTCACTGAAAAATTAAAAACCCAACAAAAAAATTCAGTTTTTCAGAAAACCCAAAACCAAGAAACAAAGATTTCAAAACATTAGATGGAATTAAGCAAAAAAAAATATTGAAAACCTTATAAAAAGCAAACATAAACCCTCATTCTCTTAATCTCTTCATAAACAATGACATTCATCAAGAAAATCTTTAAAAAAGAAAACAAAGTACAACCAATTTTCCACAAAACCCAAGACCAAGATTGAACAAAATCAAGCAAGAAATGCAAGATTTGAATTTAAAAAGAAAAATGAGAAAAGGGGTTAAGATGAACCCTAAATACCTAAATTGCAGATGATGATGAAGAAAATCTAAAAGAAGCAAACCCTTGCTCCTCTTTCCTCTGTAAAAATCGACAATGGTGAAAAGATTCCTTCTTTGGCGTCAAGAAGTCCTGTTTACACACACACTCTCTCTCTCTCTCTCTCTCTCTCTCACACACACACACACACACACACACACACACACTTTCTCTCTCTATACTGTTTATGTGAATACGTACAAATGTTGCTGCTTACCTTCATACACAGTTCACACCTCTCCTCTTTTCCACTTTGAGATTCGTGACGTTTTATATTCTACAGAAACCGTTGTCCCAAAATTTTATATTCTATAAAATTGTTTTTCTTTATAGTAATTGTTATTAAAATACTTGCAAAAATTAATGGTAAATCTTTTAAAATCAAATCCATTCATGTCAACGTTGATTGTTTTGCTTTTAATTTCATCATGATTGATATAAATTCAGTTTATTTTTTTAAATAGTCAAATCCGGATTGGTAATTATTGTGAAATTATTTCATTCATCAACAAATTTTTAAATAAATATTGGCTTGAAAATTTTATATTTTAGTTTAATTATAAGGTCAAATGTTTTTCTTTGAATCATCATAGTTTTTTGTAATTTTATGATTTTTTGTGTCGTAGTAGAATATTTTGAATGATTTTTCAGGAATAGTGAATAAAAATAATTATTTATGATGATAAATTGATAATGATTGGTGATAAAAAATAATGTAATTTCAGTTTTAAAGTTGTAAGTTAAATGCAGATTTGGTCCTTGTGGTTTACAAAAGTTAATGACTAAGGTCCTCGAAGGAATTTTTAACTAACAAGGTCCCTCTACATTCAATTTTTATAACACATAAGGTCCTTCTTATTAACATCATTAAATAAAATGAAGTTAAGAGAGGGTAATTTAGTCCATTCACTCTTCCCATCCTTTTAAATAAAGAGTTAGATTTATACTTGGTCCCTGTGATTTACAAAAAATAACAAGTAACATCCCTAAAAAACATGGATATAAAGATGGACACAATGCATCATTTGATTAAATAAAATAAAAACTCATATTAAATATTCAATCAACAAAACCTAAAATTTAAGATGTTGAATGGTTACACTCACTTTGGTTTCATATTGAAAAGTAAAACAAGTTAAAGAAACTCTCATGTAGTTTCGTAAGTAAAAAAAAACTAATAAAAGTAAATTAGAAATGATGGAAGTGTCATGTAGGTTTGTAAGGAAAAAAAAAGCTAATAAAAGTAAATTAGAAGTGACGGAACCGTAAAATGCTCAAGGTTATAGGTCACTATCATTTAGATTTGTAATAAACTAAATTAAGTGATGGAAGGATATTTCAAGATATAGTCCTAAAAGTTTTTGGATACGTCCTGCGAGTAAATCACCGTACTTAAACTAATATGTTTGAACCAAATATTATATATATCATCAGCTAAGTTTTAGGTCACCATCCAACATTTTTTTAAGTTTTGGGTTTTGGTGTAGATTAGATAATTAATATGAGTTTTTTTTAATCAAACGAAGCATTGTATCAATATTTATATCCATATTTTTTTAGGGACGTTACTTACTATTTTTTGTAAACCACAAGGACCAAATATAAATTTAACTCTTTATTTAAAGGGATGAGAAAAGTGAATGGACCAAATTGCCCTTTCTTAACTTCATTTTATTTAATGATGTTAATAGAAGGGACCTTATGTGTTATGAAAACTGAAAGTAGAGGGACCTTATTAGTTAAATATTCATTCGAGGGACCTTAGTCATTAATTTTTGTAAACCACAAGGACCAAATTTGCATTTAACTTTTTTTATTATTATTATATGGATGGAAGGTATTCTGTAACCTAGTAATTTTAGAGCATCTTCAACAACAGATTCTTGAAGATTTTTTTAGAATTTTTTGTTTTAAGAGATTTCAAAAACCTTCTCCAAAATGGATAAAGTATGAGAGAGATGGTAAAATTTTCCAAATTTAAAAACATCTTCAAAAATGATTACATATGAAGGAGATTTTTTTTATTACATATGAAGGAGATTAAAATGTTTCATTTCATAAAATATTACTTTTCTCTCTCTTTTAAACATTTAATATCAAGGATTCTTAGGAAAAATAAAAAATCATTTATATTTCCTAAATAATCATTTTTTGAAGGTTATCTAAATTTGAAGATTATCATAATCTCTCACATTTTCTTTATTTTGGAGAAGGTTTTGGATAATCTATTGAAGATGCCCTTGTATACTTAAAAAAAATATCAAATTTGATTGAGTACAAATAAAAGAAAACAAATCTGATAACAAACGTATCAAGATGATGAGTTTACAAGTCATACATTTGATGCTCTGATTAGGTGAAGAATATGACACGGTTTATCTTTGTTCGTTTTCATGGTATTTCGCACAACTTGTTGTGCTCATTGTCAAGTCTTTTCACTATCGATGCTCTAAGTTTTGGTTAGATATGGCTCGATTTCAAGTAATGTCATTTTCTTTTCTATCTCTTTATAGCTTTCTTTAAGTTACTTGTCTTTATTGTATAATTTAATCTGGAACAATAAGTCAAATAAAAAACGATTTTTCCATAAAGACTCGGTGTTAATTAGCTATAACTGGTATTTCTTGAAGTTTTAGCTTTCGATTAAGTAACGTAATGCCAAGACAACAATGAATATGGACAAGTCGTCTTTTACATATTATAATACATTAAAAAACACGTCATGTGAGATAACAAAAACTAACAAGCTTTCTACGAATGGCAAATTCAACGACTATTTTTGTATTTTATGAAACCCAAATGATCAAAATTACTATATTGATCATATTTATTGTTGTAAAGAATCAATTTTTTGTGTTTTCCTTCTATGTAAATAATCGATCAAAAACTCACAATTTTTTTTGACAATGTTGGACCTATGACTTAGGAATTACAACATGCATTATGTTCTTCGATCCGTACATTTGGAATTTTTTCAAAACTATGATGTTTTGTTAGAGATATCAAGTAGTAATTAATGGGATTACAAATAAAAGACATTGTTTGGTTTTATAGTAATATAATGGGCTTAATCCCCCATAAACCTAAGAGAGTGATTGGTTAGAGGTATTAAGCGGTCTTTAATAAGATTGAATAAAAAAATTGATTGGTTTTATATAACTAGAGTCGTACTCGCACAATGTAGCGCTATATATCTCAATTTTATTTTTTTATTTTGTTTTTTGTATTTGTCGATTTTATAATACGGTTTTGTGTGATTTTGAGAAACTTGTTAATGTTTTATATAAACTTGTTTAATATAAATTTAATTTACAATGATATAGTTTATTTTAGGTTTAATATTGTAATATAAAATTTTAATGAAAAAATAATTCTGTTGAAACTAAATGATTATCCTATTTATATTTTAGATTTTTTATATTTAAAAAATGTAATGTTTATTCTGTATTTGATTACGTTTATCAGTTATTTATGAATTCAAACATGCAACTTCAAAAAATTGTAATCATTTATTTGTAAAGTTAAAAACTAAGTAATTTAGCATTAAATAGTAGTTACATAGTGTTTAAAATGTTGCTTTTAAGATTTTGAATCAAATATTTTATAATATAGTATAGAGCTTTAAGACATTGAACAAATGCTTTATAATATAGTATAAATATGATGGGTTCATTTTCTTATAAACCTAATTTTTAATTCCAAGTTAAACTATGAAGAGTAAAAAATCGATTATCAATTTCATGCTTAAAACTACAAAAATAAACTTAAGGGTTTTTGCCCTAGCGGTATATGAGTCTTTGGCTTCCTAGGAGGTCAGGAATTCAAACTGATGTGTTAGTTTATTTATTACATTTACCGTATATAAATACTATATTCTACTAAATAAAAATTAATTCTCATTTTCATTCCTTTGTCATTTATATATATATATATATATCTAAAAAAAATCTTAGGGTTAAATATAAGGGAAATTAATAAAAATACCCTAAGTCAAACCAAGTGTTACTGAAATACCCCAAATCTCTCCCATGTTACAAAAATACCCCAAACATCTGCGATAGAGCCCGCGATCGCGGGCTCCAGGCCACGTGTCACCAAAGTTTGCCCACTTTGCCCGCGTTGGTCCCTCAAGAATGCCCGCGGTCCAGCTTTCCCCCCTCAAGAATGCCCGCGTGTGCAGTTTTGGTCCCTGCCCGCGTTTGACTCTCGTTGACCCCCGCGATCGCGGGCTACACGTGTCCAAAGTTTGCCCACTTTGCCCGCGTTGGTCCCTCAAGAATGCCCGCGTGTGCAGTTTTGGTCCCTGTCCGCGTTTGACTTTCTTTGACCCCCCGCGATCGCGGGCTCCTGTGCCACGTGTCGGCACAGGGTTAACCCTAAAATCACTTTGACGAACCTAAACCCTAAATGTTACTTCGGCCGCACTATATAAGGGGGGGGGGGACCAAAAACCGGCCACTCTCATTTTTTTAATCACTCTCTCAATTTTTAATCAAACTCTTTCAATTTTCTTCCACTCTCTCAATTTTGTCGCGTGGAATACGTGTTCGGGTTTTGTGAAGATGTCTCGTATTACCTCTGTGGTATGTTTTCCTTATGTTTTTTGTTATTTTTTGTATTTATTTTAAGTTAAGATATATGATTTGTAGGTTGTTATAGTGTTTATAACTTATGTTTGAATATGTTGTATGTTTAACATGATATGTATGGTTTTATGTTTGAATGTGATATTTGTATGTTATAATGTGTATGTTGTTATAGTGTGTTTTTTCATAAAAAAAATTGTTAAGAGTGTTCTTTTATAAAAAAATTGTTAAGAGTGAATTTTTATAAAAAAAATTGTTAACAATGTTTTTTTTATAAAAACACACTCTTAACAATTTTTTTATAAAAACACACCCTTAACAATTTTTTATAAAAACAGTGTGTTTTTATAAAAAATTGTTATAGTTTTATGGTTTTTATAATGTGTTTTTTATAAAAAAATTGTTAATTTTTTTTTACAAAAACAGTTTTTATAAAAAATTGTTAAAAATGTGTTTTTTTATAAAAAATTGTTAAGAGTGTGTTTTTATAAAAAAAATTGTTATAGTTTTATGGTTTTATGTTTGAATGTGATATTTATATGTTATAATGTGTATGTTGTTATAGTGTGTTTTTTCATATAAAATTGTTAAGAGTGTGTTTTTATAAAAAATTGTTATAGTTTTATGGTTTTATAATGTGTTTTTTTATAAAAAAATTGTTAATTTTTTTTTTATAAAAACAGTTTTTAAAAAAATTTGTTAAAAATGTGTTTTTTTTATAAAAAAATGTTAAGAGTGTGTTTTTATAAAAAAATTGTTATAGTTTTATGGTTTTATGTTTGAATGTGATATTTGTATGTTATAATGTGTATGTTGTTATAGTGTGTGTTTCATATAAAATTGTTAAGAGTGTTTTTTTATAAAAAAATTGTTAAAAGTGTGTTTTTATAAAAAAATTGTTAAAAATGTGTTTTTTTTTATAAAAACACATCCTTAACAATTTTTTATAAAAACAGTTTTTTTATAAAAAAATTTGTTAAGAGTGTGTTTTTTATAAAAAAAATTGTTAAGAGTGTGTTTTTATAAAAAAAAACACATTTTTAACAATTTTTTTATAAAAACACACTTTTAACAATTTTTTATAAAAAACACTCTTAACAATTTTTATATGAAAAAACACACTATAACAACATACACATTATAACATACAAATATCACATTCAAACATAAAACCATAAAACTATAACAATTTTTTTATAAAAACAAACTCTTAACAATTTTTTATAAAAAAACACATTTTATAAAAAAATTGTTAAGAATGTGTTTTTTATAAAAAAATGTTAAGAATGACAACTTAGGTCCCTACGGTTTTAAGAATGACAACTTAGGTCCCTAAACTTTTAAGAATGCCAATTAGGTCCTAAACTTTTAAGAATGCCAATTAGGTCCTAAACTTTTAAGAATGACAACTAAGGTCCCTAAACCGCACTTTATCTATATATAACAATATGATACGTTGAAATAAAATAAACCGCACTTTATCTATATATAACACTATTATACGTTGAAATAAAATACCACCGCACTTTATCTATATATAACAATATGATACGTTGAAATAAAATAAACCGCACTTTATCTATATATAACAATATGATACGTTGAAATAAAATAAACCGCACTTTATCTATATATAACACTATTATACGTTGAAATAAAATAAACCGCACTTTATCTATATATAACAATATGATACGTTGAAATAAAATACCACCGCACTTTATCTATATATAACAATATGATACGTTGAAATAAAATACCACCGCACTTTATCTATATATAACATTATTATACGTTGAAATAAAATAAACCGCACTTTATCTATATATAACAATATGATACGTTGAAATAAAATAAACCGCACTTTATCTATATATAACAATATGATACGTTGAAATAAAATACCACCGCACTTTATCTATATATAACAATATGATACGTTGAAATAAAATAAACCGCACTTTATCTATATATAACAATATGATACGTTGAAATAAAATAAACCACACTTTATCTATATATAACAATATGATACGTTGAAATAAAATACCACCGCACTTTATCTATATATAACAATATGATACGTTGAAATAAAATAAACCGCACTTTATCTATATATAACAATATGATACGTTGAAATAAAATACCACCGCACTTTATCTATATATAACAATATGATACGTTGAAATAAAATAAACCGCAACATCTATATAAAATAAAATAAACCGCAACATCTATATATAACACTAACTATAACATCTGTGAATGACTATGTAGAAGGATTTCTTTAACATCGACTTGACGGTAAGGTGCAAAGTTTCCTACATCGAGGAATTAGGAGCGCTCTTTAGGGGATTAGGTGATCGCGCGGATACCCTTGAGACCATCTATAGAGGGACACCGTTCGGGCCATGGATGGATGTGTCTTACTCTGGTGGCGACCCTACGCTAGTACACATGTTTCTACAGTTGGAGGTCGAGGACGCCAACGCTGAGCCGGAGGAGATGCTTTTTGATTTCTTCGGCTCTCAATTGCATTTTGGGCGTCGTGAGTTCTGTCTAATTACAGGACTACGTTTTGGAGAGGCTCCCCCCTTCCTCCCTTAGAAGACTGCTCCTTCGTTCCTAGGGTTTGGGGCATTTCAGCATCTCGTTTGAAGCTGAAGGCAGCCCGGGAAATGATGAAAGAGGGCCTTAGTGCCCTAACCGACGACGATGCTGTCCGTGTATGCTTGGTGGTGATCGTGGATATGGGCTTCTTGGGCCGTGAGTATAGCCAGTATGCTTCCGAGACGGTCCTTAGGGCCGTCGAGGACCTTGAGCTGTTTAACAGCTACCCGTGGGGTAGCCATATCTGGACACATTGCTACTCTATTCTGCACCGAGCCATAGCCAGACTCGTTGATCGACATGCAAAGATGAATCTTTGTGGTTTTACATACGCCTTCAAGGCTAGATACATAGTATAACAATTGTTAATAATACATACAAACTGTTTGGCTTTTCTTTTTACGTACTTGCTCTTCTTGTCTAATTCCAGATATGGATCTTGGAGATGTTTCCCGCATCAATCCGATATTTCGTCAAGCGCGACGATCGAGTACTTAGGGGAACCCGTTGGGACAAGCGTGTTACCCTAAGTAGGTCGCTTTGGTTTCAGTTCTTCAATGCGTCTAGAAATGTAAGTTCTTTTACTATGTTTACAATTTGCATACGTTAGTCCCGCTTATTAATTTCTTTTATGTTTTATCATATATTTAGCAGCCACTCTTGCCTTTCGATCGCCTTGTGCCTACTGTCGACGAGATGGGCACAGATTGGTACAGAGACAGCGTGGCCTTTATTGACGTAGAGGCGGAAAGGGCTCGACGTCCCCCTACTTCCACATCTGGCGAAGATGAGGAAGACGACGACAGGCCCCCTTCCTCCTTCTACCAGCCGGCCCGTTCCTCCTCCTACCAGCCGCCCCCTTCCTCCTCCTACCAGCCGGCCCGTTCCTCCTCCTACAATCCATATCAGGCGGCCCCTTCCTACGAGCCACAGCGTGGCTCACATGAAGTCCTGTGGGACTACGTCCACGGGCCGCTAGAGACACGTGTACACTATCTGGAGGAAGTCTACAGACAGTTTAGCGTTGTCAATGTTAGTGTTTAACTTAATTTGTTGGCCACGTTTATTTAGTTTGTATATTAATATTACGTTCTAAATTTGTTTTAGCTGTCGAGTACGACACCGATCCCCGCTCCGTTCGGACAGGGGGCACATGCGACGTTTGCCACCACATCCTATCCGTCATTCCCTGAAAATGTAAGTGACATTGAGTAACCATTATGTTTGTTCCTAAGTTTGTAACTCTTATAATGATCAATGTCACGCAGGCCGGGATGTCGGAAACGCCGTTCGCCACCACATCCTATTCTACTATCCCGGAGAGTGTAAGTGACACTGAGTAACCATTATAGTTATATGTTTGTTCCTAATTTTGTAACTATTTTAATGATCAATGTCACGCAGGCCGGGATGTCGGGGGCATACACCTCGCAGATGCCGTCGCCGTTCGCCACCACATCATATTCAACTATCCCGGAGAGTGTTAGTGACACTGAGTAACCATTATAGTTATATATCGATAATCCTAATTTTGTAACTATTTTAATGATCAATGTCACGCAGGCCGGGATGTCGGGGGCATACACCTCGCAGATGCCGCCGCCGTTCGCCACCACATCAATCACAAACATCTTTGGCGGTTCGGCCGATTACTATTACAGGCCGGAAATGCATACTGTAAGTTATTTTGGTAGTTTTGGTTTAATTGTGAACATTTCCTAATTTGTACTTAAAACATTGAGTAACGTAATTTTCAGACGGGGTCTCCTATTATCCAGGATCACTTCTCGGAGCACTTCTCGGAGCCTGACGATGACTCGATGGATGTTGTAGATCCACCACCACAGGTGACCCCGCTCCCTCTAAAGCGGTCGCATAAAATTTCACAATGGTTTCGTCACCCGTTTGGCCAACAAGGATCTACGACACCACCGCCCGCTAAAAAACAAGCAAAGAAAGCGGGGGGAAAGAAGGGAGGAAAGAAAAAGGGAAAGGTGCCTTCACCGGAGCCTCAACCGGCATCAGAAATATTGAGGATGTGCCGGACTGGTCGCCTCCCCAACTTGACATTCACCCCTTACGGGGGCTTAGAAATCAACCCCTCGTTTTTTGAAAAATTGCTTGCGGATGACCCTGTGAACTCTGACTTAGACGATACGGTTAGTATGAAGTTAAATTATAGTAATATATAATCAAATATATTTATATTACATGTCTAACCATCTATTTTTTATGCATAGCACGTCGATTCTTGGGTTAGCCTGTTGCAAAAACATCGTGGCGTAGACACGAGGTGGACCATCATGCACACTATGTTCTTTCAGTGTATACTGATGGACCATCAAGGTCCCGCCTCCGTGATCGAAATATGCAATGGCTCGGAAGGGACCTCTTGGACTCTCCTCGATAGGGTATGCAAATCGTTTTACTGTTATTTTATTTAATAACATATATGACATATATTGTAATATTTCAGGTGTACATCCCCATATGCTTGCATCCCAGACATTGGCTGCTTGGAGTGTTTGAACTAGACACTATGGTCATGACCCTATATGACAGCGAAAAGGACGGTCTCTGCAAACAACAATTGACAGAGCAGATGCAATCGTTTAAAACAAAACTATATACGTTCTTTTCATTGATCGGGGATCATAGACGTCGCGAAGTGTCAAGTATCTTTCGCACAAAGATGGCCGGCCAAGTACCCCAGCAGACCGGGTTATATGCGGATTGCGGTGTATGGGTATGCCGTAATGTCCAAAAGTTGATAAATAACGAGGAGATATGGGTACCCCCTAACGAAACCGACGATGAGGCAATGAATTTCCGCCGACATATGGCGGAGTCAATTTATGCGCATTGTCTAATAGGGCCACGTTAGGTTGTTTATGTAACATTAAATAATTGTTATTTTTAGTATTAACTTATTTTGTTAAAGTATTGTGATTGACTTACTGTTTACTTCATTTGGTTTTTGCTAATTTCATCCATTTACTCAACTTTGAGTATCGATATCTCTTTCACACATACTCTATTTTGGACGCATTATATATCATTTCGAAGATCTCATATAGAAGAACATAAACCTACTAAAAGTTAGTTATATATAACACATATATATAAATTTAAATGCGTCCAAAGTTTAGTAAAACCCATATTTCCAACACCTAGTAAGTAGGTTTATGAAACTTGCGATAATCCTAATACAGAGATTATTGGATGAACAAACATTTATTTCTTGATTATTGGGGTATTGGTTCTTGTTGTCTGGAAGTGATTCATATGATGCAAAAGTTGGTATCATGTAATGTAGAACAATATCTATATTATAAAAACTTGCATTTGATAGTACCATATAAATCTGATCTAAATTCTCATTAATTAGCTATGTTTGACTACTTAAAGACTAATTTTCTGCCTAATGAAAGACCTTTATTCAAGAGCAGACGAATATTGCAGTTACTTTTTCAGTGGAATCATGCAGGCAATTTTTTCAAACGAAATCTATAAACACATTCAAATAATAATAATTTAAAACGATTTAATGAATTAGTTAATATATGATTATTATGTTAATGCGATAGGAGTGTAAAACAAAATTGAAAAAAAAATAAGAGATGTACCATAAATTAAATAATTAACTATAAGAGTATGAATTTTAAATATAAAAAATATTTTTTTTATGTAGTGTATAACTGTATATGATATATATTAAAATATATAAATCCAAAAAAATTCAAGATTGGGCTCATTTCGAACGTATCGAAGAGACGATTATAATGGTGTAATTTGTTAAAATTAAAACGTATTTTTTTAACGTATTTTAGTTAATAAACGATTATATGTGTTAAATGTAAAATTAAAATAATGAAAGTAAAAGGTATAAAGTAAATTTAGTAAATAAGTATAGGGATTGAAAGTGTAACATTTCATTTTAAATTCGTAAAAATGGACGAAATTGGTGAACAGTGCCAAAAATATCAAAATTTTAATAAATGGTCCCTGGAATTTTTCAAAAATGGTCCCTTGCAATTGAAAAGTCACAAAATAACCCCATCGCGAGATTCCATTTTTCAAAAATAATCCCTGCAAATTTAAAAAAGTGTCAGAAAGGTCCCTGACCCGTGATCGCGGGCTCCCATCGCGGATTTTTAGGGTATTTTTGCAAAGTGGGGTAGATTTTGGGTATTTCAGTAAAACATGGTCAAACTTAGGGTATTTTAATTAATTTTCCCTAAATATAATTGCTTTTATAGGTAAAAAGAGATAAAAAAGAAAAGAAAAAAGATTAATTAAGCTTTGACCAAGTTTGACGCACATGGAGGGTGGAGGGGGACATGTGATCTGCCCAAGGTAAAGTGGCATCATGGCAACAAGGGGTATGTCTTTATTCTGGGTTTATTCCCCTATTATATTATTATTATTATTTATTTATTTATTAATTCATATTCATCCAAAATATATTCAATATAATATTTATGCTCATTGGTTGAACCAAATTTGGTTCTGCCTTAAATGAAAACTAAACATATATATATTATAAAATATAAATGAAATACATCCATGCTTCAAAACAAATATTTATAATAAAAAAATCATATATTTTAAAAAGATTATTAAACATTTATCATAGAAAAAACGAACATAAAAATGAACATTTATTCTTAGACGAAACAAATAAGTGTTAGCAATTTAAATTTATAGATATGAATATTTTATATTGAAGTAAAAAATATGTTACATTTCCACTAAATTTTATTAGACATGTATCAAGAGATTAAAAATTTCAGTAAAAAACATGTGATAATGGTTTTTTAAGATGTGAAGGTTCTAAGTCCTATGTATTGTTTTGCAAAAACAAACTAGCTTCTCTTTTAGGATAAGTTATTTGAAACAGTTTATAAAGAGCAGTTTGTGATTTTTTTCAGTTATGTCTCATTAATATTAATTATTAATTATAAATAAAATATTAATTGAAACTTGTTAATTAAATTTTAACTCCACGTTAATATTATTTTTAATTATTGTTAATCATATCAATTATTTTTATATTGATTTTTTAATATTTATCAATATATTTTAGTTATCAATTACTATTATTTTTTGATTACTATTTTTTTATTTTATATAACGGTTATTTAAAATAATAAGTTAATGTAATTTTTTTCTAAGTTTTTTATTTAATAAATTCAAAATTTGGTACGTATATAACAGAAAATTTTAAAATTCTGTTAACTAACATATTATATTATTTAATTTTTCTTTACTATTTTTTTGTATTAATTAACATATTATATTGCTATAAATTTGTTTTGATTATATTATTAAATATTGTAATTGATAATTTTTTCAAGGTGTGTCTTTTTTGGTAATTTTCTGTGCTTATAAGATAGTTTTTGTCAAACATGACTTATTTATTAGCTAGCAACTAGCATATCAGTCACCAACTTATAAGCTATCACCTAGGTTATTAGCTAGTTTGCCAAACATGGCTTAATCTCATTTAGCAGAGTTGGAACTTTTATCCATTGGTATAATTTGATTTTAAATATGAGATATATTTTTTTCCTTATATATTTATGTTTTTTTAATAGTCATGCATATATTTCTATCTAAAGTCAGTGTATGACTAACAAAAATGTATACAAGAAATTTCCAAGTAATACAATAATGTAACAAGTCAAAACCAATAACAGCTAAAACATAGCATTACAACTCATATGGTCCCAGATAAAATTAAATACGTAAAACTCAACTCAAATTCCACAACGGTAATACGTGACTACAACTAAGATTTACTATGCCTACCGAAAACTTCGAACTTCCACCAAGTCTCTTCCACGACATCACCTCCCTTCTTTCTCTTGGACGAACTTCTAACTAAACCCTTACCTGAAAATGATTTTAGTTTTTGAAAAACGAGGGTTAGATCATGAGGTCTAGTGAGTTTCATCTAGAAACAAACATTCGCGCCACAAATAACATTTGAACAGTTTATAAGCATTTATAAACAAATCACACCTTATAAAATAATAAACGCGCATACGACACACGTTGATGGCACACGTTATGGTCACGCACACCTGTGACAACGTATTTGGCTCACACTGCCTTTAACTGGGACACACACCCCATTGGCATAAACGAGACACCCGGTATGAGCATTTGCGGGACCCCCCCCCCAACTTAAGCCATAACATGCCCACTTACAAATGTATGCATACATGTCAAATCACAGTTCATGTCAATATAAAACATGTAGTTTCATAATCATCTCACGCGTTAAAATCCGTACGTCAACAATATTTTCACTTAAAAAGACTCAGTTGTCGTCCACGCTTAACTCATTCTCTCTTGAGCTATTGATCCTTAAACTGAACACCTACGATTTAAATAAAATACACAAGAGTGATGAGTTACTCGATCATCCCTCAAGGTTGTCTCTTAGCTCCTTTAAAAGACTCTCTAAACGACACCTTAGACTTAACTGAAAAACTGTCAACATTCAGAAATACCCGAATAACATCTAACCGGGCTTAGGCCTAATCCGGATTATACTTACATCCGGGTGTCCGCCACATCAGGATTTCTACCTCGTCCGGGTCTTAGCCACGTCCAGGTTTCTCTTACCCAGGTTTTAGCCCCATCCGGTCACTTACCCGGAATTACCATTCTCGGATTTTAGCCAATACCGGGATTTAGCCACATACGGGTTTTACCACTGCCCGAATTTAGGCGATTCCCGAGCACGCACAAACTACGCCCAAAAAATCATATACTAGCGATCCTAACTCATTCCCAATCGGTTTCTAACCTCCCAATCAATGAGGTTAAGTGCCTAAACCCTTCTTAACAATCTCCAATCATTAATAACCAATCCCTCATTGAAAATCAATCAATTGATTAACCTTTTTTTTTATCACCAAACCCCATCAAAATTAAATTTCACCAAAACAATAATAAGAGATAGAGTGATAGAAATTACCTTGAAGAGAATGAAGAAGAATCACTCTCCAATCTGCACCTTTTCCCTTGCTTTCCTTCCAATTTGCACCTCCAAGCACCCTCTAGGATATCTCTGCACTCTCTCTAGCATCCACACTGAATTATGATTAGAGTATGAGGGTTTTAGGGTTTTAACCCGTTTATTGACCAATGACAACTTAGTCCATGTAGTTCGAGTCTTCACGATTTTCCACTAAAATTCAATTCATTTTAGAATGAGAACACATGTACTACGAGTAATAAACGAATGATAACAATATATACATATTCTAAAAAGTTCGTAGAAAAGATTGAATGATAATTAAAAGTGTTGAATGAAATTGTGTTTATACAACTTTTTTTTGTGGCAAATGAGAGAACTTTTTAAAAAACTTAAGGGTGCGTTTGGTACACATGACAGGTATGACGGAACAACATGGATCAATGTTCCACGTTTGACATAACTTTTACGTGGAACAGACATAAACAATGTGAAACATGCTTGTTCCATTCTTACTCCATGGAACAAACTGGAACAAGGTGAAACAGACTTATGTTTTAATAATATAACCTTAAAATAAAATATAATTCTCTTATAAAATATTCAATACGTCTTTTTTTTACAATGTATTCATTCTTCAAAATTTATCAATTGTATTATATTCTTTTTAAACTTTCACTTTACTGTACTCAAAATATTATTTTTATATAGCTTATACGTTCTGATTAATTTATGTAAGTTATTAATTATTCATAGTAAGAAAATATATAAAAAAGTTAAAAAATAAAAATAGGAAACTACATTACTTTTTAATTTTGTGTCACTTTTATCGTCTTGAAAAAACTTTTTAATAATATATTTTGTTATAAAAAATCATTTCATCACATATGTCATGTTATATCTTGTTCTATTGTATTTATATACCAAACACATCCTAGAATCCTAGATGTATTTTGGGAGTTGTAATATTTTCAAACATCCATTTAGGCCCAATAACATGTTATGGGCTTCAAAGTTCAAAGAATGACAACGTTTATAGGGCCCAGCCCAGCGCTCTGAGAAATGGGCATGACTTGGATTTCAATTTTCAAGTCACGTGGTTCTCTTTTAAGTTAGATTTATTCAATGAAGTTTATATTTATTTAAATAATTCTAAAACATCGTTAAAATGTTCAACTCAACTAACGAGCCTTTGTAGAATTAAATTTGTCATATAAAAGACTCATGAAAATTGGTATCTATATCTACATATATATTAATATTAATATATATATAGAGAGAGAGAGAGAGGGAGAGAGAGATCCACCTCAACCGTATAAAATATTATCCGCTTTATCGACACACCTGAACTCACGGTTTTAAAATGTGTCTTGTAGAAGAGATATCAAGTCCCTCTTATAAGGCAACATGTGTTCCCATCTCTAACCAATGTGTGATCTTACAATTCATCCCCCCAGGAGCCCAACGTCCTCACTGGCACACCAGTCCGACAGTCCGGTTCTTGGCTCTGATACCATCTGCAACATCCCATGCCAACAGTACCAGATATTTTCCTATTTGTCCACACACCTAGACACCCGGTTTTAAAACGCGTCTGATAGAAGACATATCAAATTCCTCTTATAAGGCAATATTTGTTCCCCTCCCCAACCAATGTGGGATCTTACAGGGGCTTAACGAGAACATCAACTAAATAAAAGAACACAAAAACCGTCAAATCACGTGCAAAATCATTTGTGATTTTACACTAACAGTCAACGTATCCCGCGAGGCTTTAACCTCAGGTTGCTGTTATAGTCGCATGAATCACATGTGGTTTTACACTAACAGTCAACGTAGCCCACGAAGCCTTAACCTCAGGTTGCGGTTAAAGTCGCATGAATATTGAATCACATGTGATTTTACACGTGATTTCAGTATAAATTCACAATTCAATCATTTTCTTATTCACTTATTTGGTTAGTGTTCTCGTATGAACTTAACAATTGACATGCACTCTCTCTCTCTCTCTCTCTATATATATATATATATATATATACACGATTATACACGATAATGCAACACAACACATCCTTGTTTCATTTTTCTTGATTTTATTTTATGAGTTTATGGTTTTGAGAGATTGAGAGAGTTTTGAATGATTATCAGTTTTATGAAATATTTTGTTATATTAATATGGCTGAAGTAACATTTATCTTGATTTTTGAATATGTGATAATAAGCTGTAAAAATACATGCGTTTCAAAACTTAATTCATTCATATGAAAATGGTAATATGAGTTTCTTAGAAACATTAGGTCATTCTTATTATTTACAGAATATATAAAATAAAAATATTATAAAATTTGAATTAATTTTGTATGTATTATTGATTTATACATAACGATCTAACACTTATTTTCGGAACGTTAAGAGTTTTTAAACGATAAAACCTAAATACACATTGTATCAGATTATAGATATACGCATATAACAAATATAAGGGTTGTAGGGAAATGAAAACGAAATCGATAGGATTGAAAATGGAAATATTCACCAAGTTAGACATGGAATAACACTCAGGTTTTTAAGGAAATGAATTCATTATATCTATACTATATTATAAAACATTTATGAAAAACTCTTAAAAACAACCCCTAAAGCTTCATGTACCGCTATTTAATTCTAATTACTTAAAATCTCTTAAAGACAACTAATGAAGCTTTATGTACTGTTTTTAATGTTAATTACTTGATTAATACTTATCTATAACAAACTTCAAATCCTTAAATCGTTGACTCTTACTAATTAATTCTTATCTCTAACCACTTTCAAATCATCAAATCATGAACTTCTTAAAAAACGTCATTCTTTAAACAAGTTTATAAAAAAAAACACGACATTTTTCTCAAAACCACACATGAAAATAAATTAGAATATTAAAATCGAGATATATCGCGCTGCATTCCGCGAGTAGACTTCTAGTCATATAAAATCAAATAACTATTATTTTAATTCTCACTAATTGATAATTAGTGCATGATATCTCAAACCAAACATCCAAATGATTTTTTGTTATGCTATAAATTCACCAACAATTTGGAATCGATTCTGTTAGCCCATAGGCCTATATCCACACCATACAAGATTTTTTATTATTATTATAAGGTCTCACATAAATATATTTTTGTGACAAGGGAGACTATTTTTTACCTTAATTTTGGTTCTAAGAAAGCCTGTTTCCACCATTTCACTGGTCCTCTAAGGATGCGTTTGATACGCAGACAGAATAGAACAGAACGGGACAAGACAAAACAGAACAGAATATGACAGGAAAACGTTTGGTAGACAAAATTGGACAGAACATAACAAATAACATTAGATAAAATACAATAAATAAAATTTAAAGAATGAATAAAATATAAAATAAAACGTGTATTTGATATTTTAGAAGAGAATTATATTTTATTTTGAGGTTATATTGGTAAAACATAAGTCTGTTCCACCTTGTTCCATGGGGTGAGGGTGGAACAGGCTGTTCCAACTTGTTCCACTTTGTTCATGTATGTGCCACATAAAAATCCTGCCAAACATGGGACAATGATCCCTGTTCTGTTTGTTCTGTCATGTCAAGTGTAACAAACGCACCCTAACTGAACACTCAAATGGACAAGGAATGGTTGTTCCTTAAACGATTTGTTTTTTGTCCTAATCAAGTCTTCACGATTTTCGATTATTTTTACGTGTATTATAAAATTATAATTGTAATAATATGTATGCAATGAATACTTATATATCATGGGAATTTCTCTTTTTACGTTGTTAACTAGTTTGGTTTTGTGATTGTTCCATGTTGTTGGCTAAGTAGATATATTAATCTTCCATGTATCATCTAATTGTTAGGGCGGACCTATGAAGGCCCTAGAGGGGTCCCGTGCATTTGCTCATCGGTTAGGCAAAATCGGCGTCACTATCTGAAGGATTATCTTAATTCTTCAGATCTTGAAGAGAACATTCTTTATTTTCTCTTTCCATGTTAACAAATTTGTTACCAGTCAGATTGTTTAGAATCACATATGTTACCTTTCTAGTTTTCACATCAAATCTGTAATTTTATGTTTTAATAAAATATAAAATTAAAAATGAAAATTTGTGTTGTGTGTATTCAAGCCCTTTTTACAAACAGATCCTATGTAAATCATTGTATTCAAGGACCTACAATATATATATATATATATATATATATATATATATAGAGAGAGAGAGAGAGAGAGAAAGAAAAGTTCAAACGAGAACGCTAACTATTTACGAGAAACACGAGGACGGCCGTCCATGTACAAAATCACATGTAATTCACGTACAAAATCACATGTGATTAAAATTTTGGACACACGCGGTTTTCCACGCGACTTGCAAGTAGCGTGGCAAGGTGCGCGAATCACATATGATTTTGTATTGTGAATCACATGTGATTTTGTTCATGGTCGGCCGTCCTCGTGTTTCTCGTAATAGTTAGCGTTCTCGTTTGAACCCACATATATATTGAATATTATCGTTTGAGATGTCAAAAAAAAGCACACCTATATATATATATTGAATACTAGGTTCGAATCGTGTATTACACGGGGTAATTTAAAAAAAAATCATGCCAGAAAACTTATCAACTATTATGAAAAATTAATTTAAAGTGAATTGACGGGAAGCATAACAATTTGACTTTGAAAATATCATTAACTAACCATCTGTTGATAACTGATATTATGTAGTTCATTTAAAATTAGAGGAAATAATATAATCATGATTAAGAAAGTATAAATAATTAAATATACTATACTAAAATATTTGCATATTTATATTTTTGAAAAAGGTTCGAACTCATAATCCAAAAGTCAGTTGATAAGTGATATTTTTTTCCAAGTAATTAAATCTCTTATGATAATTCTAAGAGTGTTTCGTTGACAGAATGGAATTTGATAGAATTGTAATTCGTCGAAGGAATTCGACTTTGAAGTAAATTTTGATATGAAATTGCAAAAAGAAAATCACGACAATTTAGTGATTATTTGTATCAAATCCCATAATAATTTCAACAAATCACATACTAATCACGACACATTAATTCGTATATATTTATGATATTTAATAATATAATTAAATCCAAAAATATTCAATATTGGGCTCATTTCGAAGGTATTGGCGAATCGATTACAATGGTATAATTTGTAAAAAATAGAAATGTTTTTTTAATTCATTTTAGTTCATATACATTATTTATGTTAATATGATAAGAGTATAAAATAAAAAATAAAAAAGTCAGGGATTAAAAGTAAACTAAATACCTAATTATAAGAGTAGTAAATGTAACGTATAAATTAAAAAAATTTAATTAAGGAGAGATTTAAGGAGGAGTGAATGTGTGTGTGCTAATTGAACTTATAATGTAAATTGCGTCCAGATACATGTTTAGGCGGAAAAATACTGAAGTCGGCTCACCAAAAAACGACACGCGGCATGCTAGTTACTTATTTATTATATGTATAGATTATCGTTTGAGATGTCAAAAAAAGCACACCTTTCCTAACCGAGTTCTTGTGTAACAAACAATTCCTACTATGATATCGGGTTTTGCATTCATTTGAACATTTCTATATGTGGCAATTGATGCCTAATAAAAGATCTTCTATATTTTATAAAATATGCAAGACATTCTATTATTGGTGCTTATCCCTAGGATGCACAATTTTCTTTTCTTCAAAGATTTATATACAAATATAGACCATAAGGAGTGAAGAATAGGCCTGACAAAAACTGACATGACACACTAACCCGACACGAACTCGACATAAAATAAACGGGTTTGGGTAATACATTTCAACCCGTTTAAGTAAATGGGTTGACACGACACGACACGACACGGAAATTAAACGGGTAAGATCAGGGTAAAAAATTTCAACTCGAAAATGACCCAAGGGGCTTCGACGCCATTTGGGTGATTGTGGATCGGCTCACCAAATCGGCGCATTTCTTACCGATAAAAGAATCGTACTCGATGGAGAAGTTGGCAAAGTTGTACATTGATGAAATAGTAACCCGCCATGGTGTACCGTCATCAATAGTTTCAGATCGCGATAGCCGATTCACATCGACTTTCTGGAGGAGCTTCCAACAAGAAATGGGATCTCAAATCAAGATGAGCACCGCATATCATCCGCAGACCGATGGCCAGAGCGAACGGACTATCCAAACTCTGGAAGACATGTTGAGGGCTTGTGCGTTGGATTTCCAAGGCTCGTGGGAGAATCATCTACCATTGATCGAATTTGCATATAACAATAGTTATCATGCGAGCATAAAGGTTGCACCTTATGAAGTGCTCTACGGTAGGAAGTGCCGTACACCTCTTTGTTGGAATGAGGTCGGAGAGAAGCAACTGGTCGGGCCCGAGATAGTACAGTTGACTGCGGATAAAACCGTTCAAGTGAGAGAAAGATTGAAAGTTGCGCGTGATCGACAAAAGAGTTATGCGGACAAGAGGCATAAGGACATCGAATTCCAAATTGGGGATAAAGTGATGTTAAAAGTATCTCCTTGGAAGGGAGTGATCCGATTCGGGAAGATGGGAAAATTGAGTCCCCGCTACATTGGACCGTTTGAGATTATCGAACGCATTGGGGAGGTAGCGTATAAGTTGGAACTACCCGAAGAGTTGCAAAGAATTCACAACACTTTCCACGTGTCAAATCTAAGAAAATGCTTAGCGGAAGTTGATATGGCTATACCGTTGCATGAAGTGCAAGTTGATGAGAAATTAAACTTTGTTGAGGAACCCGAGGCTATCACTGACCGTAAAGTCAAGAAATTGAGGAACAAAGAAATTAATCTGGTGAAAGTGCATTGGCGATATCACAAGGGTTAGGAGGCGACATGGGAAACCGAGTCTGAGATGAGGGAGAAGTACCCGCACCTTTTCAATGATGGAATTCCGGGTATGGAATTCTATTAAGGGGGAGGTGATGTAACAACTCATATTATTTCTTGTTGCAAATTTAGAATAAATAAGACTTTGGGGGCCAAAGTGTGAAATTTGGGACTTAGGTGCCAAGGGGGTGAAATGAAGAAGTTAAATAAGATGAAAAGAAAAACCCTCAATCTCTTCATTGTGTCGGCTAAAAGAGTGGAGGAGGATGAGACTCAAAGAATCATCAATTGAAGGTTTGGAGAAGGAGAAATTCATCAAGAACTTGAAAGAAATCATCATCAAGGTATAATTCATTCCTCAATCTTCATCTTCTTGTGTGTTTGGGGAAAAACCTTGAATGGTAACCTTATTTCAACTTCTCGCTAAAGCTTGAGATTGATTCCAATGGAAATGGAGGGGTTGCTCAGTTTCATGTTAGTTTCCAACACCCTTTTTGAGAACTTACACCACTTCCATGGAGAAATATGGGTTTTGGCAACAAATTGATTTTAGGATTTGAATAGATGGATCATTGAATGAGTTTTTGGGTTTATTCGATGTTTTATTGATTGGGGAATTGTGGGGAAAGATTAGTTCATCGATTATGTCGTTTGGAAGACTCAAAAATCGACTTGGGTTGAATTAGGGATGAGAAAGGGCCATTTTCGGCTGAATTGTGGGTGCAGGTGCTCCGCGCTAGTGGTGGCGCTAGCTGGCTAGATCGAGAAAGGGCGCCAGCCACCGTCCAGAGCCCCGCGCCAGTTGTGGCACGAGTTGGCTAGCGCGGGCAGTGGCGCTAGCCACTGTTTCGCGTTTCCGACTTTCGTTTCGTGCACTGTTTTGAGGCTAGGATCGTGACATCACTTAAGGGTGGTCTTAGGTGTGTTTTGGGACATAATTAGGGAGTTTAACACCACCTCTATTAACCCCAATTCAGGTATTCGGTTGGTGGAAAAGTGAGCTGCGATTAGAGTGTCAGTTAATCGAGTTTCAGGTGAGTTCCCTTTTACACTCTACCTTATTCTAAATGATTTGTGAAGGCTTTACATGACTGAATTTGGTTTATAAAATGATTATAAGCATAAGTTACTTTTGACATGAAAATGTAATATTTTTCTATTGATGGAGGTATACCCTCAAGTACGTTTAAATGCATGCTCTTATGGTTATTGCTATGTGTGGAGTCGGGTTGCACAGTGGTGTTGGATATGGATGGTTGAGAATCTTCGGTGGAAAAGTTAGACCGTGTGCCTCGAATCCGTTTCGTGTGCACACGGATACGACATTGACCGAGTGCCGAGGGGATCTTTTGTGGATGCCCCGAGTGTTGACCTCATATGAGGTGTTGGACGTGGAGATCACTGTGCTACACCCTTGTTTGAATTCATGTCTTTGAAATGTTACTGTTTCATGTGGAACGATACTGTATTTTTAAATGGCTTGTGAACACGTTTTCAAGGAGGGAATTCACTAGACCTCATGGTCTAACCCTCGCTTTCAAAACTAAACCATTTTCAAGTAAGAGCGGTTTAAGAGCTGCTTCTAAAGGAAAATGGAAGGTTTAAAGATCGTCGGGATGGGAGTAGAGACCGTCACTACTCTTATTTTGTTAGTTAGACATCTCGGTTGTATTCGTATGTGAACCGTTAAACTATGAGAATGCTATTAACCTTTGATGTAATTGGGACCCTTATGGACTTTTTGTCTATGTTATTGCGTTGGTTATTTTGGGTTGTTACATTTTAGGGTTCATAATATTTCTACAAGATCTAGTCAACTATTGTGACGAAAAATTAGATTGTATTGTGACAACAAATTAGATTGTATTGTGACAACAAATTTGCACACGGTATAACTCAAAGCGCTTTCCAGTATTATCAAGAAAAGAAGTTGATGGATTAGTCATTATTGACAAGTTGGATGCAAAAATTGTGGAGGTACTCAAGATTCGGTTCAATGTTCAATTGGATGATATTCTTGTCAATTCAGTGTCAAATAATGTGTCCTCAAAGTTTCTTAGCAAATTGAGCATGCACGATATTTGTGCACCAACTTGGGGGTAGTGTTTGAGATATTTCCTTTAACATATTTTCAATTGTACGTTTGTTGTCAAAATATCGTATGGAAACAAACAAATGAACAATGACGAAAATAATTATGAATTATAGGAAATGAAAACCTATTTAACGATGGAGATCCTATATATATATATATATAGTCTTAGGTTCATTTGAGAAGTGTTAAATATATGAGAAGTAGAGAAATAATCTTGGCCATTTATTCGGTCAAGATCGGCTTTAATTGGTTAAGAGTTGCGGCTTTGACTGGTCAAAAGTTGCGGCTATTCCAAAAATAGAAGGACAATTTCGTAACTTTTACAAAAACACGGGACGAATTCATATATGAACATGTGTGATTTACATATGAACTATCTGTTCATATGTGAACCCATGTAATTCACATATGAACTCTTTTTAACTAATTTATATATGAACCTTTGTGATTCATATATGAATTAATTAACTATAGGTTCATATATGAATCAGTTGAACCAATTAACTGATTCATATATGAACCTTTGTGATTCATATATGAACTCCTTTTTAACTAATTCTCATATGAACTAATTAACTGATTCATATATGAATCCCAAATGTTCATATATGAATTAGGGGCTGTTTACCAAAATTTTCATTAAGTCCTGTATGGATAAATGTGTCTGTCTGGTTAAATTTATCTGTCTGGATAAATTGCTGTTGTTGTTTACTTTTTTATCTGAATCAACAGTCTGAATAACATAAATGACCAATTTACCCTTGTGTATGAATCAGACGAGTTTGGGCTCTCTGATTTCAATTGTTCAATCGTTGAGAAAACTGTACTTGTTCGAATTCATTATACCAATAAATCATAGAAATAGATAAGTCAATAGAGCCTAATCGATTATAACAAATAATCATCCGTGTAGAAAAGAAAAAAATACAATAAACCCCATGTTTCAAAGATGCATTCCACAAGCGAGCAGGTCTGTTCGGTGTAGTAAATTCAGAAAAAAATACAATAAACCCCATGAGTTGCAAGTGTTGAGATTGAAGTGTAGTAAATTCAGATTTGAGAGAAACACACTTCTGCTTGCCAAGCGAGCAGGTCTGTTCGGTGATGATGGATGAAGCATCATAGTGAGCAGGTATGTTCAGTTTCGAGTTGATTGTAGAGGTCACTTGAAAAATAGCAGAAAAAATACCGATTTTAGCAGAAATAGCTGGAGATAAAGCCGCCGGAGAGAGCCGATGTTGGTGCCGGAGAGAGTCGATGTTGCCGCCGGAAGAAGCCGCCGTTGCTGAAGAAAATCGCCGCCGCTGTTGCTGCCGAAGACAATCGCCGCCTAGTGCTTCGCTGCTGCTGCTGCCGCCGGAGAAGAAATGTGTCGCCTGAGAAATCTGGGAGTGGGAGAAGAAAGGCAGTGGCGAGAGAATGAGAGAGAGAGAGAGACAGAAGTTGGAGGCGATAGAATGGAGAAGAAAGGTCAATAAGGGGTAATAAGGTCAATTTTTTATCTGAATGGGGACAAGAGCCATAAACTGGCTGTGCGAATAAGCTGCCTTCTGTCTCATTAAGTCACAAGTAAACACTCAAATTTGTCTGTGCGAATAAGCTATTTCCTTCATTAAGCCCAATAAGTCACAAGTAAACAGGCCCTTAGTTAAAAAGAGTTCATATGTGAATTACAAAGGTTCATATATGAACGTAAAGTTCATATGTGAATCACACAGATTCATAGAACTCGTCCCGCGTATTTTACGAAACTACCTCTCTATCTTGTGCAGACCATGCGACGAATTATCTGGTGCTTCTCGGTCAAAACCGCAAATGTTGACCGAATGAATGACTAAGATTACTTCTCTACTTCTCATATATTTAGCACTTCTCAAATGAACCTCTCCCTATATATATATATATAGAGAGAGAGAGAGAGAGAGAGGAAGGTTCAAACGAGAACGCTAACTATTTAAGAAAACAAAAAAACAACAAATCATGTGCAAAATCACATGTGATTTTACATTAACTGCAAAAACTGGACATACGCGACTTTGGACGCGACTCAAAGTGGCGGGAAAAGTCGCGTAATTATATATGATTTTGTACATAGCAGTTGTTTTCTTATTTTCTTAAATAGTTAGCGTTCCCGTATATACTTTTATATATATATATATGCTTGGATTCCGGTGAGAAGTTGGGGTTAACGTGAGAAACATGATAAGTGATTATCAATCGTTGGATGAATGGATGCACATTAGAATGAGATGCACCGAGATGTACCGGATCAATTGCTTTGTAAGTTGCAATTCATGGAAGGACATTTGATTAAAAGTGATCCAGTTCAGATCCACTTTTCACGTTAACCTCAACTTCTCAGACGATCTTTCACAACAATTCCTCAATATTTGATGGCTTTTAATTGTCAAATTTCATTTTATTCATTAATATATTGAAGAACATAGCAAAGATCCGGGTGGGAATAAAAAACAGTCGCTACGAAAGAATATATCATTCTAACCGATGCAATGGGTTTAGGTAAGAAGGAAAGTTATGGTAACAACTAACAAATGTAAGAAAGAATCTCCACTATTGGATACACATTAGAATGAAATGCACTGGATCAATTCTTATATCGAACGTGATTTATGAGGTTATATGAGATTAAAAGTGATTAATGGTCCAAATCTCTTCTTATCTTCTCAACATTAACTCTTTTTCTTGCGTGATATTTGATCTCTACAGATTTTGAATTTAATCTGAACCATTCCCTTCAGATGTTTTTCAATTAATGTAAATTTATAAATTTACAAAATAACATATTAAACCTTTTATCGGATGACTATTTATAGATCGTTTTTCAATTAATATAAATTTATAATTTATTTTATTTTGATTTCATTAAATTAAATTGTATTATTAAATATTTAATAAAAATGTACTATTTTTGATATTTCTACTTTGAAGACCAAGCCATAAAACAATGGGGGTCCTAGCTTTTGTCAATTCAAATTACAAAAAAGGTGGTGATAGTGGCATTCTTCACCTCCACGTAGTGCAACTCGATTATTAACCATAAATTTCTACGTAATATGGACCTATATCTATAGTACATAATTTATGTAATATTTCTTTTGTAACTTTGGGAAAATATTCGATGACGGATTATATGAGTCGAATAACGGGCCCGGTTAAGCATACAAATATTACATGACGGGCCTATAATGATTATATAAAACGTGTTTCTTCGTTTATTGGACAAAGATTCGATGATTGATATTGATATGAATCATATTAGGTTGAAATGAGAGTGTTTTTTTTGAAAGGGTGTCCTAGGCTATGCCTAGACTAATCCCTTGACAAATTATGACTGTAAAACATCAGTTCTGATTAAACCTCAGTGACCACAATTATTGTTCTGATTAAATCCTTGTTTATGAAGTTGGAGACGTACGCTATGAGGCGTGTCACAACGAGATATAGTTCATATCTTTTGAAAACGTTATTTGATCTTTTATTGTTTATTTATTTATTTTTTCTTTACATTTTACCTTTATAAACTCTTGATATGATATTTTTTATAAGCTCCACATACATATAATACCAATATACAATTTTCTTCCTTTATATGAATCTGAATTTTTCAATATCATTAAGTACCAAAGCATCTCCAATAGCTTCCCCAAAATGAGGAAAATGGAGAAAATGAGAATTTTGGGCTAATATTTTACTCCAACAGCTTCCCTAAAACTATCACCAAAATGAAAAAAGTTGGAGAGAAAGTTTTTTTTTCTTTAAATATGGAGATCACTCCAAAAATGATTACCAAGTGAAAGGACCAATAGGAAACTTTGAAAATAAATATATAAAGAAAGAAATAATATTTTAATAGATGAATGAAATATTTTAATATTTTAATTAATGTTGAATTCTCTAAAATGAGGAAGCTGTTGGAGATGAATGTATTTTTTTAAGGATTTTGGCTTTTGGTTGGGGAAGCTGTTAGAGATGCTCTAATATAGTAATATATGAGTGAATTACATTGGTGGTCTGTGTGGTTTGCTAAAATTTCGGATTTGATTTCTAAAACAAACTATCTATATTAATGGTCCTTAACTTTTTAATTTCATAACACTTAAAGTCTCTTGAGTTAAAACCATTAGTTAGCAACCGTTAGATGATACAAATCATTATTTAGGGAAACTACAAGGACCTAAACTGTAAATCAATCTAAAATTAATTATGATTCACATAATTTATTTTAAAAAATTTATTAAAAATGTTTTAAATACGGTTAACAAAAAAAAAAATACTTTGATTATTATATGTGTAGCCTTTTTAAATAAATATGTGAATATTTCTTTAAATAAATACGTGAATATTTTTTTTAAATAAATATGTCCATAAATATTTTTTAATAAAAAAAATATTTGAAGTACGGTTAAAAAAATATTCAACAAAATATGTCAATATTTTTTTAAATAAATACGTGAATAAAAAATAGTTTTTTTTTTAAAAATAAAACAATTGAACTACAATTAATTTAGATTGAACTACATTTAGTCCTTGTAGTTTGCCCAAATAATCATTTGTCTTTTCTAACAGTTATTAACTGACGATATTAACTCGAGAGATCTTGAGTGTTGTAAAATTGAAAAGTTAAGGTCATCAATGTAGATAGTTTGTTTTAGGGACCAAATCATTCATAGCAAAGCATTGTAGGTTTCGTGCTTTTTGTACATTCATAACGTTTTGCTGTGAAATTCATTGTTATTTTGTGGTTTCATAAGTCTTGTGAAAAAAGGTTGGTCTCACGTGATCCCAACCCTATATATATATATTTCACAATCAACTTAGGGGGTGTTTGGGAGTGCTTATATTTTTAACTTATGCTTATTTGCTTATGTGGTGAGGAAAAACAGTTTTTAAAAAGTGTTTGTTAAAAATTGAGGGTAAAAAGGTAATTTGGATAGATAAGGAAATAAGGAGAAGTAAATAAGTAGGTATGAAATGACTTATCAAAAACAACTTATTTGTGGTGAGGAGAAGCAAATAAGCACTTTTGATTTTTTCTATCCAAACACTCCAAATAGCTTATTTGCGGTGGAGAGAATCTATAAACAAATAAGTCAAAAATATAAGCACTCCCAAACACCCCCTTAGATTGCATTTTCAAAAACGTTGTCGCATTCATGGACGGACCTACAACTAAGAGGAGGGGGAAGTGCCATCGTTGAAATTTGAAGATAAGGACATCTTTAACTATTGCATACGGTCAACGGTCAACGGTCAACGGTCAACGGTCAACGGTCAACGGTCAACGGTCAGAAATCTATTACTCCAATCGATTTCTACAAGTCACTCCCTATCCTATCTTACATCCTCTCATTCACCATATGTAGAAAACTATCTAAGAGGGTGTTTGGATGTGTGTTTTAAAAGTGCTTATTGACTTATTGGCTTTTCAAGAAGTCAATAAGTTAAAATTAGTGTTTGGCAAACCCAAAGGCACTTTTGAAACTCCATTTCCAAAAGCTTATTAACGTGATTTTTGAGAAGTAAGAAGTTCTTGACTTTTTGATTGAAAAATAGCTTTTTGATACCAAAATTACAAAAATAACCTCACAATAACCTAAACCTCATCATCGTTCTCCTCTCTGATATCTGCGCCTCCCATATCATCATCCACAGCTCTGCAGCTCCATCTCTGATATCTCGATCTGCACCATCGTCGCCACCCTCCATCGTCGCCACCCTCCATCGCCGCCACATCGCCACCCTCCATCGTCGCCACCCTCCATCGCCGCCATCGATCGGTATGTGATTTCTATTCGATTTTGCTTCTCTATTGTCGACCTGTGAGTTTTTTTGCTTTTTCCTCTGTCGATTTTTGTTGTCCATAAACATACCCAGCTTCGATCTGTGATGTTTTTTGCTTTCCTATGTCGATTTTGCTGTCAAGAATTTGTTTTGTCAAGAAGTTTGTGTGTATATATATATATACACACAATTGACTCTACTTATATTGATCCAAGATCAGATACCTACATGTCTGCCATATATATATCCTTTGTAGAATCTGCAACCATGAAATGTAAAAACATCGAAGTATAAGAGAATGAGTTCTAATTTTAACACCAAATCAGCACAAATACACCAATAATGCTCTGTGTATGGAAATCGTATGTAAAATAATGCTCAATTGATTATTTATGAAAACTATTAGCATATATGTTTTTCCTGTTCTCTTCTTAGCTGATGCTTCGCTATCATCTATCTGTTTTGTTTTTCAGTTTCATGGTTCTGTTTTGTTGGGTGGCTACTTATGGAACAATAAGTCAAGAATTGTTCAGATTGTTCTTTTTGTTCTTAATTGCTCACTTTTGTGCCTGTTTGATCCTTAGCTATTTGATCAAGAGTGATATTTCTTTTCAGATAATGGGCTCAAATGTGGATGTTGTTGATTGTGAAACACTTACGAGAAAGAATAAACCAAAAATTGTATGGTAAAAGGTTAAAAGTAGTAAAGTATTAAAAATTTGATAAAAGTATACAAAATTGTATGTAAAAGTAGGAAAAAATGGTTAAATATGTAGGCATGTCCTTTTTGGTCATTTTACATGTATAAGCTAAGCCAAACACTTTTTAAAAAATAACTTATTGACTTTTCCTACCACAAAAGCTAATCCAAACACTTTTTTAAAAACTCCTTTTCCAAAAGCAACAAGTCAATAAACACTTTTGGCCAAAAGCACTTTTGGACACAAAAAGCACTCCCAAACACCCTCTAAAATATACCCACATTATTTTTATTATTATTTCTTTTATTGATAATCAGAAAAACTATTAGTAATTTTAAAATTTTAAAAATATTATTAAAATTTTGTCTAACTATTGAAGTAGAGAACATGGTTAGAGTGACAAAACCACTATTGTTGGGAACTGAAGATATGCCAAGTATGGTTAGTACTGCTAAGTCTACATTACTACTGCCAGTTCTTCGTTACTACTGCTGGGCAAGATTACTACTGCTAGACGAAGTTAGTACTGCTAGACCAAGTTACTACTGCTAGACGAAGTTAGTGCTGCTAGACCAAATTACTACTGCTAGACATGGTTAGTACTGCTGAGCTGAGTTACTACTGCTTGAAGACTGTGAAGGTTAATACTGCTGAAGGTCGTTAATGCTGCTGAGCCAAATCATCATTAATGCTGCTGAGCCAAATCATTGTTAATACTGCTGACTTGATAAGTTTGGTATGCGATACTTCTGGAGACAATGAAGGAATTGATCAAGATATGTTTAACGAAGATTCAGAAGATCAATTCACTTTTGATAGTTATCTTGTAATTACTTTTGTATATATATTATTGATAGATAGCTATTAAAAGAGAGACGATAGAAGATAGATAGTATACAGAATTCGATATTCATTCAAGAGTGAATTAACCTCAAGATTATAGATCCTATTTCTAGAGAAGTAGAAATCGTCTTGTTGAGCCTGTTCAACAAGATTGAGGTTTGTTGTAAAGCTTGTGAGTAATACAGTTTGATATATACAGTGTGTTGAATTTCTATTGATTGTTCTTTAATTGATTTAGAGTTCTATTCCGCAAGATTCTCTAAATTCTGTTTCTAAGAAGTTTAATTCTTGTTAAGAATCGATCCTGACAAGTGGTATCAGAGCATTGGTATCTTAGAAGCTATGGACAATTCAATGGATTCTCACAGTACTCTTGTTTCAAAGGTCCCCATGCTCAAACCCAATGAGTTTGACATGTGGAAACTGAGAATCAAGCAGTACATTCTTCTTACTGATTATGCAATATGGGACATCATAGAAAATGGCCCATGTAATGAAGGAAAGATTGGAGCAGATGGAAAGAGACCTCCTCCCAAGACAGATGCTGAAAAGAAAGTCAGACAAACAGAGATGAAGGCATTAAGCACTCTGCTTTTGGCTATTCCTAATGAGTACCAACATCAATTCCAACACTGCACAGATGCACAGATGTTGTGGAATGCTCTGGAGAAAAGATTTACTGGCACAAAGAGCACAAAGAGAAATCAAAAGGCTATTCTCAGGCAACAATATGAAAACTTTATGTCTGCAAAGAATGAGTCTATGACTCAAACTTTTGACAGATTTAACAAGTTAATTGGAGAATTAGCAACTGTGGGTGTACACATGGATGCTGATGATGTCAATAGAAAGTTCCTTAGATCATTGGGAGAAGAATGGACCATGTACACAGTCTCATTCAGACAGAATGACCAATTGGAGGACAAAGAGCTAGATGACCTCTACAATGATCTGAGAGTATTTGAGGCTGAAGTTGAAGCCAAGAAAAGGCCATCTGGATTTGTTTATAATGCTGCTTTATTATCTTCATCCTCTGATAATGCTGCTAATCCTGATTCTGTTAATACTGCAGGTTCTGTTAATGCTGTTGGTGGAACCAATCAAGAGAAGACTACAGACTCTGTACTAGAAGCATTCTTCTCTAGTCATGTTCACTCTTCTCTAATCAATGATGATTTAGAGCAGATTAATGCTGATGATCTGGAAGAGATGGACATCAAATGGCAGATGGCTATGCTATCAATGAGGGTGAAGAAATTCATCAAAAGGACTGGGAGAAACAACTTTTCCCAAAGAAGAGAAGATGGTGCAGGCTTTGACAAGTCCAAGGTTGAGTGTTATAAGTGTCACAAGATGGGACACTTTGCCAGAGAATGCAGAAGTGGAGGATCACATCAACAGACTCCAAATGGAAACCAAAACAGAAGCTCCTCTCAAGCCCTTGTTTCTCAACAAGGAATGGGATTTGATTGGAGTGATCAAGCTGAGGAAGCCTGTCAGAATAAAGCTCTTATGGCAGAAGTATCAGATATTCCCACTGAGGTACAATCTAAACTCTGTTCTCAAGCTTGCATTGATGCTGTTAAAAGATATAGGGATCACAATCAGGGTATGTGTGATGACCTTAAGAGGCTAGAGAAAGATGTGAAAGATTATGTTAGGATTGTAGAAAGGTTTGAGGAACAGATTAGAGCTTTTCAAGCTAATGAACTTCAACACCACTATGATACTAACTATTGGAAGTGGGAGAAGAATGAGTATGAGATTAAGCTGAAAGTGTCTGGGGAGGAGAATGAGAAGTTAAAAGAAGAGCTTAAAAAGGTTAAACTTGATGTTGAAAAGTTTACCTGTGCTTCTAAAACCATGGACACCATCATTAAAGCACAAATCCATGACAAGATGAAAGTAGGGATAGGGTACAATACCACACCTCCACCCTACAATAACAACTACATACCTCCTAAGTCTGATTTGTTAGAGACCAAGGATAGAAAGGAACCTGAATTAAAGATTAATATAGATCCTTGTGAAAAAGAAATAGTTGTTGAGGATGAGACTGACAAAGTAGACTCTGATGAGGAATGTGAGAGTCCATGTGTCAAGAACACTGAGATCAAAAGGACTGAAGAGAAAAAGGGAGTTCATTACACACAGCCCAAAGTTGTGAACTCCAATATCTGTAAACAGTGTTCTTGCAGGAAATCTAAAGAGAACAAGCCTCAAAAACATGATAATCAGAGGGGAAATCAAAGGAACTGGAATAACCAGTGGGCTATGAGACAAGGAGTTGATCTGAACAGAATTAACAGGCCAAAACCTTGTTTCATCTGTGGTAAGCTAAATCACTTAGCCAAACACTGTTATTTCAATCCAGTTAACCAAAGGTTTAATGCTCAAAGATCTTTTCAAAAACCTGGTGGTTACAGAAAGAATGGTGGATATAAAAAGTCTGCAAAGAAAAATGTGGCAAAGAAACAAGATAAACCCAAAAGCCACATAAAGAAAACGACTGAAAAGGAATGTGATACTATGTGGGTTCCAAAAGGCACTAAAAACAATACTGCTGCTAGCAGTGTTAGTACTGCTAACACTGTTAGTACTGCTTCAAAAGTTAGTGCTGCTAGCAGTGTTAATACTAGTAATCATTCCAAAGTTAGTGCTGCTAGCAGTGTTAATACTGCTAGTAATCAGTCAAATGTTAGTGCTGCTAATACTTTTAGTGCTTCTTCTTCAGATAATACTGCTGCTAGCAGTATTAACTCTGTTAATACTGCTTCTAGCAGTGTTAACTCTGTTAATACCGCTACCTCTGTTAGTACTGCTGATACTGCTGCTAACAGTACTGCTGCTTCCAGTATTAGTACTGCTAGCACTGTTAGTACTTCTGAGGTTAATACTGCTAGTGCTGCTACACCAATAATTTTGACAAAGTACTCCAGCACAGCAGTACCCAAATTTCAAAATCTCATCAAAACCAAGTGTAAGTACTTTGATGAGCAAGGGAGACCCAAGACCACTTCGGCTTGTGTTCCAAATAAAACTAACTGATTTATCTTGATGTGCAGGGCAACCAACAGCTCAAGGGGAAGAGCATTTGGCATGTTGATAGTGGTTGCTCCAGGCACATGACAGGTAACATGGCCTGCCTCAAAAATTTCAAAAAGATTGATGGAGGACATGTTGCATTTGGGGATAATCCTGCTGGTGGAAAGATAAGTGGTAAGGGTGATGTTTCAAAGGGTAAGATGACCTTTGAAGATGTGTACTATGTTGAACAATTGAGATACAACCTGTTAAGTGTATCACAGGTTTGTGACAAGAAGCATAGTATATTGTTTACTGATTCTGAATGTATTATCCTTGCTCCTGGATACAAAGTCGTTGATGAAAACATGATACTTCTGAGAACTCCTAGGAAGGATAATGTTTATTGTTTAGATTTGGAAAGTGTTTCATCTGATTCATCTCTAAATTGTTTAGTTTCAAAAGCTTCTTTAGATGAATCATCACTTTGGCACAGAAGGATGTGTCACATGAACTTTAAAACAATGAATAAACTTGTTAAGAATAACCTTGTAAGGGGTTTGCCATCCAAAGTCTATTCATGTGATGATCATTGTGTTGCTTGTCTCAAAGGCAAACAACACAAAACTTCTCATAAGACCAAAGAGATAAACACCATCTCAAATCCTCTTCAACTGTTACATATGGATCTGTTTGGTCCTACCAATGTGATGAGTATTGGCAAGAAATCATACTGCTTAGTTATTGTTGATGATTATTCTAGATTTACTTGGGTATATTTTCTGAGAACTAAAGATGAGACAAGTGGACTGATCAAATCTTTTATTCTCAAAATTGAAAACCAATCAAATCAAAGAGTGAAAGTCATTAGATCAGATAATGGAACTGAGTTTAAAAATTTTGATCTAAACACCTTTTGTGAAGAAAAAGGAATTGAGAGACAATACAGTGCTCCTAGGACTCCACAACAAAATGGTGTTGCTGAGAGAAGGAATAGGACACTGATTGAGGCTGCTAGATCTCTGTTAGCTGATTCAAAGTTACCAATTACTTTTTGGGCAGAAGCAGTTAATACTGCCTGCTATGTTCAAAACAGAGTTTTAGTTGTAAAGCCTAAAAACAAGACACCTTATGAGCTTTTCCATAAAAGGAAACCATATATTGGATTTTTCAAACCATTTGGATGTCCTTGTACTATTCTCAATACCAAATCTCACTTAGGCAAGTTTGATAGCAAAGCATATGATGGTTTTCTTGTTGGGTATTCATCTCAAAGTAAGGCCTACAGAGTTTTTAATACCTCTTCTAGAATAATTGAAGAAAGTGACAATGTCAAATGCAATGAGAACACACCAAATCCTATTGGTTCAGGTCCTAATTGGCTATTTGACATTGATTCACTCACTAATTCTTTGGGTTTCAGTGGTGATGTATATGCAGGACAAAGGGATACACCAACATCAGAACACAGAATTCAATCTGTGATATTTCCAATCCCTTCCATTGATCCTGTTGAATTCTGTGAACACCATGAGGAGACTGAACCTATTCAGAATGAAGAAGAGAGGAGAGCAGAGGAAAACCAGTCTTCAGGTTCAAATTCCAGAGAATCTGAGGTGACTGAAGAAGCAGAAACAAATCCAGAATCAAATGAGTCTAATCTGGATGAGGACTTACAAGAGGAAGCTGGTCATCCAACAAGAACTCAGAAAAATCATCCTCCTGAGTTGGTGATTGGAGATATTGCATCTCCCATGATGACTAGAAAGCAAAGCAGACTCCAAGAGTTGCAAGAGCAGCAAAATACAGTTAACACTGTTCTTACTTGCTTTCTGTCCCAGATTGAGCCCAAAAAGGCTTATGATGCCATGAAAGACCCAAGCTGGATAGAGGCAATGCAAGAGGAGCTGCTACAGTTCAAATTACAGGATGTTTGGGACTTGGTAGACCTTCCAAAAGGTCATAGAGCAATTGGCACCAAGTGGATTTTTAGGAACAAGAAGGATGACAGAGGGATTGTGATCAGAAACAAAGCTAGACTGGTTGCACAAGGGTACACTCAGGAAGAAGGAATAGATTATGAGGAAGTCTTTGCTCCTGTGGCAAGGATTGAAGCAATCAGGTTATTTCTAGCCTATGCCTCATACATGAAGTTCAAAGTGTACCAAATGGATGTCAAAAGTGCATTTCTGTATGGAAGTATTGAGGAAGAAGTATATGTATGTCAACCCCCTGGATTTGAGAATCCATTGCACCCTGACAGAGTATACAAGCTGAAGAAGGCTCTCTATGGTTTGCATCAAGCCCCAAGAGCATGGTATGACACTCTGTCTACTTATCTCTTGAAAAATGACTTTGAAAGAGGAGTAATTGACAAGACCCTGTTTATCAAGAAGAGAAAGAGAGGTACTTTACTTGTACAGATCTATGTGGATGACATCATCTTTGGATCCACCAATGATCAAATGTGTAAAGAGTTTGAAGAATTGATGCACAAAAGCTTCAAGATGAGTTCCATGGGAGAACTTACATTCTTTCTTGGGCTTCAGGTAAAACAGAGGAAAGATGGGATTTTTATTAGCCAATCCAAGTATGTGAAAGACATCCTGGACAAGTTTGGTTTATCAGACTCAAAGCCAGCAAGCACTCCAATGGAAACACATAAACAGATCACTGCAGATCTTGAGGGGGAGGATGTGGATGTCCATCATTACAGATCAATGATTGGATCTCTCATGTATCTCACAGCCTCTAGACCTGACATTATGTTTTCAGTCTGTGTTTGTGCCAGATTTCAGGTTTCTCCTAAGCAATCACACTTTCATGCTGTCAAGAGAATATTCAGATACTTAAAAGGGCAACCTAGATTAGGTCTCTGGTATCCTCATGAATCCTCTTTTGACTTGCTTGCATATTCAGATAGTGATTTGGGTGGAGCCAACATGGATAGGAAGTCTACCTCAGGTTGATGTCAGTTTTTGGGTACAAGACTAGTATCTTGGCAGTGTAAGAAACAAACCACAGTGTCCTTATCTACCACAGAGGCTGAGTACATAGCTGCTGCAAGCTGCTGCTCTCAGGTTCTATGGATTCAGAATCAGATGTTGGACTATGGGGTAACATTTCTTCACACTCCAATCTTCATTGATAACAACAGTGCTATTAGCATTGTTAATAATCCAGTCAAACACTCAAAAACAAAGCATATAGAGATAAGGTATCACTTTATAAGAGATTGCAATGAAAAGAAATTAATTCAGGTTGCTAAAGTTCATACAAATGACCAGTTTGCTGATCTATTCACAAAAGCTTTTGATGTGGGTAGATTCACCTTTTTGGTAACAAGTGTGGGCATGATCAACCTAGAATAAATTTATGACTTTCTGTTTTTATACCTGTATTTCTTCATATATTTGGTGCTACTAACTTTCTTTCTCAGGATCCTCTGCTTCCCTCAGATTACCAAGTGCAGAAAAGTGTAAGTGTGGTTACTACTGCCTGTGCAGCGTTACTACTGCCAGTACAGAAGTTACTACTGCCTGTGTTCTAGTAGTTAATACTGCCTGTGCAGTTAATACTGCTCAGTAGTTAATACTGCTCAGTAGTTAATACTGCTAGTGCAGTTAATACTGCTAGTGCAGTTAATACTGCTAGTGCAGTTAATACTGCTAGGTAGTTAATACTGCTAGGTAGTTAATACTGCTTGGTAGTTAATACTGCTTGGTAGTTAATACTGCTAGGTAGTTAATACTGCTTGGTAGTTAATACTGCTCGGTAGTTAATACTGCTAGGTAGTTAATACTGCTTATGTCGTTAATACTGCTTTTGATAATCTAGGGCATATAAATACCCCTGTTTGCCCGCCAATGTTCATAACGACTCTTCGCATTTACTTCTTCTCTCTCGTTATAACCTAGTCGCCCCTGAATCTTTGTGGTTTTCTTTCAAGAATCCTCAGTAATCATGGAGTTTGTGGATGAGCACAATGAAATAGCCATGCTTCAGAAGCCGAAACAAGCTGCGGGATTCCACGATATAGTCGATTTTCTCAAATCCTCGCACATCTCCTATGCCCTAACGGTGAGCCCAACAATCTATATCGAACATCAGACACAATTTTGGGAGAATGCCACTGTTAGTTTCGAAGAAGGGCAGAAAACCATTCGAACAAGGGTTTGTGATAAACCCTTGAAAGTCACTGAAGAGGTTATTCGCATCTCTCTTCAGTTGAATGATGCTTCAGGTATATCTTCCATTCCTAATGAAGAACTCTTTTCTACTTTACAAAGAATGGGGTATGAGGGTCCCATTGGTGTTTTTAAATTCTACAAGTCAAAATTTTTCAACCAATGGAGATTTCTTGTTCATACCCTGATGCACTGTATTTCCAAGAAAACTACTGGATGGAGTGAGTTCAGCAGTCCCATTGCATATGCCTTGGTCTGCTTATCCACTGCCAGAAAGTACAATTTTTCAGCAATGATCTTTAATGATCTTGTATCAAACTTGGAATCCAAAAAGAGCTTTTTCATGTATCCAAGGTTTGTGCAAGAAGTTCTTAACAAGGAATTGATGGACTTACCTCAGTTTACTGAGGTATATGTACCCAAATCCACTAAAGGGAAGGTTTTTTCAAATATGAAAAGACTTCCTAGGGACTCGGAAGGAGTTGACACACCATTGTTCTCTACAATGATGGTTGTGTCCCACCCCTCTGAAAGTATGGCATCAGGATCAAGGCCCTCATTAGATCAACCCACTGATGACCAATCCCAACCTTCCATCTCAAAAGACATCCCTCAGTCCATTCTTGAACAACCCACTCCCACAATCACCAAAAGGTTTCAAAGAAGAAAGGTGCACAAGGTTCCTTCCCTTGATGTACCTACTCAGAGCCCTAAGCCTTTAAGCCCTCAGTTGGAACATTCTCCAATTGAGAATATCAACAGGGAAACCACAGGGGTGTCTCCCAACCCTAAGAAGGTGGTCTCTAAGGAGAAGGATGACCATATGGGTGCTAAGGCTGCCACTACTTCTGCTAGCACAGAGAAGGACAGTGGTAACATAAATAAGACCTTCCCCATGGCAACTCTAAATGAGAAATCATTAGGAGGACCCAAGTGCCAAGAAACCAAGGGGGCAGGTAGTGCTTCTGCTAGGCAGAAGGCTTCTGCTAAAACTTCCAGTGATCCTTTAAAGAAGGTAAACACTTCTAAACAAGGTGAGGATAGATATAACTATGAGGAATTGATGGAAACCATAGGGAATATCAACTTGGATGTTATGGCACAAAAGAAGGAGATTGAGCAACTGAAGACTGTGGTCACCTACCAACAGTCTCAAATTGAGAATCTCAAAAAGATGGTCACCAAGTTGCTGCACAAAAAGAAAAAGGCACGATTTGTGCTGAGAAGAAGAACTTCAACTGATGATGCTCCCAAAAAGGGGGAGTCAGAGTCAGAAGCAGAACTGAAAATGAAGGGTCCACAAATTGAGGGGGAGACAGTTCACATGGAGAATGAGATGGAAATGGATTATGCACAGAATAAGGGGGAGACAGAAAAGGGGGAAGAGTGTGTTAAAGCAGCAGAAACCACAGCAGCAGAAACCACAGCAGCAGAAACTGTTAATGCTGCTGAGTGTGAACAAGCAGCAGAAACAGTTAATGCTGCTGAAGGCCAAACAGACAAAGCAGCAGAAACTGAGCAGGAAGCAGTAACTACAACTCAAGCTGAAATAGATGAAGAAATATACTGGATTGTGAAGAACAGTGTTGAAGCAGCATCATTACATGTTCTAAGAGAAGCAGTAACAGCCATAGCAGCAGAAATGGTTATTGCTGCTGAAAAACTTAAAGCAGCTGAACCAACTCCTGAAGCTTTTAAAACTCTTAAAAGAACCAAGATGATGTCAAAGAAAAGACCAAGAACCCAGCCCATAACTTCAAAGAAGAAAAATGAAAAGAAGCCAAGGGTGGAGTCATCTGCAGAAGAGGCCCAGGAGGAAACAGTGAAAGAAAAATCTGATCCAAAAGTTGCTGAAGAAGAAGTGGCAACTCCATCAGGTCAATCAAGCAATGTGCAATCACAAACGGATGCCCAATGTGATTTGTACATTACTAGTGTTGACTCTAACCCAATTCCACTTCAGGCTGAACCAATATCATCTAAGGCTCCTGAAATCATCTTTTGGGACACTTTGAAAGATGGTAGAAAGGAGTTCATTAGGATAAAAAGAGCAGATGGAAAATTTGAAGTCTTTTCAACTTGGGGAAAAATTGTCAGAACTTGCTCAAGATCAGACTTAGAAGAGATGTTCAAAGTTGGGATGAGGATATATGAAAACATGCTGACTGAGCAAGGGATGTCAATCTCTAAAATGGTACTTGAATTCTTGTGCCAAATGTTCAAACCTGAAGCAGTTCAGCATAGGTTAAACACACAGTTTCAAGCTATTACCAACTGGATGCTCTATGAAAACTGTGGAGTATATGTCATCTCCCTTGACTCTGCAACTCAAGAATACTATCTGGTGGATGAAATATACAATCACAGCATGAAGAGGCTGCAAGGAATGTTACATACTAAGCTGACCTGCAACAAGGATTCAGCAATGGGTAGATTCTTGGTAAAAAGGATTCTCAATCAGAGTCTAGGTTTAAGTCCTAATCTGTGTGTACATGATGACTAAGTTTTGGAAGCATCATCTGAAGAACTTGACTTCTTTTCCTAAAAGTCAAGTTAGGGGGAGATTGTTGGGAACTGAAGATATGCCAAGTATGGTTAGTACTGCTAAGTCTACATTACTACTGCCAGTTCTTCGTTACTACTGCTGGGCAAGATTACTACTGCTAGACGAAGTTAGTACTGCTAGACCAAGTTACTACTGCTAGACGAAGTTAGTGCTGCTAGACCAAATTACTACTGCTAGACATGGTTAGTACTGCTGAGCTGAGTTACTACTGCTTGAAGACTGTGAAGGTTAATACTGCTGAAGGTCGTTAATGCTGCTGAGCCAAATCATCATTAATGCTGCTGAGCCAAATCATTGTTAATACTGCTGACTTGATAAGTTTGGTATGCGATACTTCTGGAGACAATGAAGGAATTGATCAAGATATGTTTAACGAAGATTCAGAAGATCAATTCACTTTTGATAGTTATCTTGTAATTACTTTTGTATATATAGTATTGATAGATAGCTATTAAAAGAGAGACGATAGAAGATAGATAGTATACAGAATTCGATATTCATTCAAGAGTGAATTAACCTCAAGATTATAGATCCTATTTCTAGAGAAGTAGAAATCGTCTTGTTGAGCCTGTTCAACAAGATTGAGGTTTGTTGTAAAGCTTGTGAGTAATACAGTTTGATATATACAGTGTGTTGAATTTCTATTGATTGTTCTTTAATTGATTTAGAGTTCTATTCCGCAAGATTCTCTAAATTCTGTTTCTAAGAAGTTTAATTCTTGTTAAGAATCGATCCTGACAACTATATACACCAATTTATAGGAAAATTACTTTACACATTCAATGAAATGCAAGAAATACGATTGGAGATGCTCTAACGTTGTGTTTTCGAGTTTGTTTTATGAAGGAAAGAAATGGAAAGGGGAGGAAAGTAGGAGGAAAATAAAAAATGTTGTGTTCTCGAGTTTTTTTAAAGATGGAAAGGAAGGGAAGGGAAAGGAAAATATTGCTGATTTTCCTCCCAAAACTTTCCGCCCAAATGTGGGAGGAAACGGAAGGAAAGGAAAGAAATGAAATAAAAAGAATTAAAAATATTTATAAAATTACACATATACTCATTAATTACATTTAATTATGAAATAAATGAGGGTATATTTGTTAATGCCAAAAATCGTCCAGAATGATAACTTAAAGTTGATTGTGGAGCTTAACAACTAAAGAATAGGAATCTTCCGACAAAGCGTACGACAAAGACATAAAATGTAAATAAAATGTATAATACCCCGATTCCACTAACCCAAACAAATTATGTTAAGTATATTTTGGGTAGAAATGTGCATAACATGTTTGTACCTTATGCTTAACCGATTTGTACCTCGGATTAAATTTATGATGCAATACCATACAAGGGACCATACTCGTACAAAGGTGAAAGTGAACTTAACTTAAAATGTTAAGTTAAATCTCTACTAGGGCATAAGAATGAGAAACTAGATTTTAGGGGCCAAAGTGAAAATTTGGGAAAATATATATACTCCCTAAATTATGAAAATCCATAAACTTTATACGATTTCTTCATTTCAATCGGTTCTCTCTATCTCTTCAAGAATTTTCATGGTTGGAGCAAAATCAAGAGAAGAATTATCAAATTAGTTGGGGTTTTGAAAATTGAAGCTCAAATATTCAAAGGTTTGTTTAGAATTTCTATTATTTCTAAGTTGAATCTTGTATTTAGGTCATTATTTCAATCTTAGGTTTGAATTTCTAATTTAGGTTCAAATTGTGAAAAGATTGAGGATTTGAAGTTGGTTTAAAGATTGAATTCATCATTGGAATCAAGGTATGTTAAGCTTTTGTTATTCATTGCATTAATTTGAAGTTTTAGCTTAACTTAAGTCATTGGTGAATTGTAAATATGTGGTTAAGGATGTATGTATGAAATGGTTAAATTAGATTGAGTTTCAAAGTTATGTTGCATATCAAGTGTTTGATTAAATGTTTAAGAGACATTTGTAAATTTAAGTTTTTGTCCTGTTTTTAGAAAATACATAGAAAATCAATCGTTTGTCCAAATAAGATGTGTAATATATCGTTGTAAAGCTTGAAGAGTGTAGAACATTTTTGTAGTTTACACTAAGAGCTGATTTTAAGTCTAAATGGCTCAAAACCTTGATTTTCCAGACCTGGTTATATGAAACTCGGGATTTGCATACTGTTTTTGTAAAATTCATATAAAATTGGTCATTGATCCAAATAAGGTGAATCCTGTACGATTAGATTCCTAAGAGGTAGTAGTAAGTTTTTCATTTAGATCTCAAAGCTTAATTCGTTTTCTAAGTATGGGTAAATCGTCCAAACTTTTGAAGGACATAAGCTGTTTTGTGCAGTAACTTGAACTGCAGCTGTGACTTGTATCAACATCTCGGCATCGAATTGTAGTATTCCATCATCTACAACTCAGGTACGGATATCCTACTTTACTTGACACGGGGATAGCCATTTGCATATGGCTTCCTAATCCGAATAATCGATAACGAATTCTAAACAGAATTTGGTTCAAATTGTCTTCATGCTTGTTATACTTATTTGAACATTGTTTTCTTTTAGAATATGACTTCCGTATTGATTCGGTACGTGAATATTTGATTGTTAGATTGTATCTATTGGAACTCTTTTATATAGACTCAACATTGGGGACACCGGTGTTGAGATGCTTCCATGGTGGCTATAACGATCATGGCGTCCTAACTATATATATAGTCCTTAAAAGCGGATTGGACAAGGTACTGATAGGGCGTATGGATCGATCCTAGGAACCGTTATCGGAAAATAGATTATGGCCGTGGTTAAATCCACGGAGAGGATTGTTGTGTCGTGTCCGCACCCCTTTCCTCACTCATGCCCAAACGGACTGATCATCCTTTTGGGAACAACGTGTCATCGTGATGCGGTTGGTCTTTGGACCTTTGACGTGTCTTCGAAAATTTGTTGGTTTGATTTTCTTCGGAAACCTTCCTTAACTTTGATTATTGCTTAACATTAATTATTTCTCTTGAAATTGTTGTCTCATGCTTATTGTTTAAATTATTATTATCCGTTCACTGAGCATTAAGCTCAGCCGAGATTTTCTTTGTCCTCGGCAGGTTTAGGTTCCACTCCAGGGACGTGATGAAAAATCGAGATACCAATGAGAGTAAAAAGGAATTAAGATCAACTTCTGATATTATCGTTTGGGATCATAACGTTTTGGGTTTGTAATTATGTTTAAGTTTCATTTTAAGTTAACTATTATTTTTGGAAAGCTTAGTACCGCTCTGAATCGTGATGTTTTTTACTTTTGATCCGATTATCGGATTGTACACCTTCCGTCTCAGGCTGCGCGGGGCGGGGGTGTTACAATATATGCCTTTGTGCGGGTAGCGATACTGGACCCCGACTGGATTAGATCCGACTGGAACATGGCAGGTGAGGTTTAGCTTTTTGGGTCGAGCGTCTTCATTATGTTTTTTGTTTTGTTTTTCAACTAATCTTTCCCCTTTTGTGTTTTCAGATATTAAGTTCGACAACGTGGAGCCCAACGAAGATTCCAAGGCTAAAATCGAGAAGTTCTTGGAAATTAGTACAGACGATCGATCATTCGTTACGCGTCATTTGGTAGACGAAGGCGACAACTTGATTTTCTTGGGTGACAGGCGACAGATGAGACGAGAGGAAGGGGAGAAAGAGGAAGAAGAGAAGGACGAGGAGACGGAGGAGACTGAGGAAGAAGAGGAGAAGGAGGAGTCGAGAGAGGAAGTAGATATAGAGATGACTGGTAAGTGCACCCTACTCTGTTTCGACATACTTCTCCCCTTATCTCAATCGTTTTAATTGTTTTTCCTTTCTTGCTTCACAAAAGAATCTCAGCCGAAAGTGTCGTCTGCGATGGCTAAGAGGGCGGCCAAAGCCGAATTGACTCGCAAGGCGAGAGAAAAAGGGAAAGAGGCCCAGACAGCTGGGTCAGGGATTTTAAAGAGGAAGGAGGCCCCGGCAACTGGGTCGGGGGTCCTAAAGAGGACAAGGAAGACAGTCCTGAGGGAACCGTCTTCGAAGGCGGGCGGCTCGTCAAGAGTCGTCACGCCTGAGAAGGCGAAGGCGTCGATCACATTTGTTGAGAAGACAAGGATGCCTTCTGACGCGATCGATGCAACATCTGTCGATCCTGCGCATCTGGCGAAATCGATGTCCCCTATTGCCACGTCGGTCCCTTCGTCGGCCGACAAGGGCAAGGGCGCGAAGACGGGAGAGGGCGAGAAAGATGTCACGACGGTGAATTTCACGTTGCCGTCGGATGTCTTGTCGATAATGTCCTGGATGGGACGAAATTGTTTCCACATCTGGGGAAATATCAGCTCCCATCTTTCGAGGAGCATTTTCGAGGGGTCTCCGTCGAGGATACAGGAGCGCATGTTGCCGGACTGGCGTTCATGGTAAGTTTTTCTTTCAAGACTTGTTTCATTTTATCGTTGTTTAACTTTGTCAAATGTTCGCTAACATGTGTCTTACATTTTTTCAGACGTTTCAGTCTTCTTTGGCCCTGCACGCCGATACGACGAAGATCGAAGGTCTTGTGTTCTCTGCTCTCAAGAGAGAGGACGCGACACTGGAGAGGGAGAAGTTGGCCCTGACGAGCACCGAGGATTTGTCGGTACGACTCGACGATGCCTTGGACGAATTGGAGGTTGTTGGACGTGCGAGGGATGAGGTGAACTCTCGTCTAAAGCAGTCCATGTCTTTGATCTACGACCAAAGGGAGGAATTGGAAAGGACGAAGGAGTCCTTGGCTATGAAGGAAAAAGAAGCCGAGGAGTCTAAGTCCAAGGTGGCGAGCCTGGAGGAGGAGGTGAAGGAGCTGAAGGACGAGACTAAGTCCGTCTTCGCTTTTGCCTGATTCACTGCGCGGACAGCTATCATGCGACGACAGCTGTCGGGGAAAAATCCTCTCGCCTCGACATCGGAAGAGTTTGCCTTCTACCTGAGTGAAGTCGGATCTGCAAGAGATCTCGACTCAGATGATGAGAAGGAGGTCGAGGATGAAGAGGTGGACGAGGGTCTCCAGGACGAAGCCTCGGGCAAGGATGTGACAGACGATCCTCCTCAGACTTAGAAGATTTTCCTTAGTTTTGCTTTTATCACTCGACCGTCGGTGGTCGAGTCGTCTAATGTAACCGACAATTTGATAAATGAATTTATCTTTCTTTTGAACTTGCGTATCATTACATTTCATAAGCAAATATGATATCTGTTAATGCCAAAAATCGCACCAAAGGGACAACTTAAGGTCGATGTGGACTTTAACAACTAAAGAAATGAATCATTCGACAAAGACGTACGACAAAGACAAAAATGTAAATGAGACAGAGGATTTGATGACGCAGGAAAAACCTCAACGAGGAAAAAACCTGCGGACGACAGTGGATGTCGTCGCTGCACTATGGTCGCCAATCAGGGGCGATGTCCTTGGTGTTCCGGGTGTCGATCGTACAGAGATTACAATACAAATGAAGGGAAAGACTTCGAAATGTAAAGTACAAGGGTTTGAAATGTAAAAACAGTGTGCGTCGTGTGTGAAAACAATGTGTAAACTGTTTGGTCGAGAGTGAAAGTCGTGCGTCGGGAGCGATTCTTCGAGGGAGAGTTCTTTGCTTGTAGTGTTCTTCTGAGCTGGGATGCTTATCTTCTATTGTTCGATGTTTGGTCTCTGGAACTGAAGTTTAACTTGATCTTTTATAACCTTCGGGGGATTTGATTAGCTCATTGATTGCTTTGATAACAGCTATAACGGTCGCCAGTTGTAACTCTTCATAATTGCTCTTCGTCGGTTATGACCGTTGCCTATTAATGACTTTGACTCCTGCATTAATCATTGAACAAATGTAACAGTCGTATATTGAGTTAGTCAAGGTCGTACGGTCTTGTGCGACGGTCGTGCGGAACGGGCGACGTCGAGGTCGAGTGTCGTGAGGAACTCTCGACTTACCTTTTAGGAGGGACGACAGAGGTTTTTTGGGTCTTTGTCGAGGCCTTATCTTAATACAAGATATAGTTCATAACATGTGTCTTACCTTTTCTGGTCGTGGTCGAGACCTGTGAAATTTTGTCCAAACAGTTTGCCCCCAAAATTTGAAAGTAGGATGGCAAATTCGAATTTTAAATTTTGCTTGTCGGGTGTTCAGGGTTTTGTGTTGAAAAATACCTTGGTTGTTTTGGAACTGAATCGGTTCAATTCAAACTAGAGAGGGAAATCGAAGAGAGGATAAAGTCGTGACGTCATGCCGACATACGATGGTGCTTACCAGCTGTCTTTGACAGGTGTCGACGATCCATGTGGTCATACGAAGGGACGAGGGCACGCGGTGATCATCAAGGGACTCGACCTGACATGATCAACTGCATAAATAAAGATTACGATGGATCTTTTCTTGTTTACGACTTCAGAGGGTTTTGAGCAAAGATTTCTTTAGGGGTTTTCTTGTCGATTTTCGTTCGATTATTTCTAAATCTGCAAGAATCTTTGACCTAATTAGGATTTTCTGAGATCATATAAGATACGACCCTCCAGTTTGCGTATGCGTCGCAAGTCTATTGCTAGAAAGCCTAAGAAAAACTGGGATATTTGGGGCCTTTCAGAAGTGCAAATCAACTTAACGGGGTTAGCAATGTCGACAGAGCCTAGAAGCACCATTAAAAACGAAGAAGATCTCGACGACTTTAGAAGTCTAGCGAGGATTCCCATGGGGATCACCGTAAGCAAGGTTGGCAAGGTTCGACCGGAAATGTGCCCCGAGGGGTACGTCGTTATATACGAATACCCGTTCAAGATAGGCTTTCATTGGCCATATTCGCCTCTGGTCAAAGAGTTCATGTGTGAATTCGATCTTTCACCGGGGCAACTGATGCCCCAGTTCTGGCGAGTTATCCTGATCATCGAACGACTTACCTCCAACTGGAATCCACCGATGAATGTGAGGGACCTACTGACGGCGTATAAGGTCAAAAGTGATCGGTACCATCGCTATAGTTTGTTTTCAAGGCACAAGGGTGATCGTACCTTGCTTTTAAATACTGCGGTCAACGATCGTGGGTGGAAGAAGAGGTATGTATTCGTGCGGGTGTCGACGCTGGACACTGATAGTGACTGGATTAGGAAGGGTTGGAATATGACGAGTGAGCCTTTGATTGTATGTTTTTATGTTATTCTGTTGCTCGGTTGTTTTTTCGACTGATCTTCTTTTTTATGTGTAGATATTGATTTCGACAAGGTAGAGCCGGACGATGCTTCCCGGGCTAAGGTCGAAAAGTTCCTGGAGTTTAGTACTGAAGACCGGTCGTACGTCACGCGTCATTTGGTAGATGAGGATGATGACACCGTTTTCTTGAGCGACAAAGTGAGGATGGGTCGAGAGGAGAAAGAAGAAGATGAGAGAGAGGATTCTGAGGCGACCGAGGAGAGAGAGGAGGAGGAAGTAGAGATAACTGGTAAGTATCTTTTTGCTTTTGCTCGTCCTAATCTATCTTTGTTCTCAATCATCTAATTCTTTTTTTTACCATACAGGAGAATCTTGGGCGAAGTTGACGCCTGTAGCCATCGAGAAAATGGCTCAAGTCGAGATAACTCGCAAGGCGAGTGTACACAGGGGGAAGGATACCTCGACAGCTGGGTCGGGGGTCTTAAAGAGAAAAGAAGTCCCGACATCTGGGTCGGGTCTCCCCAAGAGGACGAGGATGTCCGTTTTGAGTGAACCATCGTCAAGGACGGGTGGTTCGTCGAAAGTCGTCCCACCTGAGAGGGCGAAGGTATCGACCGTATCTATCGAGAGGGTTTCTGACACGAGGTCCGTTGATACGGCGCAACCGGCGACAATGTCTCCTCTTGCCGCGTCAGGCCCTTCCTCCGCCGACAAGGGCAAGGGCGCGCATACGGGCTTTGAAACGACGGTAAACTTTACGTTGCCGTCGGATTTTTTGGATGATAATGTCCTAGACGGGACGAAACTGTTCCCTCACTTGGGAAAGTATCAGCTCTCTTCTTTCAGAGAGTGTTTTGACGGAGTTTCTCTCGAGGATACTGAGGCCCATGTTGCTGGACTAGCGTTCATGGTAAGTCTATCTTTCAAGACTTTTGTTTATCTGTTGTCGACGTTGTATTCTTTGCTAATATGTTTTCATATGTCTTCAGATGTTTCAGTCGTCTTTGGCGTTGTACGCTAAATCGACAAAGGTAGAAGGCTTAGTGGCTTCTGCCATCGAGAAAGAAGATGCGGCGTTAGAAAGGGAAAGGTCCACTTTAGAACGCGAAGAGGCGGCATCGGTGAAACTCGACGATGTCTTGAACGAGTTGGAGTCTCTTGACCACGCAAGGGATGATATGAACTCGCGTCTAAAGGAGTCCCTGTCTGTGATGCACAATCAAAGGGAGAAACTGGAGGGGATGAAGGAATCCCTGGTTATGAAGGGGAAAGAAGTTGAGGATTCTCAATCTAAAGCCGTGGATTTAGAGAAGGAGTTAGAGAAGTCGAAGGATGAGAATAAGTCCATCTTTTCCTTCGCTCGACTCACTGCTCGAGCACCTATCATGCGAAATCACTTGCTAGGCAAGAATCCTGTGGCCTCAACGTCGGATGAGTTGGCTCTGTTCTTCAAGGAGGTCGGGACCGAGAGAGAGCTCGACTCAGATGATGAGAAGGAGGTCGAGGAGGAGGAGGAGGGTTTCCAGGGCGACGTGTCGGGCAAAGATGCGACCGACGTCCCTCCCCAACCTTAGAAAGATATCTTCGTTTATTTCTGTTTCTTTGTTGCTCGATCGTTGGTGGTCGAGCTTTTTGTAAATGACAGTTTATTCGATGAATGGAACTTGGGCTTCTTTTGAACTTGCGCTTTATAAAAGATCACATCGACTGTCAAGTTCATAAAAAATATACAAGGAATCATGCGACTTAGGCATCTATTGTAACACAATAACTGGAACGTAAGCCAATAGACTTTTAAATCGTGTATATAAATATAAGCACATGCGACTAAAGCATACATTCGGAGTATGAAATTTTTTTCTAAGTCAAGAAACTTAGATAATGAGATTGCTAGACCTCGCGATCGTACGACTAAGTCGTGCGATTAATTCGAATCGTGTGCCCCTGTAGAGGGATGATCAAGTCATAGACCTGATCGTTTATGTCGTGCGACCTTGCGAAACTAGAGTCGTTTGATTAATGTTGTGCGATTCTGCGGAATAAACAATGTCAGAGGTTGGTCGTTGGCTAACCAACGACCCTCCGATGCTTAAGTCAGTAACCGTCGTTGTTAAAAAATCGTATGAAAAAATAGAAAAGGGTTTAGAAGACGTACCTTTTCTGACGCGTCGTGCCCAACTACGTGGGACGTCTTGATTATTGCTACCATCTTGCCCCCTTGTGGCGATTTTAAGACGATACACTAAATGTCGTCGTGAATTGCCACAATAGAAGGTCTATTTTCGCGGCTTCAGGGTGGTTTTATAGCAATCACGAGCGACTTTCGGCTCACTCTTGATTTCTTGGATTCCCCACGGCGTAGGGAACTTCAGAGTCTGATGATACGTCGAGGGAACGGCCTTCATCTCATGGATCCATGGTCGGCCTAAGATGATGTTATAGGCCGACGCACAGTCGATGACGCTGAACTTGGTCTGCTTGTTGATTCCTCCGGCGTAGACTGGCAAGATGATATCTCCATAGGTGCTCGTCGCTTCCCCATTGAAACCGACCAAAGTTGTCGAACGTCACGATCGATTCCCATGGCCTTGATGGTGTCAAAGAAGATGACGTTCGCTGAAGATAACCGATTTTACTTCATAAAATCATCCTTCCAAAATCTATCCAAAACACTTCATTATAAAAATACACCTTACCAAAATTTAAAACATTATAAAAGGGTATGGTAAGAATGAACTCACCTGATAGCAGTAGCGTCACTCTTACTTTACTTTTTGTAAGGAATTCCGTCACCAAACTTCACAGAATCTGAAATACCCAAATACACATTGTACTACTATCAATCTACTGTGCAGGACCCTTACAGACTTAAGAATCCTAAATAACCAAAATTCTCGACACTTATCGCAGCCCACTAATTGCGATAACACTTGTCGCAACCTACTACTTGCGACACAGTACTTGTCGCAACCCACTATTGCGATATCCCCTTCTTATCGCAACCAACTGTTGCGACATGCATCTTATCGCAACCAACTGTTGCGATACAACCACACTTGTCGCAACCCAAAGTTGCGACATTCATAACTATCGCAGCTATCAAACTTATCACAGCTAACTGCATTCATCCTTGTCTCAACTCACTGTAAACGTAATTAAGTCCAAATTGATACTTTTAAGCTATGCATGCATCTATAATTTTGCAGATATGCATAATACTACCAGTAGAACATATTCATAAACCCAGATATTCCATATCTTTCCAAAATTATCAAAACCCAAACCTAAACCATTAAAGAAAACTTTATAAACATAAAGGAAGTATCTTAAGAGTAATTATACCTTTGATTTCTTCAGTTTACACATAAACTCCAGCTGAAATTATCTGATAATCTTATTCTTCTTCTTCTTTTCTCGGCTTTCTCTCTTTTCTCTCTTCTTTACACCGTAAAACACACACACATGCAAGACTTCCAAATGAAGTGAATACCTCTTATCCACATACTTACAAGAGATGGTGGTGGTGTGACACATCTTTCACCACTTAACCAAACAGCTCCCTTGACTTTCATAACTTTGACAAATTACATCCTCCAACTTATAAATTAAAATTAAAGTTTACCCTTAACTTATAATTATAATTAAAACCAAAAAAACGTAACTTACTCGGGGATAAACTCTAAAATTAATCTATCAAATAACCAAATTATAACTTATCAAATAATTATACTCGAATTTTTTAATAAACCAAACGAAATCCTTTATATAGAAAAATCGAGATGTTACAATACTCTCCAACTTGAAAATGATTTCGTCCTCGAAATCGACGCTTAGCTAAATCAATGAGGATATCTAATCTTCATATCCTCTTTAACTTCTAATGTCACATTAGCTCCTCGGTGATGTTTCCATTGTACTCTCAACATAACCATATTCTTAGGTCGTAACTTCTTAACTGATCTTTCTATAATCACTTACGGTTCTTCCATACAACTACTCTTCTCATCCTCGTTCACTTCAGTATGTGATATCACATCATACCCATATGAAATATGTCATGTATCCCTTCAATTTCTAGTCTTACATACCTAATCACAGTTAAAGGTCCAGAAAGAACAAGGACTCAACTTTCCACGTTTTCTCAATCTTATAACTTTCACCATTACCCACTCCCCAACTTGAAAATCTGCAGATCTTCTTGGAGCAAGTATAAAATCATCAAATCTTTATCCAACTATAACTTGATCTTATTTTAACCATTTAAGCATTTTTCAAAACAGCAACTGGTATAGCTAACTTTTAACAAAAGATTATAGTACAAAAAGACAAGCTAGCATACTATTTCATAATACCTACGCATGTATAAGATTAACAAAAATTATATACCGAAAGTACACCCGATGATTCCTTAACTCCATCCGCCATCATGTAATGTTTTCAGCCTGTTGGTCTTGGGACATTGGGTTTCTTCTCTTGATTTCCACTTTTCTTTAACTTTGGGCAATCTTTTTGATAATGGCCAGGTTGTTTACACTCAAAACATGTCGGTTCTTGTATGGGACAATTCCTCATGATGTGATCATTCTTACCACACTTGAAACATTCTAGCCAAGTCACCCTACACGGACCATAATGTTTACTCTTACATTTTTGGCACCAATTCGGCTACTGACGAGGTCCCAAATAAGTGTATCTTTAAAGGACTTTGATCCATGTGAAGGTTCCGACTGGCCTTCCCCTTTTCTTTTCTCTCCTATGTGAGTTTTCTCAGCTTTATCTTTTGCATAAACCTCTTCCATAATCTTTGCTTCCTCAATCGTCTCTCTCAAAGTTAAGGCTTTAGAATTTCTGACTCTAGACATCATATCGGCTGGTAAGCCTTTCAGATAGGCCTTGATCTTTTCCTTTTCAGTTGGAGCCACGTGCCCCACCAAGTTCAGCTTTTCCATGAATAATTCCGTGTACTTCCGAACAGACGAAGTACCCTTTTTAAGAGTCCGAAACTCTTCCTCGATCCTATCCATTTCATTTTCATTGCAATATTCTTCTAAGATCTTTTTCTTAAATGACCCCCAAGTTATAGCGATCAAGACTGGAGCAGTGATTGTAGCCGTCACTACATTCCACCAAGTCAACGCATTACCTCTTAACATTTGAGACCCAAATCTAACCTTTGATTTCTCATCACATTCACAAGCTCGGAAAGCTTGTTCCATTTCTCTGAGCCAATTCATACATGTCACCGGATTATCTGCTCCGGTAAACTCGGGCGGTTTACAGCTTAGAAACGTCTTATACGAGCAAACTTTTTCCACCCTCCTGTCCGTATCCATAACAGGATTACGAATTAGATTTATTACGCCAGTATCAGTTCCCGTTCGACGCAACTCCGAACTTCGATCGTTAAACGCTTTCATAAACATTTCGGTTTGTTGTTCCATTGTTGTATTCATCATTCTCGTCTTGTTTTCCATCATACGAGACTCCATTGTCGCTTCTGACATTTCCGGGTTAGCTGTACTGGTATTTGTTCGACGTACCCGACTATCTGTTCCTCCCATTGTAGGTAACCTTGGTGGACTTTCGTAAGTTCCACTCATTTCTGGTCGCTTTTCCATTGACCAATCAGTCACGGCTCTATCCTTCGAAGAAATGGGGGACAATGGTGGTGTATTCACCATTGTTCTGATATAACACAAAGAAATAACCATAAGAAATGGTTACACACATCTTAGACATATGAAACGTACTTTACCGATCATTAGTCACTGTAACAATTTAAAAACAAGTTTACTTGTGTAACAATATATTCATAATGACAGTAGCTAATTGAAATTGTGAATATACTATTCATGAGAATCCTCGTTACCATCGTTACAGTACTAATTTCACGTATTCCCGTCGACTCTAAGACTATCCCGTCTTAGTACTTCTACCCATTTCTCACATATCATAACTTAATTCATCTCAGCTTAAGTCTAGGTATCTCACTAGCATACCTAGTTCACTTAAACTAAGGCTCTGATACCATATTGTAACACCCTAAAAATCAGGGTTAATTTGAACCTCAAAATTCTAATAAGATTAACATAAAATCTTCTAAACTTTATATATAAGCAGAGAATTAACTATGAGGGTCATATTTACAAATATCCAATTCTTCAAATAACCTATTAATCTAATTATGTCACTATAATCAGATTAACTAAGTTATCTAAGTAATCCATCAAAAGCCTCAATATTCATTAACTTCTCCACTAATCCAAAAGCTCTCGTCCCACATCCCTTTATTTCCCGGAGCTAGTACCTTGTAAGAAAATATAATTTGAAACGATTAGGCTAACGCTTAGTGAGAACATTCGGTTTCAAAATAATACTTTTATAATCAATATAAACAATGCATTACAAACTTGGTTTACCTTTTTCTTACCAAATGTAACATCTTACGATGACGAGATTAAACCCGATTCCATGAATCAGACCAACACCAAGTCAGACAGAATATCACGTTCAAGAGCCCACTACGAATCTCCACGGATTCTAGATTAATGCTCATATCCAAGAAATCACAATTACACATGTCCATTTCTTGGAAAGGAAGTAGAGATTACAATTACACATGCCAATCCCTATTCTTCCTTAGAAATCAGGAATTACGATTAGCGCCACGCCTATCCCACGATTTCTCATCAATGTGAAATGAGAATTACGATTAGTCCACGCCTATTCCTCATTTCACCTAAACGGGAATTACGATTAGCGTCACGCCTATTCCACGTTTATCACACACACACACTGGAATGACGATTAACGCCACTCCTATTCCATGTGTTCATAAAAACTAGTGCATATGGATCCATTACACTTATTTATACTCGTGTAGGTTATTGCTTAATATAAATCATTTTCGAATAACGTTAATGAATTAAGCAAAACCATCAATTTAAGATAACCGATTTTACTCCATAAAATCATCCTTCCAAAATCTATCCAAAACATTTCATTATAAAAATACACCTTACCATAATTTAAAACATTATAAAAGGGTAAGGTAAGAATGAACTCACCTGATAGCAGTAGCGTCACTCTTACTTTACTTTTTGTAAGGAATTCCGTCACCAAACTTCACAGAATCTGAAATACCCAAATACACATTGTACTGATATCAATCTACTGTGCAGGACCCTTAAATACTTAAGAATCCTAAATAACCAAAATTCTCGACACTTATCGCAACCCACTAATTGCGATAACACTTGTCGCAACCTACTACTTGCGACACAGTACTTGTCGCAACCCACTATTGCGATATCCCCTTCTTATCGCAACCAACTGTTGCGACATGCATCTTATCGCAACCAACTGTTGCGATATACAACTTATCGCAACCAACTGTTGCGATACAACCACACTTGTCGCAACCCAAAGTTGCGACATTCATAACTATCGCATCTATCAAACTTATCGCAGCTAACTGCGTTCATCCTTGTCTCAACTCACTGTAAACGTAATTAAGTCCAAATTGATACTTTTAAGCTATGCATGCATCTATAATTTTGCAGATATGCATAATACTACCAGTAGAACATATTCATAAACCCAGATATTCCATATCTTTCCAAAATTATCAAAACCCAAACCTAAACCATTAAAGAAAACTTTATAAACATAAAGGAAGTATCTTAAGAGTAATTATACCTTTGATTTCTTCAGTTTACACTTAAACTCCAGCTGAAATTTTCTGATAATCTTCTTCTTCTTCTTCTTTTCTCGGCTCTCTCTCTTTTCTCTCTTCTTTACACCGTAAAACACAAACAAATGCAAGACTTCCAAATAAAGTGAATACCTCTTATCCACATACTTACAAGAGATGGTGGTGGTGTGACACATCTTTCACCACTTAACCAAACAGCTCCCTTGACTTTTATAACTTTGACAAATTACATCCTCCAACTTATAAATTAAAATTAAAGTTTACCTCTTCACTTATAATTCTAATTAAAACCAAAAAAACGTAACTTACTCGGGGATAAACTCTAAAATTAATCTATCAAATAACCAAATCATAACTTATCAAATAATTATACTCGAATTATTTAATAAACCAAACGAAATCCTTTATATAGAATAATCGAGATGTTACAGCCAGGACATTGATTTGATTCCGCGCAGCCTCCAGCTCATGATACATCTGGGCAATGAGCTGCTCTTGATTTCCCTGAGCTGCCATTTTCCTGCAATAGAAAAAATAGAGGAAACTCCAAGAAACCGTTAGTAAGACGCACGTTTGTCGAAGATTTTCTCTAGATGGGGCCCCACGGTGGGCGCCAAACTGTTAATGCCAAAAATCGTCCAGAAGGATAACTTAAGGTTGATTGTGGAGCTTAACAACTAGAGAATAGGAATCTTCCGACAAAGCGTACGACAAAGACATAAAATGTAAATAAGACAGAGATTTTGGTGACGCGGGAAAAACCTCAACGAGGAAAAAACCCGCGGGCGACTTTAGGGGTCGTCGATGCACTATGGTCGCCAAACAGGGGCGATATCCTTATGTTTCAAGTGTCGATCGTACAGTGATTACAATACAAATGAAAGAAAAACTTTAAATGTAAAGTAACAAGTGTATCGAATGTAAAAAACGGGTGCGTCGTGTGTAAAAACTAAATATCGTGCGTGAAAGTCGTGCGTCGTGAGCGATCCTTTGAGATAGAATTCTTTGCTTCGAGTGTTCTTGAGAGTTCAGATATCAGATGATTGTCTGAGATTGTGTGAGATTGTGTCCGGAATGATGATTGCCCTCGCATTTTATAGTCTTCGAATGCCTTTATTGACTCCATAAAAGCTTTGTGTAACAATCGTAACGGACGCCGAGTTTAATGTTGTTAATGGCCTTCGTCGGTTATAGCCGTTGGTCATCAATGACATTGACCCTGCATTAAACAGTGAAAAATAACATTAATATCGCATGTTAGTCAGTCGAGGTCGCAAGGTTCTATACGACGGTCGTGTGAGCTAGACGACGTCGTGGTCGAGTGTCGTGAGATGATTAACTTTCGATTTCAACTTTGATCAGGGGATAAAGTATTATGATTTTACCTTGTTATGAAAAAGTGTAATAAATATTTTTCCTATCTTGGTCGTGGTCGAGAGTGGTGAAATTTTTACCCAAACAATATTGGTAAAAGTAACATCTTTCCTTTCCTTTCTCTCCTACTTAAGAACATAAAAATTTAGTTTCTTTCCCTCTCCTTCCTTTCTTTTCCTTCAATCTCAAGAACACAAATACAAATATTTATTTTCTCCCAATTACTTTCCTTTCTTTTCTTTCTCTTCCCTTTCTCTTCTTTTATTACCTTCTAAAACTCGAGAACGCAGCGTAAAGGATTTTATTTACCCCATCACATACAGACACATAGAAAGACAAACAGACACACACACACACAGTCTCTCTCTCTCTCTCTCCCTCTCCCTCTCTTTCTGCCAACACCCATCTTTTGAGTCCCGTCAGTCTGCCACGGTGTCAATACTCCAGCCTTCCGCCTCCATCTCTCATATCGATTTTATTTTTTGTTGATTGACTTTGGATTTGTAAAGATAACTATCGTAAAGTTTGCTTATGGATTAATGCTATGTCATTTGAGAACTCTTCGGTTGTTAGGCCATCATTCAACTCTTCAAAATCAATAATTCCTCTTTTTCGATCATGAAGATAGCATATATCTATAATCATATTGTCTTATATGATATATGCCATGTATTTATATATTAAACCTCGAATCCTGTATTTCATTTATGCAGAAAAGCTATGTACTTTTAACTTTTAAGTAAAACCAAACAATATAAGATATCCATATTATGTTACCCGAAGGGTTTAACTTGAATCGAATAATCCGTATACGTTTAACCCGAACCTCATTTAGTTTGGGTGGGTTATTCCGTTTTGGATCTTTTTACATGCCTAAATATGCCCTCAATAACCTAAGGCTCCGTTTGATTTGCATGAATTAAATGGATATGGGGGATTTAGATTTCTAATCCATTCCAATTCCGTGTTTGGTTTGCAAGATTGTCCGGATTTGAAAATCCTCAAACATATGATTTTAAAATCCCAAGGGGTGGTTAGGATTCAAGGGATTTCGTAGGATTTGTATATAATAATGTTTAAAAATATGTTAAAAACATTTGCTTTCTAATAATCAGTTAAATAAAAGGTAATTTAGTTATTTTTATATTTTTTAAATAAATAATGAAATTCAATTCCATGACTCTTGGGGCATGTTTGGGATTTGGAATTGGATTCCGCTCCAATTCTGCATTTGGTTTAAAAGGGAAGTTTGGAATTGAAATCCCGAGATTAGAATGAAATCCCACAAACATTGGATTTAGAAATCCTTGGGGTAGTTGGTATTTCACAGGATTTTGTAAGATTTATTTGAAATAATGTTTTAAAATATGTTAAAAACATTTATTTGTAATAATCAATTAGAAGGTAATTTAATTATTAGTATATTTTATTTTTTTGTTTTTTTAATGAAGTGTCAATAGTATTCCATTCAAAATCATACAAACCAACACATCAAATATTTCAAATCTTTTGATTCAAATTCCTTCCACGAAATCCAAATTCCTCCAAAATATTTCGTAGGATTTAGGTTGGACTTCATTGCCACATCATATCTAACATCATTTGGAACCCTCGTATATACTTATTATGTTATCGGTGACTTTTCATCCAATTGGCCCATTTTCTTCAAATACGAGACTTGTTACCAACGTCAACCGGATATGCTTACCCAATAAGTGTCACTCCTCACTTACCTTATGGGGTAAGATTTTCGGCCATCAAAATGACATAGTAACTAATAATTTTACAAGGCAAACACTAACCAGGTAGAAATCACCATCCTACCCTGGTAAAATTCTCTTTTGCGACAAACTTCTTTCGTGATAAGATTATCGGTATTTATCATGCTCATTCAGTAACTGATATATTTAACGTTTATCTAGTAAGTTTTTGGTAAATAACCCATAAATAAAAAAGGTAACTCAAATCAAGTATCTTTTTGGATAAAATTAAATTAAACTTGTCGTTTTTGAAATTTGGATTGTTGATAAGATACTTTTAACTTTGACTACAAAGTGGTTATTCAATAAAAGTTAGTTTTTATTTTAATTATTTATTGGATGAAAAGGGGCCGGTCCTTTTATGCTTTACCATTTTTGGGATATCCATTTTTATAATTTTTAGGGGAGGCTATTTGCACCAAAATATGGCTAATGGCATCAAAAAGTCAAAAAGCATGCATTGTTTTTTGTGTTTAATCATTTTTTATTTATATATATATATATATTATCTTTATATATATATATTATCTTTATATATATAGTGTTGTCTTTTCTTTTTTTAATTTTTTATTTATTTGTATTATATATTTTTATTTAATTGTATTATATAGTTTAAAAAAGTTTGTTTTTCTTTTACTTTTTGATTTTATTTAAAAATAAATAAAAATTTATAAATATAAATATTACTAATTTTTTATAATTATATAATTATAAAAATAAAACATAAACATTGTGATTCAACATATAAATAAAACATAAAATAATCTATATTACATTCGATTATTCTAAAATAACATTATTCGTAGTACAATTAACACGTAAAAGTCGCTGGTACTTCTGTATTCGATCTGAATACATGGTAGCCCATCCTGCAGCACACGGATAACGGTAGTGGAAAAAATGTTGAGTTATAGTTGTGAAATTAGATATGGCAGAAGGATACCCGTTCCCTACTATATCTCAACATTTTTTCCACTACCGTTATCCGTGTGCTGCAGGATGAGCTACCCCGTATTCAGATCGAATACAGAAGTACCAGCGACTTTTACGTGTTAATTGTACTACGGATAATGTTATTTTAGAATAATCGAATGTAATATAGATTATTTTATGTTTTATTTATATGTTAAATCACAATGTTTATGTTTTATTTTTATAATTATATAATTATAAAAAATTAGTAATTTTTATATTTATAAATTTTTATTTATTTTTAAATAAAACCAAAAAGTAAAAGAAAAACAAACTTTTTTAAACTATATAATACAATTAAATAAAAATATATAATACAAATAAATATATAAAAAAAAGACAACACTATATATATCATATATATTTATATATATAAAGATAATATATATATATATATATAAACAAAAAATGATTAAACACAAAAAACAATGCATGTTTTTTGACTTTTTGGTGTCATTAGCCAATTTTTTGGTGGAAATAGCACCCCCAATTTTTATTAGAGTAAATTATATATTTAGTCCTTGTGGTATATTGAAAATTTCTATTTTCGTCCTTATGGTTTTGAAATTGCAATTTTCATCCTTATGGTTTATAATTCATCACTTTTTTGTCCTTGTGATTTAAGTTTTATTGCTATTTTTATCCCTATGGTTTACAATTTATTTCGATTTTAGTCCTTCATACTTAAAAGGAGTATTTTGGCCTCAGGGACGAAAATAGAAATGAAAAACAAACCATAGGGATGAAAACCGAAATTTCTAAACCACAGGGATGAAATCCGCAATTTATAGCAAACCACAGGGATGAAAAACGTAATTTACTTTTTTATTATTTTAAAACAACTAATAATATTTAAAAGAGCAAATTGCATGAAAAGGTAACATACTTTGCTCTCATTCTTATTTTGGGTAACATACTTTTAAGGCGTTCATTTTGGTACCTAAGATGAAAAGTTTTAAACATTTAAGTACCTGGATAACCGGTTTCACCTCTAACCGGTTACCATGCTGATGTGGGTTGATGATGTGGCCGACAAGTCAGCGTTATTTGATGATGTGGCTATGAGTATAAATTTGATTGTATAAAAATAAATATAAAAATATAATTTTATTTTATTTCTATTAAATAAGTAAAGTTTTATTATATATATATATATATATATATACACACACAAAACGCATATGCAGCTCCACAATATAGAGGAAGTTTTTAGAGAAATTAGTCAAAAAGTCAGTTTTCTCATTTAATTTCCTCTTTTTGGTCACTTTTTCTATCGATTCGTATATTAACCAAAGATTATGTAAATGTCCTATGCATTTGTATAAATTTGATATCCAAATTAAAAAAAGAAAAAAAAATCTTTACACAAATTTACTTAAAAATCTATATTTGTGTAACCCATTTACGTAAGAGCATCTTTAACAGATTTTTTAAAATGGAGATTTTGATGTTTTTTGTTCCACCAGATTAGGGGTGAGCATCGGTCGGGTCGGGTCGAGCCGAAAAACCCCCAACCCGATCGGGTTTCGGGTGGACAAAACAGGCCCCGAAACCCGTCCTAAGTAAAGTTCGGGTTTCGGACTTCGGGTCTAATCGGGTTTTGGGTTCATCGAGTTTCGGACTTAGATCTAAGCATAAAGTTCTGTTTGTTGAAAAATCCGTATAAAATCACTCATTGGTCTGATTGAGGTGTATAATATATCGATGGAAAGCTCATTGTGTCTAGAACAACTTTCTAGTTTACAATGAGATCTAATTGTGACTTTAAGGGGCTCGAAATAGTGTATTTCCAAAACTGGTCCTGTTAAAACGAATTTTGCGCAATGTTTTTGTAAAATTCATATAAAATTGGTCATTGATCCAAATAAGGTGCATTTTATGCGATTAGATTCCTAAGAGATAGTAGTACGTTTTTAATTTAGATGTCAAATCTTAATTTGTTCTCTAAGTATGAGTAAATCGTTAAAACGTTTGAAGGACAGAAGCTGTAACTTTTCAAAGTTCGGGTTTCGGACGGGTTCAGGTTTGGAAAACCCAAACCCAAACCGAACCGTAAGTGAAGTTCGGGTTGATCGGGTTCGGGTAATTCGGGTGTCGGGTTGTCGGGTTTAGTGTTTTTGGGTTAGTTCGAGTTTCGGGTCGGTTGGGTTTTGCTCACCCCTACACCAGATCACTCGTAATCTTTTCCAAAATGGAAAAAGTATAAGGCCATCCGTACCCGGGCTCGGGATGGTGCGCGGTCGATGCGGGAACGGCTACGGGGGTTGCGGGGATGGCGGGGCGGGATGGAATCCGGGGATGGGATCCCGATCCATCCCGAAGGGTTTAAAAAAAAAATAAATTTTTAAAAATCATGCCGCTGAACGGCTCTTTATAAAAAAAAATCTCAATTTAATCCCACTATATATTTAACCCTCAACCTCTTATTTCTCACACCTCTCAACCTCTTATTTTTCACACCTCTCAAATTCTCTCAACCTCTTATTTCTCACACCTCTCAAACTCTCTCAAATTCTCTCAACCTCTTATTTTTCACACCTCTCAAACTCTCTAAAATTCTCTCAACCTATTATTTCTCACACCTCTCAAACTCTCTCAAACACTCTTCCATTCTCTATATTTTAAACAATATGGATTCGCCACAACCCGGTTCACCAACCGCATCATCATCATCCGTAGACACCGACGAGTTGTTGAATCTACAAAGGGAAATTTTTCGACATACTGCACAATCGCTGTATGGTAGCACCGCCTCATCGTCAACAAGAGAGAGGGCCGCAAACATTGAAAGAGGTCGAGTAACTGCAAACGAGCGGCTTATGCGGGACTACTTTGGCGTCAACCCGATTTATACACCGGATATGTTTAGGCGGCGGTTCAGGATGAGCAGACAACTATTCGAACGAATAGTTGAAGATTTAGAAGTAGGGTATCCGTATTTTAGACTTCGGTTTGACGGGTTAGGCAAACAAGGTTTTTCTCCGATACAAAAGTGTACTTCCGCTATTCGGAAATTGACGTATGGAGTAGCTGCTGACGCACTTGACGAGTACATCCGTATGGGAGAGAAAACGTCACGAGATTGTCTGTACAAATTCTGCACAGGTATTATTGAACTGTATGGTCAAAAATATTTACGCAAGCCTACTTTTATTGATATTCAGAAGTTGTACGCCGCGCATGAAGCTAAACACGGATTTCCCGGCATGCTCGGCAGCATATACTGTACTCATTGGGCGTGGGCAAATTGTCCGAATGCATGGCGAGGTCAATTAATGAGAGGTGATCATGAGCACCCGACAATCATGCTAGAAGCAGTGGCCTCTCAAGATCTATGGATCTGGCACGCATACTTTGGTGTTGCCGGTTCCAACAACGACATCAATGTTCTCAATCAGTCGCCCATCTTCAATGATGTATATGATGGAAAAGCACCCGAGTGCCCTTTTGAGGTGAATGGAGCCACCTACAAGCACAGATATTATCTAACGGATGGGATATATCCGGAATGGGCTACTTTCGTAAAATCATTTACGTGCCCACAAGACCTTAAACGACAAAAGTTCAAGTCCGCGCAAGAATCCGCACGTAAAGATGTTGAACGAGCTTTTGGCGTGCTTAAACAACGTTGGCATATACTTCATAACCCGGCACGCGGATGGGAACCGGCAATATTGAGAAACATTATGTACGCTTGTGTCATATTACACAATATGATACTCGAAGACGAAAACCATGCTATTTGTGGTGACGTGGAAAACGACTTTTTCACGAATGATATCGAAAGCCAAATCAGTGAGACACAACGCACGACAAATGTTCAAGAAGTCATAAATCGGGACACTCATAATAACCTTCGGTCGGATTTGGTCGAACATATTTGGCGTATCCAAGTTCCCAACAATGACGACGAGTAGATTTTTAAATTTATTTTGTAATTTTTATTTTTAATGAATGATATGAATTTTATTTTTTATTATTTATCTTATTTTTATTTATTAAAAAATATATAAATATTTTTATTTTGTTAAATAATTAAATGTATAAATAAATGAATTAAAATAAATGAGGTGGCAAAAGGGTTTGAGGGAATGGGGTACGAGTGTTTAGGGATTGAGTGAGGGATGGAAGAAAAGCTGATGTGGCGCTGATGTGGACATGGAATATTTGAAAGATTCCTTCATGGGGTACTGATGGCCTAAAAAGGAAAATAAAAATCTCCAAATTTAAAGATTTCTTAAAAAATAACTACTTATGAGATCGAGATAAATGATTTTTTATTCATTCTATCAATGAAAATATAAGATTGCTTGAATTTAGATGACTACGAGAGATAAATAATATTTTATAAATTGTATTGAATATTTTAATAATATAGCTTATTGTGTAATCATCAAAATAAAAAATATTTTGGAGATGAATAGATTTGATTTTATATATTTTGACTTTTTACTTCTTCCTTTCCGAGAATCGGTTGGGGATGTTCTAGGGGAGGGAGGTTCAGTAAAAAACCTCAAATAAATGAAAAACTAAAAAACACTTTATCAACCGTTAGATTATATGATCTAATGGATGTGATTAAACAGACGGTTACAACAATATTAATTAAATTAAAAAAACCTCACCCCTCTATTTTTTATTCAAAAAAAGACGAAAATAAACAAATTTCGAACAAAATAAATTACACCAAATAAACGACTATATTTTTCTCGTTATTTTGACATCCATATTGATATACATTTTCATCCGTTTTTTCATGGTTTTTCGGTTTTCCATTTATTTATGGTTTTTCCCTAAACCTGACCCTGTTCTAAGGATCCCCATTTGCACGAAAAAAAAATTTAATCTGAAAATAAATTATGTACAAATGCATAAGGTATTTACATATACTCTAAAAATCAAAATTTGGTACAAAACTTGTACTTTTAGTTGAAAACATTAGCTATTTTGATCAAATTTTCATCTTTTTATTTAATGTAAGATTCAAAATAGTTGCTTTTAAAATATTATAAAATATTGTTTTTCAATCATACGAATTCAACTACAAAACGTTAAAAGAATGTCATGAAACAAACCTTTTTATTTTTTATCTTTAACTAAATATTTTAATAATGAACAGCTCAAATAAAAAACTAAATATCATGATAAATTAATAAAAAATCATACTTAAATAATTGAACAAATCAATTTAAAGATTTATATATGATCATATAAATAATTTATATTGTCGGTTTACACACATATATGTATATATATAGAAGAAGGATTATGCGAGAAATTAAACATTATATGAGAACGTGAGAAGTGTGATATCATATATGATTATACGGTTTATGGGTGTTGTTAATACCAAAAATCGTCCAAAAGGATAACTTAAGGTTGATTGTGGAATTTAACAACTAAAGAAATGAATCTTTCGACAAAGCGTACGATAAACGTGAAAAACGTAAACGAGACAGAGATTTGGTGACGCGGGAAAAACCTCAACGAGGAAAAAACCCGCGGACGACTGTGGAAGTCGTCGCTGCACTATGGTCGCCAATCAGGGGCGATATCCTTGTGTCTTAGGGGTCGATCGTACAGAGATTACAATATAAATGAAAGGAAATACTTTAAATGTAAAGTAACAAGTGTTTTGAATGTAAAAACAGTGTGCGGCGTGTGTAAAAACAGTGTGCGTCGTGTGCGAACGTCGTGCGTCGAGAGCGATTCCTTGAGAGAAAGTTCTTTGTCTCTTATGTTCTCGAGTATGCAATGTGTAGTTCGGAGTTCTGTGTCCCTTCAGGATGTTTTTGCCTTTGTATTTACAGTCTTCGAATGCATTTAATGACTTCATGAATTCTTCGAGTAACAGTCGCAACGGTCTCCGCAGTTTAATGCTCGTAATTGCTTCGTCGGTTTCATCCGTTGGCCATAAATGTCGTTTGACCTGTATTAAATGAAGAAAACATAACTGAAGAACCATACGTTAGTTGGTCGAAGTCGTGTGCTTCTATACGACGGTCGAGGTCGGGAGGTACGTTCGACTTCGGCTTTGGTCAGAGGATAAAATTGCTTACGTTTTGACTTTGACATGAGAAAAGTGCAATAAATGTTCTTAGTGTCTTAGTCGTGGTCGAGACTGGTGATTTTTTCCCCAAACAGTTTGCCCCCAAAATTTGAAAAAGTGAAGTGGCAAATTCAAATTTCGAAAGTTTTTTAAATTATGCTAGTCGGACGTCTAGGGTCGTGACACGTGTAAAAAACCTTTTTAGTTGCCTTGGAACTGGATCGTTCTGATTCTAACTCAATGGAAGGTCGAAAAGGGGATAAGGTCGTGACGTCATGCTGACGTGCGATCGTGCGTAACAGCTGTATTTGCCAGGTGTCGACAATCTGTCGAGCATTCGAAGAGACAGGGGCACGTGTCGACCATCGGGGGTTTCGACCTGACATGACCTTTTGCATAAATAGATGCCTTCGACGGATCTTTTCCTTTTACGATTTCGGAGAGTTTTTAAGAGAGTTTTCCTTGATTTGCTTGCTGTTTCTTTGCCGAATCTTTCCAAAACCTGCAAGAATCTTCGACCAAGTTATAGATTTCGAGGTTTAGAGCGCCCATATAAGGTACAATTTTATTGGTCTTTGTCTTAAACCTTGAGAGTTTTTTCTTTTTAGAAAATGTCGACGGAACCTGTGAGTTCTCTTCAAGATCAAAAGGATCTTGACGACCTTAGAGTATTAGCTAGAATTCCTGCGGGGATTACACTGATTAGAGCAGGCCAGACTCGACCTGATGTATGTTCCGATAAGGTCGTAGTCATCTACGAATATCCTTTTAAAATAGGATTTGAATGGCCATATTCGCCTTTAGCTAAGGCGTTTATGTGCGAGTTCGACCTGTCGCCAGGGCAACTGATGCCCCAGTTCTGGCGTGTGATTCTGGTTATCGAGCGACTTACTAAAAATTGGGATTCTACTATGAACGTGCGTGATCTTCTCTTGGCTTACCAAGTTAAGAAGGATAAGTGTCACCGTTATAGTCTGTTTTCTAGATATAAGGGTGATCGTACATTAGTCTTAGAGACTGCTGTGAACGATCGCAAGTGGAAAACTAGATATGCGTTCGTGCGAAAATCAACTCTCGACACTGAGACTAGCTGGATTAGGGCGGGTTGGAATACGTCGGGTGAGATTCTCTATTTTCTTTGTCACACGTTGTTTGTAATTTTCGACTGGTTTCTAATTTGTTTTTATGTGTCACCAGCTATAAAGTTTGAAGACGTGAAGCCTTATGCTAACTCTCAAGCAAGGGTTGACGAATTTTTAGAGTTTAGTACCGTCGAGCGTTCGTTTGTTAAGCGACCACTGGTGGACGACGACGAAGATCTGGTATTCCTAGGAGAGAATCTGGGAGAGCAAGTGGAGGAAGAGGAGACAGAGGAAGAAGGAGAGAAAGAAGAGTTGAGAGGAGAAGAAAAAGAGATGACCGGTAAGTGCATCTTTTTAATTCCTTCTGTTTGATTCTTGTCTTTTTCTCTTTCATTCTCGTTGTGACGCTTCTCCTTATGTGTCCTCATGGGAAGAGTTGAGTTGGCCTGCAAAGGCAGTGAGAGGAGACAGAAGATCCCGACTACTGAGTCGGGGGTTTTACCAGAGGCGAGGGCGACGATTCCAAGGAAATCGTCCTCGAAGGCTGACGTCTCATCGAGAGTCGTTACGCCTGAGAAGGCGAAGGTCGCATCGCCCATAAAGACGGGGATGCCTGCGATTGCTGCGACACCCGTTAGTTCTGCGCCACCTGCGAAAACGACGAAGTTTCCCGCTACTACGTCGATCCCTTCGTCGGCCGACAAGGGCAAGGAGCATGCGACGAAGGGGAAAAAGTAACAGAGGTCAACTTTACGTTGCCTTCGGACTTTATGGTCGATGATGTCCTGTCCGGGACGGATTTATTTCCTCATCTGCGGAGGTATTTGCTCCCTTCTTTTAGGGAGCGTTTTGAGGGATTCCCAATCACGGAGACCGGATCTCATGTTGTCGGGCTGGCGTTCCTCGTAAGTTTTTCTTTCAAAACTTGTATTTCGATGTTTTCTTAGCTTTTGTCGAGTGTTTATCAGTTTCTTTCGTGCTTTGCAGCCGTTTCAATCTTCCCTTGCTCTGCGTGTGGAAACAGAGAAGGTCAAGGGTGTGGTGTCTGATGCTTACAAGAGGGGGAACGCCGCGTTGGAGAGGGCGGACGCTGCCGTGAAGTGTGAAGAGGTTTTGTCGAAACAGCTCGATGAAGCAAAAAAGGAGTTGGAGGTCGTCGGTCACGCGAAGGACGATGCGAACCGTCGTCTGAAGCAGTCCTTGTCGATGATCGACAACCAAAGGGAGGAGCTGAGCAAGATGAGGGAGTCCTTGGATGCGAAGGATAGGGAAATTGAGGGTTCCAAGGCTAAGGTTATTGGTCTGGAGACAGAGGTAAAAGAGCTCAAAGTAGAGGCTGCGTCTGCCTTTGCTCTGGGTCGACTGATCGCTCGTGCTGCCATAATGAGGCAACACTTGTCGGGGAAGGACCCTCTGGCCCAGGCGTCGGTTGAGCTTGACTACTTCTTGCAAGAGGTCGGGTCCGCAAGAGATCTCGACTCTGACGATGAGAAGGAGGTCGAAGAGAAAGAGGTGGACGAAGGCTTAGTGGTCGAGGCCTCGGGTAAAGACACGACCGATGCTCCTCCCCAACCTTAACATTAGTCTTAAGAGCCACATTCTCAAAATACTGCGAACTCGTATTCACGATGTTCTGTGAAGTTCTGAAAAACTATCACCATCTGATATTTGTCGTGTAGGAATCAATTTTAGACGTCGAAACCAATAGGGACTTTGATTTGTTAAAAATATTTCTTTTTGTTGTCTATTTCGCTCGACCGTTGGAGGTCGAGTTATCTAGATATAATTGTACATGTCGTGAATGAAATCTAATCTTTTGTCGAGCCGTACTATCTTGATTGTTGTCAATTGGATACGATATTAGTTACGAATTTGAAGAGTAAACACGGGATCATGCGACTTAGGCATTCATTGCAAAACAACCAGAACATAAGATGTATGTAAATATATGCGATCGATTCATTCAGAACATGAGATTTTTTCGACCATGGATCATGGATTGCTAATCCAGACGACCATATGACCAGAGCGTGTGGCGAAATTTGAGTCGTATCCCCTTGTGGTAGAATAGTCAAGTCATAAACTTGATTGCTTATATCATACGACCCTGCGAGATTAAAGTCATGTTGTAGACTTAATGGTCTTTAGTTCGTGCGATCTGTGATAAAACAACGTCAGAGGTTAGGTCGTTGGCTAGCCAACGACCCTCCGATGCTTAAGTCAGTAGTCGTTGTGGAGACAAATTATGTGAGGAAAGGAAAAAGACTTAGAAGAAGTACCTTTTCAAATGTACTGCATTCCAGCTGCGAGGGATGTCTTGATTGTCGAGGGTCTGGATTCGATAGGCACCTTTACCCACAACTTCTGATATACGATAAGGGCCTTCCCATTTGGTGGAAAGCTTACCGGCGTTGAGCTCTTGAGTGTTTTGGAACACTCGTCGGAGGACGTAGTCGCCTATTTGAAAGATTTTAATTTTAACGTGCTTGTTGAAATGTCGCTCGACCACTTGTTTTTGTGATGCCATTTTGATCAATGTTGATTCCCTAAGCTCTTCGAGGGCATCAAGGTCATAGCTTAAATCAACCAAGTTATGGTCGACAGAGGTATGCCTCGAGGTTGGGAGTTGGACCTTGACGGGCAAAACTGCTTCGCAGCCATAGACTAAAGAGAAAGGGGTTTGTCCAGTGGACGTGCGAGGCATCGTGCGATTTGCCCACAGGACCGAAGGAATTTCCACGACCCATCTTCCCTTTGCGGCTTGTAACCTCTTCTTAATTGAAGCAATGATGGTTTTATTGCTTGATTCAGCAAGTCCATTTGCTTGGGGATACCTGGGTAGCTTTATGCTGCGGTCTTCACAGAATTGTCGAGTCCTGTCGCTTATGAATTGAGATCCATTGTCGCAGACAATTTCGGATGGGATCCCGAACCTGCATATAATGTTAGTCTGGATAAAAGACACGACTTCTTTATACCGAACTTGGGAAAAAGCAACTGCTTCTATCCATTTGGAGAAGTAATCCGTAAGCACAAGGAGGAACACTTTTTGCCCAGGGGCAGGTGGCAACTTGCCGACAGTATCCATGCCCCATCTCATGAAGGTCCATGGAATCAGTGTCGAATGTAAGGGTTCAGATGGCTTATGAGACGTACCTGAATGTCTTTGGCAGGGGTCACAATTTTGGACGTACCTGATGGCGTCTTGTCGTAGTGTTGGCCAGAAGTAACCTTGTCGAGAGATACGATTAGCCAGACTACGACCTCCTGAATGATTGCCACATTCACCCTCGTGCATTTCTTGAAGGATCCTTTGAACTTGATTTTTATTGACGACGCATCTTAGGTTCAAGCCTGTCGATGATCGTCGATAGAGATTATCTCCGATCATGACATACCTGGATGCCTTGAATCTGATCTTCTGAGCTTCCATTTTGTCCTCTGGTAGTTGGTCGTGCATAAGAAAACTTCGGACGTCACATGACCAATCGTCTTCTTGGCCTTCGATCTGAACGACGTCGATATTTTCGATGGACGACGTCGCTAGATGGATCATGGGAATGCTGTCGAATATTGGTTCGACTAGAGCAGACCCAAGGTTTGCTAGGGCGTCGGTCTGAGAATTCTGATCTCTTGGAATTTGCTCAATAGAAAAGATTTGAATTTTTCTGACTTTTCTTTTGCTATCTTTAGGTACGCTGTCATTTTTGAGTCTTTGGCTGTGAATTCTCCATTTATCTGATTCACGACCAGAAGAGAATCACTTTTTACGTGCAGCGAGGTTGCCCCCGAGTCATAGGCCATATTCATTCCTACGATCAGGGCTTCATATTTGGCTTCGTTGTTGGTGGCTTTAAAGTCGCATCGTATGGAGTACACCATCTTACCCCCCTGTGGAGACTTTAAGACGACGCCCAGGCCCGAACCTCTAGCGTTGGATGACCCGTCGACGTGTAAGATCCAGGGCATGTCGTCGTGAGTCGCCACAACAGACACTTCGAGCTCTGCTTCTTTCCCCAATTCAGGACTAAAGTCGGCGATAAAATCAGCGAGAGCTTGCGACTTGATCGTTGTCCTGGGTTTGAAATCGATGTCATAACTACTGAGGTATACGCTCCATTTTGCCAACCGACCTGTCAACTCGGGTTTTCTCAAAACAGACTTAAGGGGGTAGTTAGTAACGACAGTAATCGGGTATGATTCGAAGTAATGTCGTAATTTCTTTGCAGCTGTAACAAGCGACAAGAGTAGCTTTTCCATTGAGGAATACCTGGTTTCGGCGTCCAGAAGGGACTTACTTACATAGTAGATCGGCAATTGTTATTTTTCCTCCTCCCGCGTTAGGACGGCACTTACTGCATTTGGACTTACGGCCAAATATACCTGCAAGACCTCGTGGTCATCGGGTTTCGACAACAAAGGAGGTGACGTCATGTACTCTTTTAATTTTTGCAATGCTTGCTCATGATCGTCAGTCCAATCGAAGCCTTTGTTTTTCCTGAGGACATTGTAAAATAAGTAACATTTATCTGAGGATCAAGAGATGAACCTGTTCAGGGCTGCCACTCGACCAGTGAGCTTTTGGACTTCTTTGAAATTCCTTCGAGATTTGATCTCGATGATGGCCTTGATCTAGTCGGTATTGGCTTCAATTCCGCGACGAGTGACCATGTAACCCAAGAACTTGCCAGCGCTGACACCGAAAGAGAATTTCATCGGATTGAGCTTCATGCCATATTTTCGGTGGGTATCAAATGTCTGCCTCAAATGGTCGACGTGGTCGACTGCTTGCTTTGATTTGATGAGCATTCGTCGATATAGACTTCCATTGTGTCGCCGAGATGTTCTTTGAACATTCTATTCACTAGACGCTGGTAGGTAGAACCTGCGTTTTTAAGGCCAAAAGGCATAACTTTATAACAGTAAATACCTCGATCTGTCATGAATGCAGTCTTCTCCTGGTCCTCGACGTGCATCAGGATTTGATTGTATCCAGAGTATGCATCCATGAACGTTAACAATTCATGCCCAGCTGTTGCATCAACCATGGCATCGATATGTGGCAATGGGAAAGGATCTTTAGGGCAGGCTTTGTTGAGATCTGTAAAATCGATACAGACCCTCCATTTGCCGTTTTTCTTTGCTACGACCACGACGTTAGCGAGCCAATCGGGGTACTTTACTTCTCGAATTTTCCCGGTCTTGAGGAAGTTGTCGACCTCGTCATTTATTACCTTATTCCTCTCGGGAGCGAATTTTCGTCGCTTCTGCTTGATAGGCTTAAATGATGGGTCGACGTTGAGCTTGTGGGAAATGACGATAGGGTCGATACCGACCATATCTTCATGCGACCAGGCAAAACAAACGGCATACTCCTGCAAAAAGGATATTAGCTTATTTTTAATGCAGGGATCGAGGGATGATCCTACAGAGACTTTTTGATCAGGTTTATTTTGATCCAGGATGACTTCCTCTAAGCAGTAGTCGTCCACTATCGTTGGGGATACTTGTGCATTCTCAAGTTCTTCGTGTACTTGGGTAACGACTTGCTCTGTGTTCCCATTACCTGCCATTTTCCTGAAACAGAAAAAGGAGGAAACTCCAAGAAACTGTTAGTAAAACGTACGTTTGTCGAAGATTTTTTCTAGATGGGGTCCCACGGATGGCGTCAAACTGTTAATGCCAAAAATCGTCCAAAAGGATAACTTAAGGTTGATTGTAGAATTTAACAACTAAAGAAAGGAATCTTTCGACAAAGCGTACGATAAACGTGAGAAACGTAAACGAGACAGAGATTTGGTGACGCGGGAAAAACCTCAACGAGGAAAAAACCCGCGGACGACTGTGGAAGTCGTCGCTGCACTATGGTCGCCAATCAGGGGCGATATCCTTGTGTCTCAGGGTTCGATCGTACAGAGATTACAATATAAATGAAAGGAAATACTTTAAATGTAAAGTAACAAGTGTTTTGAATGTAAAAACAGTGTGCGTCGTGTGTAAAAACTGTATGTCGTGTGCGACCGTCGTGCGTCGAGAGCGATTCCTTGAGAGAAAGTTCTTTGTCTCTTATGTTCTCGAGTATGCAATGTGTAGTTCGGAGTTCTGTGTCCCTTCAGGATGTTTTTTCCTTTGTATTTATAGTCTTCGAATGCATTTAATGACTTCATGAATTCTTCGAGTAACAGTCGCAACGTTCTCCGTAGTTTAATGCTCGTAATTGCTTCGTCGGTTTCATCCGTTGGCCATAAATGTCGTTTGACCTGTATTAAATGAAGAAAACATAGCTGAAGAACCATACGTTAGTTGGTCGAAGTCGTGTGCTTCTATACGACGGTCGAGGTCGAGAGGTACGTTCGACTTCGACTTTGGTCAGAGGATAAAATTGCTTACGTTTTGACTTTGACATGAGAAAAGTGCAATAAATGTTCTTAGTGTCTTGGTCGTGGTCGAGACTGGTGATATTTTGCCCAAACAGGTGTGTTTAATCATATATGATTAAACGTCTATGTATTGTCAATGTAACATATGTTTAATCATATATGATTAAGTTTGTGTATCATATATGATATTACATTTCTCGCATTCTCGCATAAGGTTTTAACTTCTCGTTTGAACCTAACCCTGTATATATAGGGGTGAGTTCAAATGAAAACTCATTTTCAATTGTGCACATGAGGACAAGTCACAATCATTGATCAAGATTTGGAAAACTAATCAATGGTTAAAACAAAATAAGATTAATTATAAAGTGATTAAGGACAAAATTGAAAATTTGAATATGCGCCTACCTTATTTGACTATTTATTTTCTTTTTTAATTAAAAACTTTTACCCCCTTAAATTTTAAAATAAATTATTTTAAAAATTACTAATATTTTAATTAAACAAATTACATAAAAAAAACGAGAATTTCATGCTCTTCGATATGACATCCATTTTGATATAGTTTTTTTAACCGTTTACGTGAAATGTCATATATATGTTATATTCATTATGAATATGTATGCACGTCCCTTGGTATCCACATTCAGTATGAATAACAAAGGTGAACGCTCATTCACTATTCATGATGAATAATACAATATTCAGTATGAATAATAAAGTATCCATAGTGCATAATACAACATTCAAGATGATTAATACACGAATTCATGATTCATGTATTATTCATCATGAATCGTGTATTATTCACCATGAATGTTGTATTATTCATCCTAAATGATACATTATTCATGATGAACAATAAATGAATGACAGTGAAGGTGTGGGCACATCACGCGCTCTTTTTGTTTCCCGATTCATAGCCGAAATTTGGTTTTATTCATTATGAATATGTATGCACATCCCCGGGTGTCCACATTCAGTATGAATAACAAAGGTGAACGTTCATTCACTATTCATGATGAATAATACAACATTCGGGATGAATAAAACACGAATTCATGAATCGTGTATTATTCACCTTGAATGTTGTACTATTCATCCTGAATGATACATTCATGATGAATAATACATGAATGACCCGTGAAAGTGTAGACACGTGACACAACCTCTTTTGTTCCCCGGTTCACAACCGAAACTCAATGGGTGTTGGGTTACGGTGATGAATAATGTCTTACGACGTTGAAGAAAGTGTTGAAAAATATGATGTTGAGTTATAGACTCACGATGTCGAGGTGTGATACACATTTGAACTTACATTAATATTCATAATGAATATAGAACATATATAACACTTAATGTAACTAAAACAAAAAAAACTATATCGAGATGGATGTCATATCGAAGAGCACGGAATTCTCGTTTTTTGATGTAATTTTGTAATATTCGGGGTTCTTTTGGGAAGATTTGGGAATTTAGTGAGAGAATGTCAAGAGGCTAAGACTTTGGGGGTTGATGTGTAAATTTGGGAGAAGGTATAAAAACCTTGTTTTGGGCACAAAACCCTAGAATTCATTATTTCTCACTTGGTGCGGCTAGAGCAGAGAAGGAGGAGGAGATTGCATTGGTGATTTCTGAGAAGGAAGGGATTCTTCACTAACCAATTTCAGGTAATCTCTAATGTTTCCATGTTATTACTCTGATTATTGGTAGAGTTTTTCTTTTGGGCAGTAGATAGATAGTTGGGAATGGTAGCTCTTGAATGAAAGAAACAAACCAATGATTTGGGGTTTGAGATTAAGGGGTTCATTCTTTTTGAAATCAAAATTTGTCTGTTGGTGTGTTTTCCCTTGGCTATCTCGTTGTCCTAAAATCATTGGGAATCTTGGGTCCAAGGAATTAGAATTTGGGACCTGTTCGTTTCCAAAATCGCACCAGACCAGAGGTTTCCAGGTAAGTTCCCGGTTAGTAGAGGTTTCCGGACAGCATAAGTCCGGATAATTTGGGAATCCGGGTAGCGGTTTTCGGGCATTCCCGGATAGTATATCCAATTTTTGGGTTTCCGGGTAGAGATTTCCGGAAGAGTTGTCCGGAAATAGTAGTTGTCCGGAAAGTGTGATTGTCCGGTAAGTAGGATCCATACAGTGTAGTGTCCGGAAGTGATGCCCGGGTAGGTTGGTATCCGATTAGCTTATGTTTCCCATCCATTTACTCAGGTATTTCCTTTGGTGGTCAAGAGTGATAGAAAGACCCGACCCAGCGCAACAGGTGAGTTTTTCTAACTAAATACGTGATTTAAGAAGTAAGGAAGTAATATGAAATGGTTTATTTATGTTATATGATGAACGTTTGGAAAGTCAGTTTAAAGTGTATGCATACATTATTGATAGCTGTGAATTGGCTAAGTTGGGGGGTGTGGCCCGCTAGTGCTCATACCGGGGGGTGTCCCGTTTATGCCATGGGAGAAGTGACCCAGCAAGGCAGTGTGAGACTGACACGTTGTCACTTCCGAGTGACTAGAATGTGCCATTTGCATGTATGATTGTTACATGAAAGCTTTGTTTAAAGTTGTTGTTTATACTTGTTATGAACTGTTTTAAATGATTGTTAATGAAACTGTTGCCATTAGAGGGAGCTCACTAGAACTCATGGTCTAACCCTCGCTTTTCCAAAACTAAACTTTTTCAGGGAAGTCATTAGTAGGGAGCTCGGGAAAGGGGAAGGAGAAGAGTTAAGGCATGGATGCTGTTAGCCGATAGTTATTTGCAGTTATCTTTTAGACTTCCAGTTATATTCTCAGTTGTGTATAAGTTGTTTCCGCAAACCTAGTTTTGAGACAGTTGTATTTGAGAAAATTTTGGGACCCCTTTTGGGGCTGATTAATATTCAATGCTATGTTATGCTTTTTATTTGTTTGGGTTGTTACAAATTTGTTTGATCAAAATATTAGTAATTTTTAAGATAATTTATTTTAAAATTTAACGGAGTAAATTTTTTTAATTAAAAAATAAAATAAAAAGTCAAATATGGTGGACGTAAGATTGAAATTATCTTCCTTTTTTACCCCTAATCACCTTAATTAATAATTTCAATTAAAACTCTATTTAATATGAGTCATTGGATCAATAGAGATGGAAGGGCCAAAATCCGTCCTCGTGTGCACAATTGAAAATGTGTTTTCATTTAAACTTTCCCCCTCTCTCTCTCTCTCTATATATATATATATATATGAAATTGCAGATAATTTTTTTTTCAGAATTTTTTAAATTATTGACGTATGGATTTTTTTTCCTACATTCTTAATACTTAACTTTCTTATTGGAACCATTTATATTTAATTTACTAATAATTATTGTGTAAGTAAAATTTAGTATTTGATTTTGAAGTATATCTTAAATAATTTTGAAATTATCGGCATATAGTTGGCTAATAATAAGAACAAAAATAAATAAGTTGATATTGATATCTATTTTAAGGAATACACCCTTCTTTTTAAAGCATTTTTTATAATAAAAATAAATTAAAATTATCATTTAGTTAATTAAAAAGTGTAGTATTAACATAGAGTATGATCATTTGCAAACCTTTTAATTTACGCAAACTAAACAATTGATGTATTACTATCAACACTTTAGATTATGAAACAATTAAAATATTTATTTGTTTAGATGAACTATTGAGATTGGTTTATATGAGTTAGAAACTTAGAATGTTTACAAACAATTGAACCTATATTTACATAGGGTCATGTTCAGGGAAAGGTCACAAGACAATAGAAATTAAAGAACATCTTGGTAGCCCTTCATCTGGACAGTATGCACTTGTGCATATAGGTAATTTGTAACACGTGCACGTGCATATGCACAAATGCATAATGCACACGTGCATAAAAAAACTTAATTTACATATATGCACAAGTACATACCGTCCAAATGAAAGACTACTAGAGTGTTCCTTAGTTTTCATTTTTAAGTTTTTCCGCTAAAACTCCTATTTACGTATACCTAAATCTTTTTTATTGTAAATATTTATTTTGAATCTTAACTGCTATACTAAAATAAAAAAATAAAAGACTTAGTATTGTTTTTACTCCAATATGTATGTTAAATGGTACGTTAAAATAGAAAAAAGAGATGATAGATAAATTAGAATCTCCAAATATGAGAAAAAAATCTATAAAACTTTAAATAGAAAAGAGAACTAGTATTTTAATTCTTTTCATAATAAGAGGTATTGAAATTAAATGTGTAAGAGAAATAAAGTAATATTTTATTAATATATAAATTATTTTATTAAATAGATTGAATATTTATTGATATAATTAATATTAGAATTAATAAACTAAAATAGCTATTTGAATTTGATATAGTTTTTGGAGTTTTTTTATATTATTATAAAAAAAATTGTTGGCATGTTTTTTCAAAGGATTGAATAATTATTAAAATGTGAGATAAGATGGAATTGATAATAAATGAATGCAATCGGACACACCATTTTTGGTAATCGTGACAAACGACACAAATAGGTCGTACATCAATGTCATCATTGTGTCACAAGTCCCAATAACTTATTTGGCCTACAAAATTAAAGTTTGGGTCAATTACAAATTTGGTTCATATGGTTTATACTTTTTTATATACTCTTAGGCCTAAAATCAAACTAAATATATTGATAAAACTTGTGGTTTATATTTTCGCAAGCTTTGAATCCTTGCCGTTAGCGTTCGTCCCTAACTCTCCGCCTTCACCTTCGTCTCTGACCCTTCTCCATCGCCACCTACGAGCCACACCCACCCACCCACACCTTTGTCCTTAATAATTACATCAACTACTGTATCTTGTTCTTTCTTGGATTTGAAACGATTAGCAACATAGAACGTAAATAAAAATTCGCCATAAGGTAAACACCTCGAAGTGGAATCCGACACGACCTCTCAACGTTGTTGGTAGAGAACAAGCAACGATTGTCGTTTTCGCGATGTGAAAGTTATGAATAGGGGTTCGTTTGACCAAGCACTCGGCATGACTCTCGGTGAAGTTGCTGAACAACAATGGTGATAATCCAGTATATTAGAAAAGGGTTTGCCAAAACGATCTTTTTGATGGGAAGATTTATAGCTATCACTTGCGAAATGGATCAAATTATCCCAGGTTAACTCGAGTTTCGAGCCGGTCATATGTAGAAAGGGAAGGAAAAGCGGTGATTTTTTAGGATGAAATACTATTGTTACGTAAAGCAAGACAATAGCAGAAGAGAAGCCCAGTGACCAAAAATACCCCCTTATTTAACTGGTTTACGGATTTTCTTTTCTAATTACGTTACTCATAGGGTGGTAAGTTTTTGATTTACTCTAAAAGTTTTGGTTTAATTACACGACAGAAATATTTCATAACTAATGTTATAAATAATTTATTTTTATCTTGTAATTATTTTACATGATAAATAGGTTTTTAACTTACATGACATCTTAGTTGTTTTTTTAATGTTAATATTATTTATCCATCTAATAAAATTGTAATACAACTTGATAATTTTCAAATACTGTTATTACAACGTTATATCAGCTAGATTTGTATGAACTTTAGTGATATGGTATGAGAGTCCATATTTATCATTTTAGGGACTAGTTACTCTGTAACAGTCCATACTTATCTAGACCCTCTCGACACTCTGGAACAATCTTGTGTATGTCTAGCTTCACATCATCTAGACTTTCACAATTTCAATTCTCTTCTATATATATATATATATATATATATATATATATATTGAAACAACATTCTCTTATTAAGGGTTCTCTTATAGAGTAAACTGGGGGTTCCACGTATTCTTACAACAGTAATATATGAACTTTTGTTTACTATTTGTTATTTTTATGAAGGATGATTTATGTGCATTGCAAAACTATAGAAGTTTTAATTATACCGAACTATATAAATGTCGACATACACGTACAAAATACTTGCAACCCCACAACCTTTCAATGTCAAAGATTTACCCAAAAGTCCTTTTAATAGTATCATTTGTTATAGATTACATAAATATTTCATGAATGATATTTTTTAGAGCTTGGAGACATGGCACGAGACACAACACCAACTTGTAAAGATTTGACAAGCAAAAACAAAAGAAGTTGCATCAACTGTGAATGTTTTCGATCGTTAGCAACATCAAATATGTGGTTGGAGTTGTAAGTTGTTATTGTCATAATTCGTCAACTGTATCTTTAAATAATAATAATAATAATAGAAGTTATGTTTTATCATTATTGTTATAATTCGTCACATGTCGTTTTTTAGTATTCTAAAATAATTTTGGTTATTACGAAATCCAACTAATAAATGCAGACAGACATGGCAACTAGACACAACACCCAAACCACATATCTAAAACAAGAAAAACCCATCTATGTTGTGTACAAAGAAACACCGTGGTAAACATCAGAACAACAATCGGGATGATGCAGAGACACGATTCATTATCAACACGTTAACATAGTCAACACTTAAACCACAACACATGGACGATATACAAACATGTTTCATCTGTGAACACAATAACATTGTGGACACCATGTAGAACCGCCAAAGCACATATTTGGAACAAGAAAAAAAATCCGTGTCGTGCAAAAAAAATAACATAGAATATTTAATAAGGATGCATGTTTTTTGATTTTCAAAATAAAAGTTAAACATGGATCCTTAGCAAAATTGTGGAAGAGGGTAGGAGATCAATGTGTGTTATCTTTTCCAAAAAATAAAATACTAAATTACCCTTTCTTTTTATTTAAAATATAAACTAATTTAATTAAAATATGTGTCTTATAATAATTTTAAAAATTTTACAAAGAAATTTCGTTCTCAAGTCCTACAAAATGATTATTGTGTGCCCCATTGAAGGCCTATCAATAGATCAACTTTTAAGGGGTGTCTGGGATTGCTTATTTAAAGTGTTTATTAACTTATTTTGATGTTGTATCGGTAATAAGGAGTTTTTAGTGTTGTACCAACCCATTCTCAAAAACCAAACATAACATAAATAAATGCCAAAACGGCCCAAAACAGCAAGTCATAAACTGTATTATATCTTAAAGTCTATTGTGAGTAAACATCTCCACAACTGATAATTATAAAGATAAAGCTAGTCTAGAAAGTCTAAACAAAAAGCTAGAATTCTACCATCTATCCTCAGGACTCCGAGCTTACATCTTGCCCATTCCCTTACTTTAGTGCTCACTAATCTGTTTGCCTGAAAATGGTTTTCAGTTTTATAAAAGCGAAGGTTAGACCGAAGATCTAGTGAATCCCCTTAAGAATCAACATCACACCAACATAATAACATTCAAATTGAGTTATAAAACATTTGGAACAAACTCACACCCTTCGACTATCATGCACACACACTTAACACATGTAGATGACACGCATTTAAAGTCACGCACCCCTGTGACAACGTATTCCGGCTCACACCTGCCGTTAGATAAATGTCATGAAACGAATTCATGCATTTCGATTAGGTCACACCTCCCATAATAAGCCATCTCATGTATGTAACACCCGGAATTTTGTTAAGATAACAGATTGTTTGTGCAGCTCTTGAAAGGTTCGGATGAATATTTAAAGTCGGGAAAATACTTTGCGTAAGAAGCTCAGCAGGTCGGAGACATTTCGGGATCTAACAGGAAGTCGTACCATAGCGACGACAATGCCCGCGATTGTGCCATGGGGCACTCTCGTGGGGCAAAGTCGCGAGGAGCATGGGTGTCGCGGTACATTTGGTGCGATAGTGACCAGCGATAGTGACATGGTCACTATTGCGTGGCACAATCGCGGTCGGGCCCTGGGCAGTTTAAACTCCGATTTTCACCCTCTTTTCTCATTTTCACCTCAACCCTCCTCTTCTAAACTCTCCAAAACCCAACCCTAACCCTCTAAACTCGTTTTGGAGCCTTTGGAACCATGGATCTTGTGATTCAAATCATTTCCCTCAACTTTTAGCAAGAATTATGATCAAGGGTTAGAGTTCTTCATCTCCCTTCCATTTTGTGAGGTTTCTTCACTTTCTAGAGTTTTACCCAACCCTCACCTAAATCCTTCTCTTTCTTTTGATGAAATGAAGAATGAAGCTCATATAGGTAACCCTAGAAGTGTTTGGTTGTTGGATTCATGTGGTGGTGGAGGTAATCTTCTCGTTTCATCACTATTGGAAATTAGGGTTTTGGGTATAAGTTGAGATGTTGATGTTAAATGCTTGGGGAATGATTTTTATGTGTTTGGGGATGAATATTGATGGTTGGAACTTACGAATCTAGGTTTTTGGAAGTTTTGACTTGAAGATCCAAGTTTTTTCAAAGGAGCTCAAGTTGAAAAAATCTAGATTTAGCCTAAATCTAGCAAGGCGAGTTCAAGTTGATTTGTGAAAACGTTGCACATGCCAAAGTGTTTATATTTAAAGTGTTTATGTGTTTTACATAAAATTATCAATTGTTGAGTTATTTAGTGGGTTTTGATTATTTGAAGTGTTGAACTTTAAAAATCTTGTAAACACACCCACATTTGGGGTTTTTGGTTATTTGGTAAATAAATCACGAATGAAAGTGTTTTGTTAAGTTATTGCATAAGAAGAGATTGTTTGGTCAAAATACACTTTTAATGTTTGTTGAGATTATGTTAAGTTTAAGATATGATATGTTTTGAAAATGTGAACGTGTGAGTTGTGGATTTCGGTCAATATCGACTTACGAACATTTTGAGAATCGTAAACCTTTCGATTTTGGACCGAAGGCCAATTGGATTTAAGAGACAAAGGTTTTGGGTAAATATGCATTTTGGGTTTATGTAACCGTGTTGGCTCGCGTATTAGTCAAACATTTATTTTGTCTTTTAGGGCTTGGTTTATACTCAAATGGGTCTTTGGGGGTGTTTGCCGATTTTAGTAGCTCGCGATGGAGTTTTGGTTGTGTTGTGCACCTAGTTGCGTTTAATTTGAGAATATGCCTTTTGAGTGTTTTGTTTCATAAGTGAATACCATTTGACAATTATGCACTATTGGTACTCTTTGGGGTTTTATAAACCATGGTGAATTTTATACATCATCAGGTTATAAAAGATTTGAGTATACGTACACACACACACACACACACATATATATATATATATATATATATATGCATATATGGTTTGACTCCATTGAGAAAGTGGAAAGAAGGGGTTTTGAGTTAATCATGCCTCGGAGCATGTGTTTGCATGATGTGGGTTAGATACACTTCAATTGCATGAGTTGACTTTTAACAAATGATCATTGGATCTTTTGAGCTTATGGCTCAGTTTCTAGACGCTGTTGGGTCTTGAGGACATTTGTCCGATTTTGATAGCTCGATGTGGAGCTTGGGTTATGATTTGCATGAATTGCATCGTATTTGGGAATTACATGATTTGAATGCGTTGGTTATTCTTTTGGAGTCATGTATAAATTTCTAGATTAAGTAAGCTTGTTTTGGATGGTGAAATTCCAAGGTAAAGATCCGGTCGGGTTGAACTTGGTGGTTTTAGGCTAAAGATCCAGTTTGGGTTGATGCCTCAATAGACTAGAGATCCGGTTTGGATTGATGTCTCCGTGGACTAAAGACCCGGTTTGGGTTGATGTCTCACTAGGCTAGAGATCCGGTTTTGGGTTGATGCCTCATTTGACTAAAGATCCGGTTTGGATTGATGTCACAATAGACTAGAGATCCAGTTTGGGTTGATGTCTCCTTAGACTAGAGACTCGGTTTGAGTTGATGTCTCCCTGGACTAAAGATCCAGCTTGGGTTGATGTCCAAAATTGACTAAAGACCTGGATATGGTTGATGTCATATGTTTTTTTTCATCCATGAAACATGCTTATAATTTATAATTGTGGTTTAACTGGTGTGTTCGCCACATTCGATGAAATCGGGTCTCCCCCGTCACCGAAGGGTGTTGTTTCGGGTATTTTTTTATCCATGTTGTCGGCGTCGTATTATATGCGTATGGATTGTTTTTCCATGATTTATGGGTGGTTTATGCCTCATCTTTGTTTAGATGTTTCGACTATTGGAGTTTTATTCGCATTGATTTTATTTGGAAATTTAATATTTATTTACATTTTGAGTGAGTTTTGGATTTGAGTCCATTGCTGAGAAATGATTTTCATTGGAAATTTCGTCACGGAATTTGTGTGCGTTTGGAAAATGGGTTGTCGGTATATTTAATATAAATCCCTTTTCGGAAATCATGATTTAAGTTGAATCCTCTGTCTAACTAATTATTTAATCATGATGTAAACTCTTAAACTCACTAGGCGTTAGCCTAACATTTTTATTTGTCGGCATGTGCAACAGGTTCAGGTTAGGAATAGCTTTAGCGACACTGTGAAGAGATGAGTGCTAGTAGTGTGCTCGAGAAGTGATTTGCTTAGCGAAGTCTTCCACACTTATTTGGGATTAGCAACTCGTACTTGTGTTAAGTAACACCCGACTTTATTTGGTCACATAGTATGACTTGAGTTATTAATTGTGGGAGTTGTTATGTTTAAATTTTGAGGTATTTCCAAGGATGGTTTGTAGAAAGGGTTTTTATCCTCATTTGATTATTTTATCGAAATTTTTGTTAGTTGCTTTTTCCAAATTTGAGGGTGTTACAATGTCCTACCCCAATAAATGCACACTTTGAATTTCAACATAAACCGAACATGATTTATGCAAATGTAAAACACATTTCAATAAACATCATGTGTATTCAAAGCTTGTATATCAACAAAAGTAAGTTAGGAAAACTCACATGTCGCTCACGCTTAATCTCACACTTGAAGCTACGAGTGTCCAAACCGAACACCTAAATTCCATAACCTACGGGGATGCTAAACCACTTAATTATTCCTCAAAACCATCACTAACAATCTCTAAGACAACCCCTAATCGGTGCCTCGGTCCTTGCCCCAAACAAGAAATGAGCCGATAATGGAAATCATCCAAATAGTGTTCGGGGCGACTTCGAAGCGACCAAACCCGCTTGGGGCGCTTTAGACACTGACCTGACCTGCACATATTTTCAGCCAAAACTCCTCCAAGCCTCTCAATCCCAAACCTTTAATTCGATTTGTAGATTGTAAAATCACCAATGATTTCAAGATGAAAATTTGATTAAAAACCCGATGATTATCAATATCTAATAAATATGAGAAAATTAGATATTTCATTTTTCCATGGCTATCTTAATTAGTAAAAATAATTGGAAGTAGAAAATTTAAACTAGTGGTTGAGATTGATTCTCCCTTTCATATATTCGATACTTCTCATTTGAACGCATCGTCACACACACACACACATAATTAAGTTCAATTGAAAACCGATTTTCCACTGTGAACCGGGGGACAAATGAGAGCATGATACATGTCCCCCAAGTGTTCACATTTAGTGTGAATAACAAAGGTGGACGTTTATACATTATTCATGATAAATAATACAACATTCAGAATAAATAATACACAAATTCATGATCCATATATTATTCATCATGAATCGTGTATTATTTATCTTGTATGATATATATATATATATATATATATATATCTTTTATGGTAATAAATTAAAAAAACACAAGCACATTTTTTTTAACAAATCATAATGTAGGCATGTTTTTTCATATAAAATCTAAAAAGAAAAAAGTAAATTACATGTTAAGTCTATGTAGTTTGTCGGTTATAATAATCTTGTTCCTACAGTTTTAAAAATATGCGATGGTCATTGTAGTCTGTAAAAATATCTAGATTTGGTCTATTCTTCTAACATCAATTAACTTCCAGACGTTAAATGATGGGTATGTTGTCTTTCTCAAAATTTGGTATTTTTCTGTTTTTTAATTAAATAACACTAGGGTTCGGTACCGCGCGTTGTGCGGTAGTGATAAATTCTTTAGAATATATTGAAGTTAAAAGGCCCGGTAATCGTATATCGTATATCATATATCAAAATAATAAGAATCAATATTACAGTTGATATGAAGTTGTTCATAATCTTTAGTTGTTTTATATATATATATATATAATTAAATAACATTTTAGAAGTTATACATCATTAAACTTTGTAATTGACTCAAAATGATAAAAGAAGTGAGTGAGACTATTGATTATAATAATTAGATGTACAATTAGTATTGTTTTATCATAACTCGTAATATATCGATTATCCCATAAAATAATTATATTCATAATGCGACCATAATATTGCTACCTACTTTGTTTAATTGTGGGGCATCTTGGTAAACTGCATGCATTTGTTATAATGCCTCGTTTCAACTTCGGCTAAAATTTTCCATGAAGTTCTCGTTCCCAACCTACTGTTGGACGAATGAGTAACAAAAGCCGTCAGTATTGTGACCACTTCATGTATATGCGAGCCTGATTGAATTGTTAAATTTTCATTGTTCAAGTTTTTTGATTTGCTTGAGACTGTTTCTTCATAGCTTAATTTCTTAGTAGATAATCTTGAAAAAAAAGGTTTTAGCCATATTATGTAAAATGAAACGTATTATATCAACTCTAATTTCATTTTTATACATAGTTTGATTTCAATTTAAATTAAAATGCAATTGAAATTATTATGTATTGATGATTCTAATAAGTTATTCTTTTTAGTTTTATATATTTGGTTATTCTAATATATATATATATATATATATATATATATATATATATATATATATGTTTCTATCGTTTTGTAGATATTGCTATATTAATAATAATAAGTTTCAGTTTTGATTATACTTTAACTATATATACTGATTCATACTAATTTTTTATTTTATGTATTGATTTTAGTAGTGACATCATTAAATATAATAATTATTGATTTAATTAGTAAATTTAAATGTAATAAGTATATTATTTATTAATGAGAGAGTTAGTAATAAGTATTTGATTATATATTAAATTTATTTAATGATATTAAATGTAATAAATATTTTATTTATTAAAGAGGGGTTAATAGTAAGTATATAATTGTATATTGATTCCAATTTTATTTATATATATATTGATTCTAATATCATTTATATTTATAAATTGATTTTAATAAAACTTTAAATAATAACAATACTTTAGTTTTATAAATTGATTACTTTAAATATTAATTCAAATTTTAGATATTTAAATTTATTGAAAATAATATCAATATATATGCATATTGTAATAAATAAAAAGATTAAAACTCATGTGGTATGTGACTTAAATATATTATTTTTTAAATAATTTATATATATATATATATAAATATATAAAGAGGGTTATGTAAATAATATAACTCTGTATTATATTGATGTGAATAATAGTCATCTTTATATTAATTATAATAATTTTATTATTAAAATGCACATGTTATGATATTCAATTATAATCTAAATAGAAATATACATATTGATCGTAATTTCGTTTATATAATGAGTTTTTAAATATGTTGACTATTTGTATTCCTAGAATGTTATGTAAAAAAAGAATAAGGTGAAATAAATTAAGTAAACAAATTTAGGTGTAAACAAAGAACAAAATAGTTTAAATAATTAAACATTTTGCTAATAACTACAATAAAAAAATGCAAAAGTTGAGGAAAAATGAAGAAATTTTAGGATTGAGATGCCTATAAAATGTCATCTCATGTGGTTTTTCTTATAAAATTACAAATTGAAAATTAAAAAACTATGTAGACGTAAAAGAACGAGAAGAAAAATCTATAACAAAAACGAAGGTAACAATTGTAAATAAATAAATTGAATGAAAAAATCAAAAACTTATTTAACAACAATATGTAAATCACACAAAACAATAGAAAAAGTATATGTAATATTTTATATAAAAACACAATGATATTGATTGGGAAGACACACACATATACACATATCAACAATATATAACTCACATAAATCATTACCTGAAAATTTTACGTAGGATGACAACAATATCGATGGAAAATAAATTCTACAAAGAAAAAACTTCAAACAAACATAATAAAACATAGTATAGAACATAAAATTTGTTAGTTCAATGTTGATGAATCATTAGGATGTATTTATACATAATTTTGTTGTAGGTTTTTCTCTAATTAATAAATGGAAAGATGAAGAGAGCAAAATTAATGTGTTTAAGAAGTTAGATAGTTTGAAAATTAAAGGTAATTAGGTTGCAAGTGAAGTTACCAAATAAACCTTTGTTTAATGAAATACATAATTTTCATTTAGGGGTAGAATGGTCATTTATGAGAAGTTTTTTATTTAAAAAAATCAAAATTATAAGAAAATAAAGAAATGTGAATGAAGACTTCTCATGATGCCACATAAGCAACTCCACATTTTTCTGTTTCTAATGTATGTAAACAACGATCCCCCTCTCCAATTTGCACCTTCAACAATCAAACCAGAAGCCCTCAACCAAACCACATAGCACACACCCGTTCTCACACCAAAAAACTTAAACCCCAAAATCCAATCAAAACCTCAAAATCAAATCAAATCAAAACCTCAAAATCAAGATTTAACAAGGATTTTTTGCTTTTGAAAAAGTTTTTATTAGTTAAAAAGGGGGTGTGTAATGAAAAACAAAGAATTGGGGCTGAGATGAGGATGGTCGGGTGGTTTTGATCGTGATAGAGAGGAGGATCCGATCCAATAGTTAATGAATTAGACCACATGGACCAAATAAATCAAATATGACCCATTGACAATTGTACCTACCGAATGTTATGAGCGCTTTTATTTTCACATTAAAAAGGCATATTGTCCTTTTGAAAATTGGACCTTCACGAACTTAGAGGATCTGTTTGAAGAAGAGTTGAAAAAAGCTTGACCATTGGAGAAATCACTTGAAAAAGACTTTACTGATCAAAGGGTTAATCTTACTCAAGTCTTTGAAAAATAGAATGTGAGAAGCAAAAGATTTTTTTTGAAAGATTTTAGCTTAAATAGAATGTGAGATCCAAACCAAAAGCGGATGCACTTCATTGTTAAGGGGGGATAGAACCCCATTAAAAAAGATTTTTTTTTGAAAATTTTAGCTTAAAAATATAGATTTTTCAATCTTTTATCTTAATGCCCCCCAATAATTTCTCGTATGGGACTCCATCAACCAAAAAAAATTGTTTCGAAATCAACCAAAAAACCGAAACTACTATCGAAATCGACTAAAAAACCAAAAAAATATTTCGAAATCGACAAAAAAACTTAAAAATCTCTTAAAATCTACAAAAAAAAACTTTAAAAGGCCTTTGTAACGTTGGATTTAGTCTAAAATATATCGGACAGTTTTAGAGACATTTAAGCTACCTTAAAAAGGACCCCAGTGTGAAAAAAATCTTAGATCCGTCACTAGGCCCAACAATTTTTATATATATTTTTATTTTGTTCAAAGCATCCACAATACGTTATTGTGCCAGCAAGATCACTGTCAAGAAAAACGCACAAAAAGAGAAAGCGAATCGTAGTATTTTTAATCATAATCATTTTTACTGGTATTCATAATAACCGGTAATAAAATTAAATAAATTTACAGATAATTATTTGAAAAAATACATTTTCAAGGACGCAAATATAATTAAAGTAAATTACATAAACCGTCCTTGTATTTAATCATGTCGTGGGTTTAGTTCCTATAATTCATATATTACAAATTTATCCTTTCTGTTTCGATTTTCATATGGCTACAATCCCTCTCAATAAAAAAAAGCCATTAAGAGCATCTCCAACAGCTATGCTAAAATAGAAAAAATAGGAATTTTAGCATTTTTTTGCTCCAACAGCTATTTTATCTTATACGCTAAAATTGAGAAAATATGATAAAGAAAATAAAAATCTCCAAATTTGGAGAAAGTTTATTGTATGCTAAAATTAGAGAAAAAAAGGAAAGAGAAATAATATTTTATCATTTTCACCAATAAAATAGCATAGCTGTTGAAGTTAGAAGCAAACTTTTTTTTAGAGATTTTGAATTTTGATACTCTGTTTTAGTTAGAAAGACTCTAACTAGTAAATCGGTACACCTATTTGGCATAGTACGGTAATTTGTCCTTTTAGTTATTTTAATTTATTTATTTATCGTACAACCACTCCACTGAAAATACAAAACCATGGAGACAAAATATATAATTCACTTATAATAATATGGAAAGGGTAATATAAGTTTTGGAAAAACAATTCAGATTTCTATTTTCATTGTTTTATAAAATGGATGGAATGATATTAGCAAAAAAAGTTGAAAGATTTTGTTTGCATTGTTAATTTGTACACAAATATTTAGTTTTTAGTATTCTATAAAAGATTAAGAAATTATAGTAGATAAAATCCCTCCTTCGGGAAAAAAGCGGGTAACGGGCTCTCGACATCCTTTTGGAAAGGTAGATGGTTAGGTGATTTTTATCTTTGCGATAAATTCCCAAGGTTGTTCAGTCTTGAAAGCCATAGGAGGTCGTGGTTAGTAGTCGTATCTTTTGGAACAATGGGGTATGGGGGTGGTGTGAGGGGTGTCGTTGTATTCCTTAGGGTCGGGCTTTGGGGGAGTGGAGTGAGTTGGAGGATCTCATTAGGAGTGTTTGTCCCTTCTCTGATAAGAGTGATGGTCATATTTGGTGGCTTAGTGTTGATCGAGATTTTTTTCGTAAAGTGCTAAAAGGATTTTGTTGACATTGCATCTTTTGTTCCTTCGACGGGTATTGTGTAACACCCCGCTTACCACGACACAATATTGTCCGCTTTGCCCCACTGGCTCACGGCTTTGTTCTTGGCGACCTGGCGAGGACTTTCCAGGGACTTCCCAGGAGGTCACCCATCCTGGTACTACTCCCACCCAAGCACGCTTAACCACAGAGTTCCCAAGGAACCCGCATGCTTGTGGCCCCAAACGCGTTGTGTCTGGTAAGGCCAAGGTTTACTAATATACCCAGCATCTCTCCTGTCCACGGCCGATGTGGGATGTTAGACAACCTAGGGGGGGGGGGGAAGGTTGTATTTAAAATCTTTTACTTTCAAAAATTCTTTTACAAATAAATACAGTACTGAAATAGTATAAATAAATCAGAGTATACAAACAATAAAGAAGAGTGTAAATATAAACAAATACACAGAGATTATATAAATAAATATAAATGCAAAGCAGTTTATATAAACAGATATAATAAAGCACAGCGGAATAAATAAAGAGATAAGGGATAGAGATACTTGACACAGAGATTTACTGATTTACCACCAACTGTGATAAACCAGCAGCCGAGACACTTCCCGACACGATCCAATAAATGTATTCTTTACGGTAGAAATACAAACCAAGTACAAAGGTAACGTAATTGATTCTCAAGCTTCTGCTATGAGATGTACAGGATCACACACCCGTTATTCAAATACTTACAAGAGGAGTATAACTCACAATGGGTAATCACTCTTGTATAATATCTCACACTTGGATATTTTATAAAAAATGTTTTATAAAATATATATATATATAAAATAAGTGAGAGTGAGAGAGCTGAGAGTTTGCTGCTTGTTGTTACTGTTGTTGTGGTCTGAGGTCTGTTTTTCTTCATCACCAACAGCTTCTTTATATATCAGCATCTCCAACGGCATTATGCATCCGCGGTATACCGCCAAATGCATGCGGTATACCGCCGTCAGAAAAGGTGACTGACACACCAACGGCTACATGCAAAGTTGGCAGGAATTATGTACCCGCGGTATACCGGCTGGGTCTCGCGGTATACCGGCCGTACGAAACAGTAACTTCAACCAATCAGAATTGCACACGGACTGCCGCGGTATACCGGCTGAACACCCGCGGTATACCGGCAAAAGTGTACCCGCGGTATACCGGCTGTACCGCCGCGGTATACCGCCGTCAGGAAAAGTCAGCTTCCAGGACAGCACCCAAATCTTGCTGAATCTTCTCAAAACCTTATTAAAATTAATTGTTGGGTTTTTAGAAATATCCAAGTGGTATATTATTTTAGGGTGTTTATCATTATTAGTTATAAACAATAATGACGACGTAAACACTTCCGTCTTGAACCCTTCAGATTAAATCTTCGTGTTCTTCAAGAACTGTACACTTGGATTAAATTGTTAGATAAACAATAATGCGGTGTGTTTGTAATCATCAAAATAAATATATAAAATATATAGAGATGTGGTACACTTGCACCAACATGGGATATGCCTAAGGTGTTACACACACACCCCCCTTAGGGACTCATCGTCCTCGATGAGGTTTGCCCCACCATCCCGAACGGCACAGGAGTGGCTCTGATACCATTTGTAACACCCCGCTTACCACGACACAATATTGTCCGCTTTGCCCCACTGGCTCACGGCTTTGTTCTTGGCGACCTGACGAGGACTTCCCAGGAGGTCACTCATCCTGGTACTACTCCCACCCAAGCACGCTTAACCACAGAGTTCCCAAGGAACCCACATGCTTGTGGCCCCAAAACGCGTTGTGTCTGGTAAGGCCAAGGTTTACTAATATACTCAGCATCTCTCCTGTCCACGGCCGATGTGGGATATGTCTAAGGTGTTACACACCCCCCCCCCCTTAGGGACTCATCGTCCTCGATGAGGTTTGCCCCACCATCCCGAACGGCACAGGAGTGGCTCTGATACCATTTGTAACACCCCGCTTACCACGACACAATATTGTCCGCTTTGCCCCACTGGCTCACGGCTTTGTTCTTGGCGACCTGGCGAGGACTTCCCAGGGACTTCCCAGGAGGTCACCCATCCTGGTACTACTCCCACCCAAGCACGCTTAACCACAGAGTTCCCAAGGAACCCGCATGCTTGTGGCCCCAAAACGCGTTGTGTCTGGTAAGGCCAAGGTTTACTAATATACCCAGCATCTCTCCTGTCCACGGCCGATGTGGGATATGCCTAAGGTGTTACATAATGTGCCTAAAGTTTGAAGCAAGCTCGTTCCTTCTAAAGTCTGTATCTTCATCTGGCGCTTAAAGCTTGGAAGAATCCCCATTCGTGCTCGGCTCGATCAGATGGGGGTCAACCTTCACACGATGTTTTGTCCTCGGTGCAATAGCACTGTCAAATCGGTGGATCATTGCTTTGTGGAGTGCCCTTTGATCTTGGAGTTGTGGGAAAAAATTCTGAAGTGACGGGCTTCGACCCTCGTAATATTGTTTCGGTTTCGGATGTTTGGTCTTTATCCAACTTGTTTTGCTACTTCGTCCGCGGTGAGTAAGTTGTGGCCCGCCATGGTTTGGATCTCCCTTTACTCGCTTTGGAGCTCTCACAATAATCTGGTGTTCGGTAGTCTTCGTATTGGTGATGACTTTCTGACCGTTATCCAACTTGCCTCGTTCCGCTGGTTGTCTCATCGAGCTAAAGTTTTCTCTGGCCTTGGTCGTTGTGGTGATGTACCCCGACTGTTTGTTCTTGCTAGTGGGTTTTGGTCGCTTGTTGTTTTTTGTCTGTGTTTTCGTCTGTGGGGTTTTAGTGTTGTTTTTTGGTTGGTTCAACTGTGCCTCCCTCCTTTCTATGCCTTGTAGATAGTGGGTTGGTTTTCGTCTGACCGGACTGGTGTTGTATTCTTGTTTTGTTCTTGCCTGGTTTTATATATTGTTGCCTTTCAAAAAAAAACTAAATATGTTATAATATAATAGAGTTAGTTTCCAGTGAAAATGAAAGTTAGGGTGAGAAAGGTAAGAACAAATATCCACCTTTGGATGCACATTAGGATGAGATGCATCGCTATGCATCAGATCAATTCCCGTATCTAGCATGATTCATGGGATGGGGTGGGGTAGGGTGGGGGTGGGGGTGGGGGAGGGTGATATTGAAAGTGATGAATGGTCTAGAACTCCAAATTCACTTTAACTCTTCTTCTCACACGATATTTTGTCTAATATAGTATAAAGGGTTGGATCAATGTGTAATAACCCCTTGAGTTTGTAATCTAAATAAAAGTTAAGGGAGCATGAGAGCATTGGGTGAAAAACTTGAGGGTAAAATGTGAAACTTGGGAAACTAATTCCCTTTCTTATGTGAGGCGCCGCTTTTGTTTGTTTAGTAGGGATTCTTTTGTTTTATTGTTTTAGGGTTGGTAGTGTGCAAAACCTGCACATCGTGAGAGAGTAGAAATTAAGAAAAGAAAAAAAAAGGGAAAGCAGTAAGAGAGAAGAAGATGCCATGGGAGATTCTTGTTCTTTTCGTGAAGAAGAAGAGCGAGAGAGAGAGAGACAGTCGGCTGGGAAAGAGACAACCGGAGAGAGAGAGGGGCAGTCGTCGGCGAGAGAGAGAGAGAGAGAGAGAGCTGCGAGAGAGAGAGATAGACGACGAGAGAGGGAGGCTGGTTGTGTTCGCCGGCGACGGAGAAGATGACCGGAGGGGCCGTTGCTGCTGCTGGTGGTTGCCGGCCGTTGCTGCTACTGGTGGTTGCCGGCCGTTGCTGCTGGTGGTGGTCGCCGGCGGTCGGCTTCCGGAGATGGTCGTCGGAAGTGGCGGCTGTGAAAACGCAGGGAGAGGGAGAGAGGGGTTCTTGGTGGTGATTTCTTTTGGAGAAGGAAGGATGTTGTCTTGCAATCCTATTGAAGTAAGTAATCTAACTCTTTTCTCCTTAGTTGTGGTTTATTGTGATTAAAATGAGATTTGGGGTCTGCAAGCTTAATCTGTTGAGTTGTTTTAGTTTTGAATCATTTGGCTTATTGGGTTTTTGCTGAGTAAAGGAGTTGTCGAAACTGGATTTTGTTAGAGAGAATCGAATGATGGAAACCGTTTGCAATTCATTGCGGTTGGGAAGCCACGTGACCTTATTTCAATAATTTCTAAGAGAAAGTTTGTTGAGTCCATGTGTTTAGTAATTTATTTTTAGAATGGATTTGATAATTTAATTATTAGCTAATAATAATTTTTGGAAGGGTCGATGTTGGGCCTAATTATTTTGGGATCCAATATTTGATATAATAATGAAATCCGGAGTGTGATTAAATTATAAGAACCTAGAGTTAATAGTTTGGGCTAGTGAGTGAAGCCTAGAACGCAAGTTTGAGTTGGAAATGAAATCTATCAACTTAGATAAGTTTGGGTTGGGTTCGGGATCTAACTCGAGTAATAAAGGAACGAATTATGACGTACACTACTATTATTAATAGGTGTCCCACCTAGAGGTCGGAAGCGTAAAAGAGGAGCTTTGGAGCTAGTTGGCCAGGTGAGTTTTCTAAACTAAAATGTATGGCTTTTAAAGTGTTTTCAAAAATGTGTTTGAATGATGAGAATTGCCATGCTTTATTATTATGCTTTATTTGCATGAAAGAGGTCTAAAGTTTTATGTAGAATGTATGCATACATTGTGTAGACGTAAATTGACTAAGTCGGGGGGAGGTTCCGCCAGTACTCACGTCGGGGGGAGGTTCTGTTTATGCCATGGGAATGAGTCCCAGTAAGGCAGCGTGATACTGACTCGTTGTCACCCTCGGGTGACTTCAGGGTGCCATTTACGGGAGCGGATTTATCCGTGAAAGATTTTTACTTTTCAGCTATGTGAAAGTTTATTATTGAAAGTCTTATATACATTGGAAAGTTATGAGAAAGTTTTATGCAAAGATATTTGAAAGTTAGAAATTGTTTTTAAATGTTTTTGAGGACTGTCAGGAGGGACTCACTAGACCTCATGGTCTAACCCTCGCATTTTCCAAACTAACCCTTTTCAGGCAAGCAGATTGCATGAGGCTCAGGTAGTCGAGCAAGAGCAGGATAGAGCACATATGCAGATAGAGATATCGCCACTCATATTCTAGTAGTAGTTATTCTCAGTTGTGTATAGGTTGTTTCCGCCAACCTAAGTTATTTAGTCAGATGCAAAGAAATTTTATGGATCCAGTTTTGTAATTGTTTAATATTAATGATAGTTATGCTTAATTTGGACTGGGTTGTTACACAATGTTCAAATAAAAAGACTAAATACCGTGAAAAGGTAATAAAAAGGTTCAAATATATATAAAGTTATATAATATAAAGGGTCAATTCAATGTTCAAATATTAATTCACTGAAAAAAATCCATTTAAAGTTATATATAAAAACCAACGTTACAACTTATTATACTGACAGCATCTCCAACAGAATCCCTAAAATTTCTTTAAACCGGAGAACCAAAAGTCAAAATCTCAAAAAAAAATACATTCATCTCTAACAGATTCTCCATTTTGGAGAAACAAACATTGATTATAATATTAAAATATTATATCCATCTATTAAAATACTATTTATCTCTCCAAATATTTATTTTCAAAGATTTCTATTGTTGCTTTCATTTAGTAATCATTTTTGGGGTTATCTTCATATTTGGAGAAAAATCCCTTCTCTCTCCTACTTTCTCTATTTTAGAAAGCTGTTGGAGCAAAATTATAGCTCAAAATCTCAATATTCTTTATCTTTTCTAAAATAGGAAAGCTATTGGAGATGCTTTGATTTATTTATGTATCTTTAAATATATATTTAAAATAATTTATACTCCGTAGCATTTAACTCTATTTCTTATGTTTAAACCTCCAATTGTAAGACCATCTCCAATGGGGTCACTAAATCTTACACTAAACACTAAATTTGATGTAAATCTTACTATTCACATCTCCAATTGGGTCACTATTTTCTACACTAAATTTAGTGTGATGAATAGTATTACACTACATTTGGTGTAACACTATTCATTTACACTATTTTTTACACTACTTTTTCAATTACATTTTTGGTCCCTTAAATTTGAGATTTATTATTTTTGTCTTTTAAAGTGTTAAAGTTTAAAAATGTTTATTTTATATATATTGTTTAATATAACTTTTATTGTTTAATAAAAAGTTTTGTGATATGCATTAAAACAAGGGAAATTAATTAAAATACCCTAAGTTTGACCCATTCTTACCAAAATACCCTAAATCTCTACCGGTTTACTAAAATGCCCTAAATTTCCACGGTGGGCCCCGCGATCGCGGGCCCAGCCCACGTGTCACCCAGGTTTGGGCAAAATGTCCCGCGGATCCCCCCAACTATGGCCATGGTGACAAGTTTGGTCCCTGCCCGCGGTGACAATTTTGGCCTATCGCGGGGAACCACCACGGGCCAGGCCAAAACTTTGTGACACGTGGGTGTGGGCCCGCGATCGCGGGGCCCACCGCGAAAATTTGTGGCATTTTTGCAAACTGAAAGAGATTTAGGGTATTTTGGTAAAGCAAAGTTAAACTTGTGGCATTTTAATTAATTTCCCTTAAAACAATTTAGTTCATAATTAATAAAAATAAAAAATAATAAGTTATGATCTAAATAAAAAATATGGGTATAAATTGTAAAGTTTATAAATATAAGGATATTATTGAAAGTTTAATAAATTAATATAAAAATAATTTGGTGTAAAAAATAGTGTTATCCATCGAAGAAGATTTACTATTAACATTAAATTTTACACTAATTTTGATGTTTAATGTAAAATATAGTGTAACATTTTCCTTTTTCTTTAAAAACGTGTAAAAAGCGTGGGCAGCGCCCTTGATAATGGTGTAGACGTGGCCGGCTTGCAATCGTGGCTCCTACGCCCCTACACGCTTCGTCCTCGTTTGCCTCATATTACAACAATTTATTTATATTTTATATTTTATATTTTCTCAAAACTTATATTTTTAATGATATTAAACTATTTCCTTTTTTTAAAGAGAAATTGTAAAAGAACTTAAAAAGGAAATTAATTAAAACAAACCAAGTTCATTTTAAACTTACAAAAATACCCTAAATCTTTCCCATTTTGCAGAAATACCCTACCATTCCGCAATATGGTCGGGACCAAAATGGTCCGTGGATTTGACCCGCGATGGACCCCCTAAAATGTCAAGTTTACAAATTTGGTCCCTGTCCGCGATTTTCACTTTTGGTCTGCAATTTTTAGGCTATTATTTAATGTTTTTGGAGTTTTTCACGTGTTTTTGCATGCTTTTACTGTTTTTTACACTTTTTGTCTGAGTTGTCTCAATTATGTTCAATTATTGTACTGGGAAGATGAATTTGTGGTTGCAATTCATCTTCCTCACTGAAATTTCATCCATAAATATCAGTAAAATGCATTCCATAATCGTTCATCCATTTCATTGTGGTTGCAATTCACATCCATTCCATTCTTCTTTGTTGCTTTCTTTCTTCATCATTTCAGTATTTTCTTTCTAGGATACTACTGAAAAAATGAGTTCAGCTGTTGAAAAAGCTAAACGCAATACTCTAAAATTAACACAATACTCTAAAATTAACACAATATTCTATGAGAAACACATACTCTAAAATATTTTTGAAGTAAACGCAATACTCTATAATTAACACAATATTCTAAGAGAAACACATGCTCTAAAATTAACACAATCAAACACATACTCTAAAATAAACACATATATAACATGTATTTTTTACTTTTAAGATAATAAAAACTACAACGAGATTATGAAAACTTACCAAACCTACAACACAAGACATCTTTGTTTTTAAAAATCCTCACGAACCGAGTTGATCTAAGCGCGTAGGGAACACGAAATCTTTGAGAGAGTATAGAGAGTTGGTGGTGGCCGGATGGTGGTCCAAAATTTGGATTAAATAGGCTCTCGATCGAGGTGGTATGGGGGTGGTTGGGTCTTTAATATTAGGGTTTTCACCCTAGGCCGACACGTGGTGCGGCAACCCCGCGATCGAGGCCTGGGGTCAAAATTGTAAAAAACATTGCGGACCAGGGGCCATCTCGGGCAAAAATCGAGGGGGATTTTGTCAGGGTCCGGGATCGAGGGTGAAATCGCGGTACCAGGGGGCATTTTTGCAAACCGGGAGAGAGATGGGGTATTTTTGTAAGTCAAAGTCAATGTTGGTCCATTTTAATTAATTTCCCAATTTAAAATTTAATATTATATATAGGGAAATTAATTAAAATACCCTAAGTCAAACATTGAGTTACCAAAATATCCTAAATTTTTTCAATTTTGCAAAAATACCAAAAATACCCGCGATGAGGTCCCGCGATCGTGGGATACGGTGACATGGCACGTACTTTGGCCCCAAATGCCCCGCGAAGCCCCTCAACTTTGGCCGCGGTGCACTTTTGGTCCCTGCCCGCGATCGCGGCCCGCGATGGACCAAATTTTACAGTTTTGGTCCCTGAAAATTTACACTTTCAGCCCCTGTTTTACTGTTTTTTTCCACAATTATTGCACTTTAAAGACCAATTTGTGGTTGAAATTCATTTGCATGTTTGAATCAATGTTAAATCAATGTTTTTGGAATACCAGTTTGTGGATGAAATGAGAGATTGGTTTTCTGATATGTTGGTTGTTTCATTGATAAATAGACGTAAAATGCAAGCCATAATCCTCACACAACGATTTCATTGTTGCAATATTTCTTTCTGCAATATTTTGTGTTTGAGATACTACTGAAAAAATGAGTTCATCTGTTGCAAAAGCTAAGCTATATTTCTGTTTTGATGGTGAATGGGTGCAAGATAACAATGAGTGGAATTTTGCTTATAAATCTAAGCATGGTGTAAAAGTGTCAGTAAACTATACTTATCAGAAGTTTGTTGCATACGCCATGCAAAAATGTGGAATCAACTCTTCTGATATTTGCAAGTTAGTGTTTAAAAATGGCGATGAGTCATTTGTGGATTTATCCAATGATGGGGATATCTCTACTTTTCTGCACCTTGCAGTCGATTCAGAAAGACCCCCATTACTCTTTGTGTATCCCGGCGTATCCGACGGTGACGACGACGGTGACGACGACGGTGACGAGGAGGGTGATTCTCAACAAATAGAGCAGCCTGATTCTCAACAAATAGAGCAGCCTGATTCTCAACAACAACAACCACCACAACCACACGAAAGGCGTACTGCTGGAGTTGCTGATGACGAAACCCATGTTTTCAGAACGGGTAATTCTGAAATAGACAGATCAGACACCGATAATGATGATCACGAAGAATATACCCCTAGTAGAAAATCATGTAGTCAGATAAATGACTTTTTTGATATGCCCCATATTCTTCCAGACTCCCATACCCAGACACAAAGCTACGAACCTACACCTTATATTCGCAGTGAAAGTTTAACAGCAGGTCAGATATTCGATTCGAAGGATCTCTTAGCAAGTCAGATCGGACTCAAGTTCTTGGAAGAGGGTTTCCAAAGTCGCGTGCAGGCATCTGACAAAAGCAAATACGTAGTTGAATGTGCTAGAGAAAATTGTGAGTGGAGGTTGTACGCGATTCACACGGGTCCCAAAGGAGGGGCGATAATGATTAGAAAGTTGCACGACGTACACACTTGTACGAGGACGCAACTTAATCCCCACCACAAACAAGCCGGCAAAAAGAATTTGGGTGCGATCCTGAAAAACAAATTTCTTGATGTTAGCAGGTCATTGCGTCCAAAGGACATCGTCCACGACGTTCACCGGCAGTTCGGCGTCACGATTGATTACCACCAAGCGTGGCGTGCGCGCTGCCATGCACTGTTTATGGTGAGAGGCACGTTCGAGGAGTCGTATGAACGACTCCCGACATATTTATATAATTTGCAGCTGCAGAACCCTGGTACTGTCACGCAGCTACGGACGGATTCACGTGGACGGTTTGAGATGTGCTTCGTGGCCCTTGGACCCGCGGTACGTATTTTAACACGTCATATGTTTACACGTTATAAACTATAACATTTACACATTATAAACTATAACATTTTAACCTATGTTTTTGCAGATCCGCATATTTGTGGCAAATCTACGTCGTGTCCTGATAATAGACGCAACCCATTTAAAGGGCCGTTACTTGGGTATGATGTTCCTGGCGGTTTCCATGGACGGGGATAACTCCATCGTTCCAGTAGCTTTCGGCGTAGGCAAGTCTGAAACCGGGGACGAGTGGACTTGGTTTATGTCCATGTTGAGACAAGCTATCGGAGACCCGCAAGGGTTGGTGTTTATGTCTGACAGGGCTCCTTCCATAAGCGCCGCAATCTCTGCCATGTACCCAAACGCCCCTCACGCCATATGCTGTCGACATTTGGAGATGAACGCCAAATCCAAGGACAAACGTATTACCACCTACAAGGATGTCTATTGGGCGGCATGCAGAGCATATACGGATCGGGAGTTTAACAAGTACATGAATATGCTACGATACAGTGTCAAGGAAGCAGCCAAAGTCTTTGACGATGCTGGACAGGAGAGGTGGTCCGCGGCCCATTTTCCTAGACAACGGTATGACATTCTGACCTCGAATAGTGCAGAGTCTGTGAATGCACTCTCCCGTTTTGCGCGTAGATGTCCGATTATTAATCTTATGGACTACTTTCGGGCCTTTCAACAAGAGTGGTACCAAATTCGACGCCTAAAAGGAGCTGAGATGCAAAATGCACTCACACCAACGACGGAGAATATCGTTCAGTACAGGGCGCGTCGTGCGGCGACATGGCCGGTAAGAGCAATCGGGTATGGGAAGTACGAGGTGCATGATGACTATATTCACGCGATTGTGAATATGGAAGACCACCTTTGTTCGTGTCGCGAATGGGATAAATCTAGGTTACCGTGCGGCCATGCCATCGCTGCAGCAACATATATGGGTCGTACAGATTGCAGCGACTTGGCTGTACCTTTCTTCACGTCCGATTATTACCGGAAAACATACGTGGAGGTAATAAACCCAGCTGGACCCCCTGCAGCATGGGTGTATCCACCCGACCCGCTTCCACCATGCTATCCACCTTTAATGGATAAGAACAGGGCCGGGAGACCGAGAAAGAACGACCGACGTCCATCACGTGGTGAAAGTTCGATACAACGAAGATGTACTCGGTGCCAATGCGTAGGACACACTCGTGGAGAGTGTCCAAATCCCGCCCCTTCAACCGTGCCAAGGAGACATTCTGTCAGTCACACCCCGGGCCCGTCACAGCTTGAACCATATGGAACAAACACATATGATACTGTTGATCTAAACACTGATTTGTAAATGATATATATACACACATACATATGCTTCTAAATGAACATTGATAACACAGCTAGTTTGTAAATGATATATATATTCGTATTATATATTTACACACATAAAGAAAATAATAGTTTGATATGATAAGCGAAAGAAAGAAGAAAGGTTGATTGTTACCATGGCAGTGAATGTTAACTCTGAGTACACATGTCTGTTTATATAGCAAGAAAGATTAGTAGCAAGAATGGAAGCAAGTTTCTAGCTTTTTAGATATATATATATATATATATATATTATATGTATATATGAAGAAGAATAAGACTTAAAAAAGGAGACCTTTATCTGTAAGATCTGGAAATGATCATTTCTTGACATTTTTGTTGGAACAAACACATATGATACTGTTGATCTAAACACTGATTTGTAAATGATATATATACACACATACATATGCTTTTAAATGAACATTGATAACACAACTAGTTTGTAAATGATAAATATATTCATATTAGATATATACACACATACATATGCTTTTAAATAAACATTGATAACACAGCTAGTTTGTATTCCATCCAACATGCTCTTCATCTTCAATCTTTCTGACCCTTCTTCAACGGCTTCTGCTTTTGCAACCACGTATGGCCATTGTGTACCACAACCCGCACACACTTTAGCAAATGAGTTGAGGGTTGTCATATATTCTACAAGTGAAGTAGGCCCAAGAATGAGGTAACCTCTGACTTGACCTTGCATGATGTATCCAACCTAACCGTGGTTCAGCGGCTTAAAAACTACTTTTCAGAGAAATTAACAACAACAAAAAATACAAAACAACAACACAGTAAAAAAAATACAAAACAAGAAAAAAAATACAAAACAACTAAAACAACCACCACCTACTTAAAAATTGATTTAGTTTCATCAATCCAAGCTTGCTTCTCGTTTACCTTCGCTTGAATAATTGCGAAGTCTTGCAGAATATGGTGAATTGCTTCTTGTTCTCGACGAACACGAGCCTCCCTAGCTTTTATATCCCCTTTCATCCTTTTGATCTCCCTGTCTTCCTCTTCGATCTTTCTCAAATGGACTGCCTTCCTGTCCATAATTTTTTTCCACTCTTCTGTTAGTTCATCTATCTCCTTTTCCTTTTTTGCTATGGCGGCCTCGATTTGAGGTGGCATTTTTTCAGGAGTAGACTTAGGGTTTGATGACGATGCCATTTGTGGATGAAATGAGATAAGAGAAATCAAGAGAGAAAGCAATTCAAAGAAAGAAAGCAAGAGAGAAATCAAGAAAGAAAGCAAGATCAAGTGTGAATTGTGAATTGCATATTACTGATATTTATGGATGAAATCTCAAACATGCAAATGAATTTCAACCACAAATCGGTCTTCAAAGTACAATAATAGTGGAAAAAAACAGTAAAAGCATGCAAGATTCGTCTAAGTACAGGGGCTGAAAGTGTAAATTTTCAGGGACCAAAACTGTAAATTTTGGTCCATCGCGGGCAGGGACCAAAAGTGCACCGCGGCCAAAGTTGAGGGGCTTCGCGGGGCATTTGTACCCAAAGTACGTGCCACGTCTGCCCTAGCCCGCGATCGCGGGATCCATCGCGGGTATTTGTACCCAAAGTACGTGCCACGTCAGCCCTAGCCCGCGATCGCGGGATCCATCGCGGGTATTTAGGGTATTTTTGCAAAATGGAAAAAATTTAGGGTATTTCGGTAACAGTTGGTCAAACTTGGGGTATTTTAATTAATTTCCCTTATATATACTATAAAATTTTAATTTGTTAAAACAAGTTTTCGAAAAAAATATATATTAACTAATAGTTTTAAATAAGGGGAATTTATTAAAATATCTAAAGTTTGACTTTGACTTGCAGAAATGCCTAAACCTCGGAGCCATTTTGTAGAAATACACCACGATCCCGCGATGGACTCTACGATCGCGGACCAGGCCCACGTGGCCCGCGATTTGGTCTTGCGGTGGGCCGAAATTTTCACTTTTGGCCCCTCCCTCGATGGGGCCCGCTATTTGGGGCTAAAAGTGTAACACCTGTAATTTCCAGATAGATCCAATGTCGAATCAGTGTGGAACCGATCTTTAAGAAAAATATGAAAAATAAGTTTTGGGGTTAAATCCTAGATTTTATGGTCTTGTTGGATGGGGAATTCGAATACGAGTCCAACGGTTCTTTCCGGAGCGAAAACGGAGCTATAACGAAGAAGTTACGGACGAAACAGTATCCGACCGACCGACCCAACAGGGAGCCGCGCGGCTTTCCACGCGACTTCAAAGTCGCCGGACAAACCGCGGGAATGGTCTGGTGTATTAAGACGCGAATTTCAGCCTCATACTTCAAACCTTCATAACTTTTGCATCCCAACTCCGATTTTGATGATTCAAGTTGCTACGGTTTCGTTTTTGAGAACTCTTCAAGGATCTAGAAAGAGTTTTTAAGTATGATGAATGATCCAAGAGTATTTGGTGGTGGTTGAGGTAAACTTCTCACTTTTCTTCATCTAAGAAGTTAGGGTTTTGGTGTTTTGGTGATTTTTGGATGTTTTATGTTAGGGGAAACATATATAAGTGTTTGGGGATGATTATTTATGGTTGGAAACTTGTGGATCTAGGTTTTTGGAAGTTTTGGGATTGAGGATTCAAGTTCTTCAAGGGAGCTTACGTTTGGGAAAAAATCTAGATTTAGCCTAAATCTAGCAAGGTGAGTTCAAGTTGCTTGTGAAAACTTTGTACATGCCAAAATGTTTCTTTTAAAGTATTTGTGTGCTTTATATGAAATTATCACTTGTTGAGTTAATTAGTGGGTTTTGATTTAATCAAAGTGTTGAACTTTACAAATCTTGTAAAAACACCCACATTTGGGGATTTTGAGTGATTGATGAATAAATCACGAGTGAAAGAGGTTTTGTTAATTTGTTGCATAAGTGAAGGTTATTTGGTCAAAATACACTTTTAGTGTTTTGTGATTATGTGATAACTATGATGTGGCACATTTTAAAGTGTGAACGTGCGAGTTGGGGATTTTGGTCAATCCGACCATGTGAATGTTTTAAGAGTTGTAAACCTTTATTTTGGGGCCGATGGCCTATTGAGGAATTAAAAGATAAATATTTTGGGTAACGATGCATTTGGGTTTACGTAACCGTGTGAGTGACACGTATTTAACCAAACATTTATTTTGGCCTTAAAGGCTTGATTTATACTCAAATGAGTCTTTTAAGTGTTTGCCGGTTTTAGTGACTCGAGATGGAGTCTTGGATGTGTTATATGCTTAATTGCATTTTATTCGAATACGTGTCGGTTTAAGTGTTGGTCTTATGTGTGAAGACCGTTTGATGATTTATTCTTAGTACCTTTGGGACTAATGAACCTTAGTGAGTTATATGCATTGTCAAGTAATAAAAGAGTTGCATATACGTGTACATATAGATGCATATATGATTTGACTTCATTGGGAAGGTGGCAATGAAGGGGTTGTGAGATTATCATGCCTCGGAGTGTGTGTTGCATGATGTGAGTTAGATGCATTTCATTTGCATGAATTGATATTGATAAATGATCATTAGATCTTTTGAGCAGAGGGCTCGGTTTTGGACTCGGTTGAGTCTCGAGGGCATTCACCCGATTTTTTATAAGCTCGACGTGGGCTTGGGGTTTGAGTTGCATGAATTGCATCATATTTGGAGTTTACATGATTTGAATGCATTAGTTATTCTTTTGAGGTCATGTATGAATTTTTAAGTTATGTAAGCTTGTTTTGGATGGTTGGTTTTCCAAGGTAAAGACCTTGTATGGTTGAACTTGAGGGCTTGGACTAAAGACCTAGTATGGTTGATGTCTAAGAGGGGCTAAAGACCTAGTATGGTTGATGCCAAAGATGGACTAAAGACCTAGTATGGTTGATGTCTGAGATGGACTAAAGACCTAGTATGGTTGATGTCTAAGATGGGCTAAAGATCTAGTATGATTGATGCCAAGGATTGACTAAAGACCTAGTATGGTTGATGTCATCCGTTTTCCACATCCAAGAAGCTTACCTACATTTATTTAATCGTGGTTTAATTTATGTGTTTGCCACACTCGATGAGATCGGGTCTCCCCCGTCACCGAAGGGTGTTGATTTCGGGTATTTTATCTATTCACATTGTTGAGGTTATATTACATGCATATGGATTGTTTTCCATGACTGATGGGCGGATTTATGTTACATTCTTATTGGATGTTTTAACTGCTGGAGTTTTATTTTATGGTATTTGGATTTTAATACATTTTACGTTTGCGTAAGTTTTGCTTCGTATTATGTTTCCAATGAAAGATTATATGTAAATGGATGGTTTCCATGTCTCACGGGTTGAGTATGTATTGTCAACCGTATTTGAAGGTTTTGCCTAAAACTAGATTTACGAACGTATTTGAGTGGGTTGGGATTCGTAACTCATTTTTGGAAAACGCTTTACACTTTTGGGGAGGATTCCCATGGATTTTGGGTGCGTTGGAAAATGAGTCATTTATGTCATATTTGGGAACGCTTTGGAAATGATAACCTTTGTCACAAACTTTCATTAAAGATTTATTGAATCATGACTAAAGCTACTAATTTCCGATTTATGATTTTATATAGTCATGATAAAATGCTTGAACTCACTAGGCGTAAGCCTAACCCTTTTTATTTGTCGGCATGTGCAACAGGCTCAGGTTGGGGTAGCTCTAGCTACATTGTGAAGTGGCGAGTGCTAGTAGAGTGCACGAGAGGTGACTTGATTAGTGAAGTATTCCGCATTTGTTTGGACTAGCAACTTGTGTTATGTTAAGTGACGCCCGTTTTAAGTTATTAACTGTAGAAATTATGATGTTTTAATTCTGAGGTATTTTGATGAAGGAATTGTAGAAAAGATTTATCTATTTTGGTTATTTTATTGAATTTTAAAGTTAGTTGCTCGTTCCAAATTTGAGGGTGTTAAAAGTTGGTATCAGAGCATAAGTTTGAGAGATTTAGGTGTTGATTTTGGATACCTATACTCAAACTAGTGTTTGTTTAAGTAAATGAGAGTGAAATTCACCTTTAGGCACTTTAAGATAGGATGTTTTGAAGTTGATGAAGCTTTTAGAAACGAGAATCATGTTGAGAGTAGCAAGGATAAGCATGTACGGTGCGTTCACCTGGCCAGTGTCATGGTGAACCTACTAGTACATATGCATACTTGAATTGCTTTCATGTGATGATCGATGGGGTAGTGAAGGAGGTTCTAAGCTAGTAGTCGTTGGAATAGATGGACGATTCTAGTATTAGTCACTTGGAGTGATGATGAGCATGATATTTGCTTTAAGTAGACCGTTTCAGGTCAAGATTGATGGTTGGACTAGAACCATAGGCTTATTGAGCCGATTTTGATTCGAGGAAAAACCGTAAGGTTAATTGATGTAATTCCCAACACACCTTAAGATGGTGAAAGCATCCGGATGACAATAGTGGACCGGAGAGATTTGGAAGAGTATGAGTTGAGACGTTGAATGCCGACTAAGTCATGCACAAAGTTATTTTGGAAATAAATTGCATCAATTATTTCTTGTGTTTCCAATCCTTATATGGATTGTGTTTTGAATTTTGAGAAAATGATTAGCACACACAAGATTTCAAATCATGGTTTTGAACGTGCATGAAACCATTTTATTGCGAGAGTTGCAAACTCCGCCCGGATTTGTTTTGCTTTATTTCATTATTGTTCAACATTGGTTTCGGATATAATGATAATCATATTTTTATGATGTTTAAGAGGTTGGGCAATGACTACGGCTTGTGACTTTAACATTGGATCTCCTCCACATATGTTAGAGTTTGGGCGGAAAGCTATCTTCCATAATATCTATGTAAAGTTATTTTGGGAATTTGTTTAATGTGAGTTGTTAAACAACGTTGTTTATGGGGTATTACCCGAGAAGGGAATTTTTGGGTTTTTGGCGTCTCATTTATGATTTTGCTTATAGCAATTTGGCTTTGGGAAGCATGATGTTTAGCGCCGTTTTATTGACTTGGAGTCGTTGAGTCCATTGAGGTTCATGGAGTTTTGTTTTACGGCATGTTGAGTCGTGTGAGTATAATTTTACTATGTGCATACTCTATTTGCTTATGTGAAAAGTTTACGAGTTATGTTGGGCATTTGGTCCCACTTGAGTTTTGTTGAGAAAAGTTAATTTTATGCCATAAGGCGACTAAGAAAAGATGAGTTTGGAATTCTAGTGTCGCATAACTTTTCTTTCAAGTGTTTGTGTTAGTAAGTATTTTATTGCAAATAGTTCAGTGTATGGATTGATTTATACGTGGCTTAAGATGCATGAAAGGACATTTTTGGTGACGATTCACAATAATTTGCTTGGTGCGCTTTTGGTCAGTTAAATGTTTTATTAGCATTTTTATGTAAAATGTGTTATATCGACTTAGGGGTATGCATAGCTTGGTAACCATTGTTTTCTCGACACTTTGCTAAACGAGACGTGCATGAAAATGTTTTATTAACTCCTTGTTTAAATGAGAGACCATTTGGTCAAAGCATGTTTTAGAGGTGTGAGGATCACAGATGGTTTACAATACGTGATATTTGAAAAACACAAATGTATGAGTCGTTGACATTGGTCAATTTTGATTTGCTGAATATTTTTTGGAAAATTGAAAACCTTTTGGTTTGGAGGAAATGTGTATTTTAAATATTTTGACAAATACATTTTAAGCAATGACGTTTCGACGTTTTATGTTCCAAGTACGGAATTTTGAGGAAAGTGCTTCGTGATAAAGATTTTAGAAAACTTGTTTGTATAAAATTATGATGCGTGGAATTCTTATGTTTTGAACATTGATGTGCACCGTGGGTGCAATTTGAGATTTGAAAATAGGTTTGAACCCTTTTTGGTGTCAACAAATTATTAACACTTCTTTCCTCGTATGTTTTGGACAAACGCATTGTTGTGTGCAAGTTTTGCCGGAAAACCTTTTATTCAAATGTCATTATAGGACCGAATGAGAAATTTTGGGAAATTGATTTAAAGAGTTTCATCTCTTGAAATCTGGTCACGAACCATTTGATACATGTTATTTCGTTTCAAGAAAATTACTAATGGAAATGTTACAAGCTTGCATGCCTACCCCAATGTGAGGTTTTATGATGTTTTAGTCGATGTTTTCAAGTAATGGAAACGTACGAGTTTGTTTTAAATAGGGGAATTGCACAAGTCGTTTTGAGTTTTGACTGAGGTGTAAGTAGGAATTGTTTCCTTGTTTTTGTATAATAAACTGACGCGCGCAAAATGTATTGGGGAAACCTGGTCCCATACGATTTTATGGTCAGAAAAGAATTTGGAGTCAAATGTCGTTTGGACTCTTTTGAAATACGTGCACACCTTGTGTTGCACCCCGTTTAAGGTCGAGCAGTCACTTTACATGCCTTTCGTGAGTCAATCCATACTAGAACCGTGGCGTCCACTTTAAAGAAATTGTTTATTTTGCTTTTGCGTTTTGTGGGAAAACTGAACTGCAATGAAATAATTTTCAACATGATTTTCATGTGGGACGAGCGTGTCCATTTTGCGTAACTACCGATTTGATAGTAGTTTTCTATGCGTACGATTTATGTGACGTGAAAATCTTTGTGTTGAGATATTTTTGTGAAAGGCTTTGTTGAGTGGCATATTTATGGAATAACGCACTTGAAAACCTTGAACTCGTTAGGACCTTAGAAAGGGTAAGTAACCCGGTTAAGAGTAAATGCGTGTAGCACTTCGACGGTGGAAGCTTGAGTATTTCACGTGTGATAATACCGTAGACTGAATGGTATCGGTTAAGGGATGATGGCCTTTGTAATTAAGAGAATAAATGCGCGGTAACCTATTTGAGGTAGGTGATATATTTAGGTATCGACTTTTGGGCTTGAGGCCAAGCACCTTTAGTGTAATCGGGGGATTGTAGCCATTTAAAAGAATGATGGTAATGGAAGTAGTAATCTTAAGATGCTCTTTTGTGATAAGAGGATTTAGGGAAATGACTTTCCTTGCGTGGTAAGAGAAACTGTCAACTTGATTTTTGATAATTGGACACATCCTTGGGATTGTGTAGCTGATGGGTCAGTGATGACCGTTGGTGTTAAAATTGGTAGGATCCGCTGAGAGTAAATACTAGTCCATTAGCGGGATTAGTTGAGGATTCTGAAGTTTTGGTTGATGTTGGTAGTGATTGAACGTCGGGTTGAATTGGAGAGAAAAGTTAAGAACATGTAAATGTAGTATGATTGGGAAGTATGGAACATCTAAGGTTGGGAGACAACCGGAGTCGTCTAACTAGGAGTTATCCCAGTGGTTAGAATGTTGTTACGGTCAAGTAACGGGTACTTGAAGGAGTTTTGTTGGTAATAAATTATTCGAGGATTCGTCCTTATAAGACTGTGTGGGGGAATTTAGATTCCAGTTAGGAATTGATGATTAACGGTCGACAGTAAGTCGGTTGGCTTTGGATTGTAAAGGATGTAGATTTCGAGGACGAAATCATCCTAAGGTTGGGAGGATTATAACACCCGTAATTTCCAGATAGGTCCAATGTCGAATCAGTGTGGAACCGATCTTTAAGAAAAATATGAAAAATAAGTTTTGGGGTTAAATCCTAGATTTTATGGTCTTGTTGGATGGGGAATTCGAATACGAGTCCAACGGTTCTTTCCGGAGCGAAAACGGGGCTATAACGAAAAGTTACGGACGAAACAGTATCCGACCGACCGACCCAACAGGGAGCCGCGCGGCTTTCCACGCGACTTCAAAGTCGCCGGACAAACCGCGGGAATGGTCTGGTGTATTAAGACGCGAATTTCAGCCTCATACTTCAAACCTTCATAACTTTTGCATCCCAACTCCGATTTTGATGATTCAAGTTGCTACGGTTTCGTTTTTGAGAACTCTTCAAGGATCTAGAAAGAGTTTTTAAGTATGATGAATGATCCAAGAGTATTTGGTGGTGGTTGAGGTAAACTTCTCACTTTTCTTCATCTAAGAAGTTAGGGTTTTGGTGTTTTGGTGATTTTTGGATGTTTTATGTTAGGGGAAACATATATAAGTGTTTGGGGATGATTATTTATGGTTGGAAACTTGTGGATCTAGGTTTTTGGAAGTTTTGGGCTTGAGGATTCAAGTTCTTCAAGGGAGCTTACGTTTGGGAAAAAATCTAGATTTAGCCTAAATCTAGCAAGGTGAGTTCAAGTTGCTTTGTGAAAACTTTGTACATGCCAAAATGTTTCTTTTAAAGTATTTGTGTGCTTTATATGAAATTATCACTTGTTGAGTTAATTAGTGGGTTTTGATTTAATCAAAGTGTTGAACTTTACAAATCTTGTAAAAACACCCACATTTGGGGATTTTGAGTGATTGATGAATAAATCACGAGTGAAAGAGGTTTTGTTAATTTGTTGCATAAGTGAAGGTTATTTGGTCAAAATACACTTTTAGTGTTTTGTGATTATGTGATAACTATGATGTGGCACATTTTAAAGTGTGAACGTGTGAGTTGGGGATTTTGGTCAATCCGACCATGTGAATGTTTTAAGAGTTGTAAACCTTTATTTTGGGGCCGATGGCCTATTGAGGAATTAAAAGATAAATATTTTGGGTAACGATGCATTTGGGTTTACGTAACCGTGTGAGTGACACGTATTTAACCAAACATTTATTTTGGCCTTAAAGGCTTGATTTATACTCAAATGAGTCTTTTAAGTGTTTGCCGGTTTTAGTGACTCGAGATGGAGTCTTGGATGTGTTATATGCTTAATTGCATTTTATTCGAATACGTGTCGGTTTAAGTGTTGGTCTTATGTGTGAAGACCGTTTGATGATTTATTCTTAGTACCTTTGGGACTAATGAACCTTAGTGAGTTATATGCATTGTCAAGTAATAAAAGAGTTGCATATACGTGTACATATAGATGCATATATGATTTGACTTCATTGGGAAGGTGGCAATGAAGGGGTTGTGAGATTATCATGCCTCGGAGTGTGTGTTGCATGATGTGAGTTAGATGCATTTCATTTGCATGAATTGATATTGATAAATGATCATTAGATCTTTTGAGCAGAGGGCTCGGTTTTGGACTCGGTTGAGTCTCGAGGGCATTCACCCGATTTTTTATAAGCTCGACGTGGGCTTGGGGTTTGAGTTGCATGAATTGCATCATATTTGGAGTTTACATGATTTGAATGCATTAGTTATTCTTTTGAGGTCATGTATGAATTTTTAAGTTATGTAAGCTTGTTTTGGATGGTTGGTTTTCCAAGGTAAAGACCTTGTATGGTTGAACTTGAGGGCTTGGACTAAAGACCTAGTATGGTTGATGTCTAAGAGGGGCTAAAGACCTAGTATGGTTGATGCCAAAGATGGACTAAAGACCTAGTATGGTTGATGTCTGAGATGGACTAAAGACCTAGTATGGTTGATGTCTAAGATGGGCTAAAGATCTAGTATGATTGATGCCAAGGATTGACTAAAGACCTAGTATGGTTGATGTCATCCGTTTTCCACATCCAAGAAGCTTACCTACATTTATTTAATCGTGGTTTAATTTATGTGTTTGCCACACTCGATGAGATCGGGTCTCCCCCGTCACCGAAGGGTGTTGATTTCGGGTATTTTATCTATTCACATTGTTGAGGTTATATTACATGCATATGGATTGTTTTCCATGACTGATGGGCGGATTTATGTTACATTCTTATTGGATGTTTTAACTGCTGGAGTTTTATTTTATGGTATTTGGATTTTAATACATTTTACGTTTGCGTAAGTTTTGCTTCGTATTATGTTTCCAATGAAAGATTATATGTAAATGGATGGTTTCCATGTCTCACGGGTTGAGTATGTATTGTCAACCGTATTTGAAGGTTTTGCCTAAAACTAGATTTACGAACGTATTTGAGTGGGTTGGGATTCGTAACTCATTTTTGGAAAACGCTTTACACTTTTGGGGAGGATTCCCATGGATTTTGGGTGCGTTGGAAAATGAGTCATTTATGTCATATTTGGGAACGCTTTGGAAATGATAACCTTTGTCACAAACTTTCATTAAAGATTTATTGAATCATGACTAAAGCTACTAATTTCCGATTTATGATTTTATATAGTCATGATAAAATGCTTGAACTCACTAGGCGTAAGCCTAACCCTTTTTATTTGTCGGCATGTGCAACAGGCTCAGGTTGGGGTAGCTCTAGCTACATTGTGAAGTGGCGAGTGCTAGTAGAGTGCACGAGAGGTGACTTGATTAGTGAAGTATTCCGCATTTGTTTGGACTAGCAACTTGTGTTATGTTAAGTGACGCCCGTTTTAAGTTATTAACTGTAGAAATTATGATGTTTTAATTCTGAGGTATTTTGATGAAGGAATTGTAGAAAAGATTTATCTATTTTGGTTATTTTATTGAATTTTAAAGTTAGTTGCTCGTTCCAAATTTGAGGGTGTTAAAAGTTGGTATCAGAGCATAAGTTTGAGAGATTTAGGTGTTGATTTTGGATACCTATACTCAAACTAGTGTTTGTTTAAGTAAATGAGAGTGAAATTCACCTTTAGGCACTTTAAGATAGGATGTTTTGAAGTTGATGAAGCTTTTAGAAACGAGAATCATGTTGAGAGTAGCAAGGATAAGCATGTACGGTGCGTTCACCTGGCCAGTGTCATGGTGAACCTACTAGTACATATGCATACTTGAATTGCTTTCATGTGATGATCGATGGGGTAGTGAAGGAGGTTCTAAGCTAGTAGTCGTTGGAATAGATGGACGATTCTAGTATTAGTCACTTGGAGTGATGATGAGCATGATATTTGCTTTAAGTAGACCGTTTCAGGTCAAGATTGATGGTTGGACTAGAACCATAGGCTTATTGAGCCGATTTTGATTCGAGGAAAAACCGTAAGGTTAATTGATGTAATTCCCAACACACCTTAAGATGGTGAAAGCATCCGGATGACAATAGTGGACCGGAGAGATTTGGAAGAGTATGAGTTGAGACGTTGAATGCCGACTAAGTCATGCACAAAGTTATTTTGGAAATAAATTGCATCAATTATTTCTTGTGTTTCCAATCCTTATATGGATTGTGTTTTGAATTTTGAGAAAATGATTAGCACACACAAGATTTCAAATCATGGTTTTGAACGTGCATGAAACCATTTTATTGCGAGAGTTGCAAACTCCGCCCGGATTTGTTTTGCTTTATTTCATTATTGTTCAACATTGGTTTCGGATATAATGATAATCATATTTTTATGATGTTTAAGAGGTTGGGCAATGACTACGGCTTGTGACTTTAACATTGGATCTCCTCCACATATGTTAGAGTTTGGGCGGAAAGCTATCTTCCATAATATCTATGTAAAGTTATTTTGGGAATTTGTTTAATGTGAGTTGTTAAACAACGTTGTTTATGGGGTATTACCCGAGAAGGGAATTTTTGGGTTTTTGGCGTCTCATTTATGATTTTGCTTATAGCAATTTGGCTTTGGGAAGCATGATGTTTAGCGCCGTTTTATTGACTTGGAGTCGTTGAGTCCATTGAGGTTCATGGAGTTTTGTTTTACGGCATGTTGAGTCGTGTGAGTATAATTTTACTATGTGCATACTCTATTTGCTTATGTGAAAAGTTTACGAGTTATGTTGGGCATTTGGTCCCACTTGAGTTTTGTTGAGAAAAGTTAATTTTATGCCATAAGGCGACTAAGAAAAGATGAGTTTGGAATTCTAGTGTCGCATAACTTTTCTTTCAAGTGTTTGTGTTAGTAAGTATTTTATTGCAAATAGTTCAGTGTATGGATTGATTTATACGTGGCTTAAGATGCATGAAAGGACATTTTTGGTGACGATTCACAATAATTTGCTTGGTGCGCTTTTGGTCAGTTAAATGTTTTATTAGCATTTTTATGTAAAATGTGTTATATCGACTTAGGGGTATGCATAGCTTGGTAACCATTGTTTTCTCGACACTTTGCTAAACGAGACGTGCATGAAAATGTTTTATTAACTCCTTGTTTAAATGAGAGACCATTTGGTCAAAGCATGTTTTAGAGGTGTGAGGATCACAGATGGTTTACAATACGTGATATTTGAAAAACACAAATGTATGAGTCGTTGACATTGGTCAATTTTGATTTGCTGAATATTTTTTGGAAAATTGAAAACCTTTTGGTTTGGAGGAAATGTGTATTTTAAATATTTTGACAAATACATTTTAAGCAATGACGTTTCGACGTTTTATGTTCCAAGTACGGAATTTTGAGGAAAGTGCTTCGTGATAAAGATTTTAGAAAACTTGTTTGTATAAAATTATGATGCGTGGAATTCTTATGTTTTGAACATTGATGTGCACCGTGGGTGCAATTTGAGATTTGAAAATAGGTTTGAACCCTTTTTGGTGTCAACAAATTATTAACACTTCTTTCCTCGTATGTTTTGGACAAACGCATTGTTGTGTGCAAGTTTTGCCGGAAAACCTTTTATTCAAATGTCATTATAGGACCGAATGAGAAATTTTGGGAAATTGATTTAAAGAGTTTCATCTCTTGAAATCTGGTCACGAACCATTTGATACATGTTATTTCGTTTCAAGAAAATTTCTAATGGAAATGTTACAAGCTTGCATGCCTACCCCAATGTGAGGTTTTATGATGTTTTAGTCGATGTTTTCAAGTAATGGAAACGTACGAGTTTGTTTTAAATAGGGGAATTGCACAAGTCGTTTTGAGTTTTGACTGAGGTGTAAGTAGGAATTGTTTCCTTGTTTTTGTATAATAAACTGACGCGCGCAAAATGTATTGGGGAAACCTGGTCCCATACGATTTTATGGTCAGAAAAGAATTTGGAGTCAAATGTCGTTTGGACTCTTTTGAAATACGTGCACACCTTGTGTTGCACCCCGTTTAAGGTCGAGCAGTCACTTTACATGCCTTTCGTGAGTCAATCCATACTAGAACCGTGGCGTCCACTTTAAAGAAATTGTTTATTTTGCTTTTGCGTTTTGTGGGAAAACTAAACTGCAATGAAATAATTTTCAACATGATTTTCATGTGGGACGAGCGTGTCCATTTTGCGTAACTACCGATTTGATAGTAGTTTTCTATGCGTACGATTTATGTGACGTGAAAATCTTTGTGTTGAGATTTTTTTTGTGAAAGGCTTTGTTGAGTGGCATATTTATGGAATAGCGCACTTGAAAACCTTGAACTCGTTAGGACCTTAGAAAGGGTAAGTAACCCGGTTAAGAGTAAATGCATGTAGCACTTCGACGGTGGAAGCTTGAGTATTTCACGTGTGATAATACCGTAGACTGAATGGTATCGGTTAAGGGATGATGGCCTTTGTAATTAAGAGAATAAATGTGCGGTAACCTATTTGAGGTAGGTGATATATTTAGGTATCGACTTTTGGGCTTGAGGCCAAACACCTTTAGTGTAATCGGGGGATTGTAGCCGATTTTAAAAGAATGATGGTAATGGTAGTAGTAATCTTAAGATGCTCTTTTGTGATAAGAGGATTTAGGGAAATGACTTTCCTTGCGTGGTAAGAGAAACTGTCAACTTGATGTTTGATAATTGGACACATCCTTGGGATTGTGTAGCTGATGGGTCAGTGATGACCGTTGGTGTTAAAATTGGTAGGATCCGCTGAGAGTAAATACTAGTCCATTAGCGGGATTAGTTGAGGATTCTGAAGTTTTGGTTGATGTTGGTAGTGATTGAACGTCGGGTTGAATTGGAGAGAAAAGTTAAGAACATGTAAATGTAGTATGATTGGGAAGTATGGAACATCTAAGGTTGGGAGACAACCAGAGTCGTCTAACTAGGAGTTATCCCAGTGGTTAGAATGTTGTTACGGTCAAGTAACGGGTACTTGAAGGAGTTTTGTTGGTAAGAAATTATTCGAGGATTCGTCCTTATAAGACTGTGTGGGGGAATTTAGATTCCAGTTAGGAATTGATGATTAACGGTCGACAGTAAGTCGGTTGGCTTTGGATTGTAAAGGATGTAGATTTCGAGGACGAAATCATCCTAAGGTTGGGAGGATTATAACACCCGTAATTTCCAGATAGGTCCAATGTCGAATCAGTGTGGAACCGATCTTTAAAAAAAATATGAAAAATAAGTTTTGGGGTTAAATCCTAGATTGTATGGTCTTGTTGGATGGGGAATTCGAATACGAGTCCAACGGTTCTTTCCGGAGCGAAAACGGGGCTATAACGAAAAAGTTACGGACGAAACAGTATCCGACCGACCGACCCAACAGGGAGCCGCGCGGCTTTCCACGCGACTTCAAAGTCGCCGGACAAACCGCGGGAATGGTCTGGTGTATTAAGACGCGAATTTCAGCCTCATACTTCAAACCTTCATAACTTTTGCATCCCAACTCCGATTTTGATGATTCAAGTTGCTACGGTTTCGTTTTTGAGAACTCTTCAAGAATCTAGAAAGAGTTTTGAAGTATGATGAATGATCCAAGAGTATTTGGTGGTGGTTGAGGTAAACTTCTCACTTTTCTTCATCTAAGAAGTTAGGGTTTTAGGGTTTTGGTGATTTTTGGATGTTTTATGTTAGGGGAAACATATATAAGTGTTTGGGGATGATTATTTATGGTTGGAAACTTGTGGATCTAAGTTTTTGGAAGTTTTGGGCTTGAGGATTCAAGTTCTTCAAGGGAGCTTACGTTTGGGAAAAAAATCTAGATTTAGCCTAAATCTAGATTTAGCCTAAATCTAGCAAGGTGAGTTCAAGTTGCTTTGTGAAAACTTTGTGTTAGGACAACCTTAGGGGGGGTAAAGGTTGTATTTAAAATTATTTCACAAATAAAAATTCTCTTATCAAAATCAACAACAAATATTGCATGCACAACAAATATATAAATAAAATTAAGTGCACAACGGGAATATAAAGAGATAAGGGTAGAGAATATTGATACCGACACCGAGATTTAAAGTGGTTCACCACCAACTGGCTGGCTAGTCCACTTGCCGAGACACTTCTCGACACACTGATTCACTATAAGTGTTCTTTATGGTAGAACACAAACCTTGATACAATGATAATAAAATCTCTTGCTTTTGCTTGAGAACGTGAATCACTCACACTATTCAAATACTTACAAGAGAATATATCTCACAATGTTAATCACTCTTGTATAAGTATAACACTTGGATTTGTGAGAGGTTGATCACTCAAAAATTATAACTTGAATAAGTTATTAAATGAGATGAGGAGCTGAGTATTCTTTCAAGAGCTGGGTATTCAATGTCTACTTGTCTCTACATAAATGCTGAGAAGCTGCATGTATTTAAGCTGGACGTGGCAACGGTCAAAAGCTCACCGCGGTATACCGCCTATATGGGCGCGGTATACCGCCCAGAAAAAGTGATCCTGACAAAAAGGAGAGTCAACCTGCAAAGTCCTGCAACTCGTACCAGCAGAGCCGCGGTATACCGCCGAGCACCATGCGGTATACCGGCGTCAGATGGATCAGAACCCTGTTGAGTGACCATAGCTTAAAAAGGGGTCTGAATGCTTTTTCCTTACTTCCAAAAAAAATCAGCACATTCCTTTTGGCTAAATTTTGAAAGATTGAATTTTAAAGAACAAAATCTTTTCTAAATAGATAAATCAGGGATTTTATTAATTTAAGAAATAGTTGGGTTAGGTTTTTGAAATATCCAAGTGGTATATTATTTTAGGGTGTTTATCATTATGAGATATATATAAATAATGGCGACATAAACACCAGGCTTGGACTCTTCAGATAAAATCTTCATGTTGTCCAATTAACTGCACACTTGGATAAGATTGTTAGAAAAACAATAATACGGTGTGTTTGGAATCATCAAAATAAATATATAGAGATGTGGCACACTTGCACCAACAATCTCCCCCTTTTTGATGATGACAAACACAACGCTAAACACGAGAGCATACTCGGTTTCTCTCCCCCTTTTGTCGAAGCAAAAAGGGTTAAGAAAGACGCTATGCTCCCCCTCGAGAGATGCTCCCCCTCAAAATATGCATATAATTGAGAGTAGCATTATCTCATGGGTTATACTCAAGCATGCCTAAACCAAGTCTTAATTTAAAGAACGATTTTTTGTTTAGGGCTTTAGTAAAAATATCGGCCAAATTGTCTTCGGAATCAACTTTTTCAAGCACAATGTGGCCTTTTTGAACATTATCTCGTAGAAAATGATGTCGCAACTCAATATGTTTGGTACGAGAATGTAAAACGGGATTTTTACTTAGGTTTATGGCACTTGAGTTATCACACATAATTGGAATTTTGGATTGACGTACCTCAAAGTCGGTAAGTGTGTGCTTCATCCATAGAACTTGAGCACACGCTCTCGCGGCGGCTACATATTCCGCTTCGGTAGTGGATAAGGCTACGGAATGTTGTTTCTTGGAAAACCAAGACACAAGCGAGAGACCTATAAAGGCACATACTCCACTAGTGCTTTTTCGATCAACCATCGAGCCACCAAGATCGGAATCGGTGAAGCATGTTACTTCTAGCTCGGGTTGTTTTGGATACCATAGTCCAAGATTCGTAGTCCCTCTAAGATATCTAAAAATACGCTTGACGGCTTCATAGTGAGATTGTTTAGGCGAAGATTGAAAGCGAGCACATAAACACACACTATACATGATATCAGGTCTACTAGCAGTTAAATACAATAAGCTACCAATCATGCCACGATAAATCTTTTCATTAAAATCGGTTCCCTCTTCGTCACTAGATAATTTTAGATTGGTGGTCATCGGAGTTTCAACAGGTTTGATATTTTCAAAATTAAACTTTTTCAGCATGTCTTTACAGTATTTTGATTGACTTATAAAGGTACCATTTCCACTTTGTTTTATTTGCAATCCTAAGAAGAATTTTAATTCTCCCATCATGCTCATTTCAAATTCATTAGTCATTTTTGTAGCAAATTCATTACAAAGATTTTCATTTGTAGAACCAAAGATAATATCATCAACATACACTTGCACAACCACAATATCATTATGAGCATATTTGACAAACAAAGTATTATCTATTTTACCCATAATATAACCACTTGTAATTAAAAAGGATTTTAATCTATCATACCACGCACGCGGAGCTTGCTTTAAACCATAAAGCGCCTTTTTTAATTTATAAACATGCGTCGGATTTTCAAAATTTTCAAAGCCGGGAGGTTGGGAAACATATACCTCCTCATTTATAAAACCATTTAGGAAAGCACTTTTGACATCCATTTGATATAATTTAAAATTTTTAGCATTCGCAAAAGCGAGAAGCATTCGAATAGACTCTAACCTTGCAACTGGTGCAAAGGTTTCATCATAGTCGATACCTTCTTGTTGATTGTACCCCTTTGCAACTAAACGTGCCTTGTTTCGGGTGACTTCACCGTTTTCGTCTACCTTGTTACGAAAGACCCATCGTGTGCCAATAATGGTTTGACCGCTAGGGCAAGGAACTAAGTCCCACACATCATTCCTAGTAAATTGGTTTAACTCTTCTTGCATGGCCATTATCCAATCCTCATCACCTAAAGCTTCTTCTATGTTTTTAGGTTTTATGGCTGAGATAAAGGCGTGAAAGGCACAAAGGGTATGGATTTGTGATCTAGTCGTTCTTTGGTTTAGGTCACCTATGATTTGATCTACGGGATGGCCTCTAGATGTTCTAAGGTTAGGATCATCTACTCCTTGTGGAACATAACATGGAGGGGCATCACTAGATTCTACATTGTTTGTAAGAGATTGGGTTCCTAAGTCCAAGGTTCTAAGATGTTGGGCTAATGCATCTCCTTCACAACCATTATCATTTACTAAGGGTGCACTAGGTTTAGGAGGACTTTCATCAAAGCTTACATTTAGGGATTCTTCTACAACCATGGTCTCTTTATTAAGGACTCTATAGGCTTTGCTATTCCAAGAATAACCAAGGAATACTCCCTCATAGGCTTTTGGGTCAAATTTGGTCAAATAAGATTTGGTATCTAAAATAAAACATTTACAACCAAATACCTTAAGATGGGCTAAGGAAGGCTTTCTACCACGTAGGATCTCATAAGGGGTCTTATTTAGGATACTCCTAATTAGCACACGATTGAGGACATAGGTCGCGGTAGCTACGGCATCACACCAAAACTTTTGGGGAACTTGGTGTTCATTGAGCATAGTCCTACTCATTTCTTGTAGGGTTCTATTTTTCCTCTCCACAACCCCATTAGATTGAGGAGTGCGAGGAGCAGAAAAATTGTGCGTTATACCATATTTGTCGCAAAACGCACCAAATTGAGTTTCATTATCGAATTCGCGTCCATGGTCCGTACGAATCGAAACAATCGTGCAACCTTGTTGGTTTTGAATTCGTTTTCCCAAAATCTTAAATTTTTCAAAAGCTTCATTTTTATGTTTTAAAAATAAAGTCCACGTATATCGGGAAAAATCATCTACAATTACTAGAGTGTAATAATTTCCTCCAAAACTTTGAATGGCCATAGGGCCAAAAAGATCCATGTGTAAAAGTTCTAAAACTCTTTTAGTTGAAATCACATTTTTTGATTTATGAGAAACATGAGTTTGTTTGCCGACACGACATGCATCACAAAAATGATTATCAAATTTTAATTTTGGAAGGTCACTCACAAGCTCCTTATTTTTCAAATTTTGAATTAATCTAAGGTTAGCGTGACCTAAACGTCTATGCCACAAGGTCGAATTATCATATACGGAAGATAAACAAACATTTTCATTTACATCAGTTTTACAAACATAAAGATTTCCTTTTATAACCCCATTCAAAAGAACTTTACCATTTTTCAGAATTTTGCAAGAGTCTTCTTCAAAAACAACAATTATACCATTTTTGCACAGTTGACGAACACTTAGCAAGTTAAATTTCAAATTATCAACATGCGTAACATCTAAAAATGTAACATTGTTGCAAGAAATTGTACCTTTCCCAATTACCTTTCCTTTGGAGTTTCCTCCAAAAATTACTAGTCCACCATCACATGACTCATATGATGAAAAAAGATTATGGTTTCCGGTCATGTGACGTGTGCATCCACTATCAAGAATCCAATCCATATCAAGATTTATCTACAACATTTAAAGTACACCTTTTATGGTCCCCACATCTTATGGGTCCTTTGGAAGTTAGTCTAGAAAGCATAGAAAACCACATATAATAATAAATATATTTTCACAAAAAATATACAGACAAGAAAATTATTTACTCAACCCTTTTCGGTAGCTCTACTTGGAAGCGACCAGAAAAGACGGTGAGGGTGGTAAGCGCGAAGGCACTTTAAAAACCGACCTCATTAGAATTCGAAGAATTCGCCTTTATCTTTCCTAGACACCGTATCCAAATAGGTGAGCCTATTCGGAGTTGATTCATAATTTTCAAACACAGAATATATATATATATATATATATGTATATAATATATATATACAAAAAAAATTTAAAACCATAAACGCATGCCACCGGGATTATCAACACTAAAGGAGCCTTTAGGAATCCACTTTGGTACCATTTTAATTTTACGATCATATTTATCAAAGACGTAAAAAGGAGCATGCATATTCACACTATTTTTTGGTCTAGAAAATTTACTATTATACATGCATGCATAAGATTTCCTAGACTTATAATTCACATTATTTATGTTGGACATATATGAGGATTTTTGCACATACGGTTTTCTCATTTCAATATTTTTAGGTGGTTCAAAACATCTTTTGATAGGCATACATAAGCACTTATCTTTACACGTATCGGAACCAACGCCTTTTCTACAATTAGTGCTATTTGACATATTTAACATTTTAAGCACTTTCTCATTGCTACTTTGAAAGGCATGTGCTAACAAATTATCTTTTTCATGTTTATCACATTTTTCTTTTAAACATGCATTTTCCTTTTTAAGCACATCACAATTAGCACATAAATCATTTTCAACTATTCTTTTCTCAAGGCATGCAATTTCTTTATTTAAAATGTCACAAGAATTGCAAACATATTTTTCACTTAATTTATTTTCTAAATTTATGATTTTTTCATTATCGCATGCAATTTTTTGTTTGCTATCATGAATTTCCTTTTTACTTAATAATAATTCTTCCTTTAATTTTGCGTTCTCATCTTTATAATTATTTGTAAGCATAACCATTTTTTGAAAGGCATCATTTAACATATCAAGATCATCATCATCATTACATTCATCATCGCTAGAGTAATTTGAGTAACACGAGTTTACCTCATCGTCGCTTTCCGCCATGAGACAAATGGCTTCATACTCATTTTCATCTTCACTTGCGCTCCACGCGCCTCCAACGAAGGCTTTCTCCTTCTTGATTTTAGGTTTATTTCTTTTTGGACACTCGTTGGCATAGTGATCCTTGTCTCCACATGAGTAGCAAAAGCCCTTCTTTTTCTTGGCTTCTTCATCATCACTTGATTCGCCATTTTTATTTATTTTGTCGTTCCGTTTATGGAACTTTCGGCTTCGGTTTTCTCCACCACGGCGATAATCTCCTTTTCTTTGAAACCTATCATTTCTTGAAAACTTTTTGTTAGCTAAAAATTTAGAAAAATTTCTTACCAACATGGCTACATCGTCAAGATGTTCGGGTTGATCCTTTGAGGAGCTAGCTTTCTCCTTCTTTTTCTTCTTCTCCTTCTCGTCACTTGAAGTTGAAGCTTTAAGCGCCAAAGATTTCTTTTTATCATGCTCCCGATCTTTGTTCCTTTTTAGTGCAATTTCATGCACTTTGAGATTTCCAATGAGATCATCTAATTTCATCATTGAGAGGTCACGGGAGTCTTCCAAGGATGTGATTTTCGGCATCCACTCCGGAGGAAGCGCTCGAAGAATTTTTCGCACGTAATCTTCGTTAGGATATGTTCTACCAAGACCTTTCAAGCTCACCATGATAAGGTTAAAACGTTTAAACATTGAGTCGATTGACTCATCTTTTAACATCTCAAACATTTCATAATCATGTACAAGAATATTTTTTTTTGAGCTTTTGACTTGAGAATTTCCTCTATGAGTATTATTTAGATTTTCCCAAATATCGTGAGCAGTTTCACAAGAATAAACACGTTCAATCTCATCTTTAGTAAGTGCCGAAAAAAGGATATTTTTAGCTTCAAAATTTAAGCAAACCCAAGCATCCTCAGCGGCGGACCATTCCGCTACTGGTTTTTCACTAATTACTCCATCTTTGGTTTTGGTGGGTTTATAATCTCCATTTTTAATAATGTCCCAAATTTTTCGACTTTTGCCACGAACGTAGCATTCAAAAAGATTTGCCCAAAGACCAAAATTTTCGGTGTCAATTTGCGGAATCTTTGTAGAAATAATTCCCTCAGAGGTTGCCATTTAAAATACAAGAACAAGTTTTTAAAAAGCACAAATATTTTTAAAGAAACTTGCAACCTGCTCTGATACCAATTGTTAGGACAACCTTAGGGGGGGGGGGGTAAAGGTTGTATTTAAAATTATTTCACAAATAAAAATTCTCTTATCAAAATCAACAACAAATATTGCATGCACAACAAATATATAAATAAAATTAAGTGCACAACGGGAATATAAAGAGATAAGGGTAGAGAATATTGATACCGGCACCGAGATTTAAAGTGGTTCACCACCAACTGGCTGGCTAGTCCACTTGCCGAGACACTTCTCGACACACTGATTCACTATAAGTGTTCTTTATGGTAGAACACAAACCTTGATACAATGATAATAAAATCTCTTGCTTTTGCTTGAGAACGTGAATCACTCACACTATTCAAATACTTACAAGAGAATATATCTCACAATGTTAATCACTCTTGTATAAGTATAACACTTGGATTTGTGAGAGGTTGATCACTCAAAAATTATAACTTGAATAAGTTATTAAATGAGATGAGGAGCTGAGTATTCTTTCAAGAGCTGGGTATTCAATGTCTACTTGTCTCTACATAAATGCTGAGAAGCTGCATGTATTTAAGCTGGACGTGGCAACGGTCAAAAGCTCACCGCGGTATACCGCCTATATGGGCGCGGTATACCGCCCAGAAAAAGTGATCCTGACAAAAAGGAGAGTCAACCTGCAAAGTCCTGCAACTCGTACCAGCAGAGCCGCGGTATACCGCCGAGCACCATGCGGTATACCGGCGTCAGATGGATCAGAACCCTGTTGAGTGACCATAGCTTAAAAAGGGGTCTGAATGCTTTTTCCTTACTTCCAAAAAAAATCAGCACATTCCTTTTGGCTAAATTTTGAAAGATTGAATTTTAAAGAACAAAATCTTTTCTAAATAGATAAATCAGGGATTTTATTAATTTAAGAAATAGTTGGGTTAGGTTTTTGAAATATCCAAGTGGTATATTATTTTAGGGTGTTTATCATTATGAGATATATATAAATAATGGCGACATAAACACCAGGCTTGGACTCTTCAGATAAAATCTTCATGTTGTCCAATTAACTGCACACTTGGATAAGATTGTTAGAAAAACAATAATACGGTGTGTTTGGAATCATCAAAATAAATATATAGAGATGTGGCACACTTGCACCAACACTTTGTACATGCCAAAATGTTTCTTTTAAAGTATTTGTGTGCTTTATATGAAATTATCACTTGTTGAGTTAATTAGTGGGTTTTGATTTAATCAAAGTGTTGAACTTTACAAATCTTGTAAAAACACCCACATTTGGGGATTTTGAGTGATTGATGAATAAATCACGAGTTAACATTTTTAAAAATATTTTACAATACGTGTTAACATTTTTATATAAAATGCATAATTATTTGATCCTACAAATATGAAGTAATTTGTTAAAATATTCACATATTTTTGACATTTTGTAAACCATATTTTATATAGGTTTAGTCTTTAGATATACTTTATTATATAATGTACCATTTTATTTCATTATTTTTATCTATTTTGGCAATTATATACGTTTATGTACAATAAAAAAATATTAAAAATAAAAAAATCCAAAAAAATGAAAAAAGGTAAAAGGTAAAAGAAACCACTTGAAATTTTCTGATTATTCTCCAAGGCCCCTAAAATTAGTCGAGGTGTCGCAAATTACCTCGGTACCCACGGTTAATAAAAGGTCAACTTATAAAATAGCAGTAAGTTGGAGTTGAGTACTCTGTACATGTAATAAGAACTAAGAACATCAAATTTACCTTTATGTGTATTGCCTTCGCCTACCTATATCAATTTTACCCATCTTTACCCACCTACATCTACCTCTATTAATTCACTTTTATCTACCTTTATTTATCTTTGCATACGTAATCGTATTACGAATGAAACTTTGACAAATTCAAGGTGCCGGTCCATAGTAACTCTTATGTGGTGTTTGGTTCGCAGAATGTTTTTGGATGTAATGAAATTTGTCAAAGAAATTTGACTTTGAAGGAATTGGAATGAAATGTTGTCAGATTTGATCATTATTAACTGAATATTTTTTATTTTGTTAAAAGCATATAAGTGTATTCATAATTATATAATGCTAAGAATTTGGGAAGGCATTATGGGAAAAATCAAGGTTAGATTGCATTTTGCATAATGTTGGTTGGATCGAATAACTATCGGACCCTCGCCATGTTCGTTACTATAGAAAAATGATTGTTTGTTTGCAAACCAATCATATATATGGGACACAAATAACTTTATACTTGGGGTCGTAGGACATTTAGTTATTATAACGATTGGTTCTTTGATCCTGAACCATAACCTTTAGATATGTTACAAGTGATGTGGGGTTTTTCAAATAAATGGGTGGGTTGCATTTGTTGTGGCTTAGAAGGTTAGGTTGCTAAAGAGAGACCCTAAAGAATTGGTATGTACAAGTTTTTGATAATGGTTAACAACTAAAAATGTTGAATAAGCACATTAAGTTTCTTTCTTATATTAGGCAGAAAAAGGGGTATAACATATGAAAAATCGCAACAGTTGTCAAAGGTGGAACCTCAAGTGACTGACAATTTAAATGGCAAGAAGAAACCAAAAGTACGCTAATCTTGTGGCATATTGGCTAAAGAATTGTGCAACGAAAATGCAAGGTGTTTCCGTATCACATCCAATGGGCACTCTAATCCGTCATATATAGTAGGCAAATTAGAGAACTTTTGGAAGACATCTTAAAGTCATTGAAACTTTCGTTCTATCACTTTGTAGGTACGTTTTCCCGACTGACAGATACTCCTATAGGTTCACATCAACTAGTCTGAAATATGCACGTCTGTGGCCATAAAGGTTCACCTACGGTGATTCCAGGCCATTTGTGGTCATCCGAGGAATTAGTCTATGTGCATAAGTTGTTCCGAAAACCCATAATCAATAAAAAAATGTTTTATATAATATTTCTACTACAAATATGCGACATCCAACATAATAGTAAAAAAATATTTTTCATTCAACATCGAGAGATGAAATGCCGTATGAGAAAAGATGACTGAGCGAGAATACGATTTTCATTCCAGGTATGGAAATTAATGAGCTTGGGGTAATTGACCCATTATATTATATCAAACCAAACAACAATTTTCATTATCATTCACATTTCTTACCCCTCAATACCTCCAACCAAACACCTTCTAAGGGGCTGTTTGTTTACCTCTTAATAGTTTCATTAAGAGGCAACCTCTTAATAGTTTCATTAAGAGGCAACCTCTTAATGAATCGTTAAGAGGTAAATCTTGTTTGGCAAAAAAAATCTGCCTCTTAATCGTTCTAAAACACTCTGAATGATTTTGTATGGTAAGTGTTTCTTAACCATTCAACACCCTACTTTCATTTCGAACAATTACCAAACAATAATATTTCATTTTGTACTATATTATAATAACCTCTTAATCATTTTGCACCTAACCATTGAGCAACTGCCAAACAGCCCCTAAGTGTTAGGTACAAACTATGCGGCACATAGTGTTTGATTTGTAGCTTTTTATTCTAAATTGTACCACATCGAACCACAAACATCCCAATACTAACTGTTTACGTGATTTATAACTTTAAAGACGCCAAATGTATTTTAATACACTATCCATTCAAATGTATATGTGTATGTGATCGTGTGTCGGGATGCCGATATTAATGGTCGGAGATCATGAGACATATAAGGGACGACATTATGTTCGATAATACCTCTATGTTGTGCCAAGAGATGTAAGGAACCATATACTATACATTGGACAAGACATTTGTACTATATTGTATTGTATGTGATGTAATGAGTACCAATATGAGCAGATAACATGGTTCTAACTGGCGTCAAGCCTTAGGCGCTTACACGTCACGACAAGGACACATCATTTTCATGGAATGGCATATGACAACAAATTTGTATGTCATATATAGCATTATATATATACATATATGTTTTATATATATATTATTCAATCAAATATTGATATATCAAAATTTACCTTCATATTAGAAGAAGAAAAATCATATAGATTATTATATATAAAAACGTTCTTTAATTATATATTCAAAATAAAATTAGAATCATAACTTACGATTTTGTTTTAATTGTGTGTCGTGATGTTGACATGTATGAATTCATGAAATTGTGAGTGATGTGATTAGATAAATCAATAAAAGTGTAAAACATAAATTTAAGAGTGTAAAAACACAAAAATTAAGAAAAGTTATTAAAAAAACAAAGCATAATTTTTGGTTTGAAAAAAGTCACAAAAACACATGTCATAGCATGCTTTAAGACGTCATGACGTAAGCCACGACTTACAGAAATGCTACAGTTCTTATCATAACATCGGAGACACGTCTTATGCTATATTTCGCCATGATGTCCAACAATGACAATGGAAAAGACATAGTCGAGTACTAAATGATGTTTAAACTAGGTTATGATTGTCTAAGAACGGTATGAGAACACATTATGTATTTACAATCAATATCTAGGTTTTATTCAACCGTGTTACATATTATGTACGACATTATGATACTCATGCTTGAAGATGCACTAGTGACATGCACAATCCCTTTGAAAAGTCGGTGTGACAGTGTACAATATATAAGTGATTTGTATGGCAAAGAAATAAACATTCTTGAAGTTGAAACTCTCGTAGTACGGTTCATTACTATCAAAACGAAGTTGTTTTTACAGGTCTTGGTTGGAGAGACATTTAAACTATACCAGTTTTACACATGCCACTACTAACTTTAGTCTCTTTTCATTTTGATTCTATATGTGATTCAACACGTCATTACTTTTTATGTAATTCTAACATTTATTATAATACATACGTCTTAATAAATAAAGATCCACCCCCACACGTTTCTTCCACAAATTTCAAATTATCGATCAATGTAACCATTCAATAGTATTCCCTAACATCGCTTTTACCTTGTTTGACGATCTAAGTTTTTAGTCAATTCAAATAACGTTTACGTTTGTACATTTATTTTCAAATCGGCTTCGTTTGCGTTATGCAACAAGTAACTTATAATATTATAAAACATTGATTTTGGTTGTTTATTTAAAGGGAAACTTTGACATGATATATTTGCTTAATATTCTTTATGTAGGATTGGCCATACGTCTAAACAAGAAGTATCTTATGACAACAAGAAATGCATTTTTGGGATCAATGAACAAGAAAGTTTCATACCAACCAATGATTGAGGAATTTTTTATGTTATTATTGTTATTTATTGAACCATTACGAATTTAAAATTCATTTTTAATATATGTATTATATATTTTGTGGGGACTTTTTTTCTTCTAGAGTTATCATTAGTCAAGAATTGGTTACATATTTGAATCATTTATATTTTAACTGATACTAGAAGTTTACTTGCGCAATACAGCGCGCTATATCTTAGTTTTAATGTGTGGTTTTGAGGAGTTTATGATTTGAGGAATTGAAAGTGGTTAGAGATAAAAATTAATTAATAAGAGCACACGGTTTAAGGATTTGAAGGTTGTTAAAGATAAATATTAATCAAGTAATTAGCATTAAAAACGGTACATAAAGCTTCATTAGTTGTTTTTAGGAGATTATAAGTAATTAACATTAAATAGCGGTACATGAAGCTTTAGGGATTGTTTCTAAGAGTTTTTCATAAATGTTTTATAATATAGTATAGATAGTATAATTAACTGGTTATGTACTATTTATTTTTCTGATAAGCATAGATCTAAAAATTTATTGAAAATATGAATGTCAATCATGATGTATGTGCCAAGTTTTAATGTATTGTCAAGAAATGATTATGATTTATTCTACTAAAAAATCATTTATAAAGCGCATATGGTTCAATTATTATTTATAATTAGTTTAGATTAATTGAATCCAATGATTTATAGATGTCCCACAACTATATACATATGCATATAAATATAAACAAGTGCTTATAAATACAACTTTATTTAGATGGACATACAAATTTCTTACAAAGGGTATGGTTTTACATACTTAATATTTTGATATAAAGGTTAAAATAATGCAATACAAGAAAATTTGAGTCCATTACTAACCATTTTAAGAGTATACTTAACAAGATATTTAGGTTATAGAACCAACAAATGTGTGTTATATACCAAAATGTGTTACAATAAATCGTTAATTAAGAAAAAGTTAGACGACCTAACAAGTTATAAATTTATTGTTGTTAGAATGAAGTTGTGCAACACAATAAGTTTAAAAATGTAAACCGTCCGACTAACAATGTTTGAACCTTTGGCGTGTAACTTAGTTGGCAAAGGGACGAGACGATTTTGCCCAAATACAAGATAGGTCACGAGTTCGATCCCTCCCCCTAGTTTCAGCCGCTGAGTGAGCCAAAAATGTTCTCTCACATTGACGTCCCTGAAGACAAGTTCCACGTGAGACCGATTTAGATTGTCAGCAATAAATTTTTTGTCTAGATTCTACACTGTAAGCGAGAACCGAAAATCTTAACATACATTTGAGTATGACAAATCCCGTTTTTAACAAAGAATGGGCATGATTTTATAGTCGTTTTTTACAAATGATAACAACGGCAATAGGTTTAAACTCGTATATTTGATTATATAATCGTTTATTATTTATTTTATCCATTAATTAAAAATATCTGAAATTATTTTTCTCATATAAAAGAAGATATTATTAAGACAAACATTACCATATAGTTTATTTAATAGCGTGTCCCCTTTGACGAGTGTCCCATCATTTTAACGTGAATATTGATCCATTTTGTTACTTCCATGGTTCGTCTCTAACACTAAAATAAATTAATAAAAACAATTAAACCTTTTTTTTGGAAAGGTGTATTAGGATAGGCCTAGACTAATCCCTTGGCAAATTATAACGGACATCAGCCTTGTTTAAACCTCAGTGGCTACAATTGTTGTGTACGTCTAGATTTGAACCTTGGGTAGATGAGATATTCCACCACATCCCCCAGAGCCTTAATCAGTAGTTCAGTACGCCACAACCCTTGTGGTTAAAACAATTAAACTTTAGATATACATAACTGAATCGTGTGGTAATAATGGTTAAGTTGAGAAATTAAGAAGAGAACTGGACCTTTGATTACTTAATTTCATGTCATTGCGCTTATACTACGATTTGGTGCATCTCATTTTAATCTGCATTCAAATGTGGAAATCATATTTTACCATTCTCAACATAACGTTTATTTTCACTTAAACACAACCATGATATATATGCATGTATATTTGGATCTTTTTTATAATTTGAAAGACAATTAGTGGTCTTTAAGGAGAAGGGCTTAGGCTTGTTGTCAACGACATTCTTGCTTCCACATCGTTCACTACCGTTCGTGCGGTTGCTTCACTCTACAGTGGAACGCTCGTCTATCGATGTATTTTTAGTTTTTTACATACTATATATATAGGGGTATGGGGAAAAATTACTATACAAATGAATGATTACTATGATGTTTCTTAGTTTTTCATTTTTGTGGGTTTTTCCCTGAATCCGACTCTCTCTCTCTTTCTCTCTATTTATATATAGGAAACCGATCATATACAAAGCACCCCTATTTGTATAAACAGTGCAAACCAAATTCAGCCGATAAAATATTTTGAATTTCTCTTTTTTTATTGATAAGGTGAGTTTGTCAATCTGATTCATATCATTTAGTTCAGGAATTTATCAAATTCCTATTTTTTGGGGAAAGAAATTTTATTTAACCATTTTTCTTTTTGAAAGACATTTTTTTAGAACAAGTAAGATATTTAGAAAAAAATGTTTTTTTAGAATTATCTTTCCGAGTTTTTATTATTTTATTAATATTACAATACAAAAATTATTATTGTTTTTGTAAAATAAAAATATATTATCATTGTAATTTCGAACATATTAAAGTATAACCGATTAATTTTACAGAAATAATTTTATTATTATTTTTGTAAAAAAATTATTATTATTTTATTTAATAGGGATACCAATTTCATTAACAACGGGAAGTAGATTGATAAAAAAATCATTAAAATGAGAAATACATGAAACTATTTATATTTTTATATAGAAACATAAATATATAAAACAATTTTATAAAATAAATTACATGAAATAATTTCATCAAATTAAACAATTTTATGAAACAAGTACCGAAACAATTTCATCAAGATAGAGAAATAAATGAAACAAACACATTTTTCACATGAAGTAAAAATAATTGTCATAATTAAATCATTGACAAAAATAATAAAAATTACAAGAACACATTAAAAAAATAGAAAAATATCATAATTAAACGGTTACCATAATTAAAAAAGTTAGAAAAAGCAAAATTGAAAAAAAACCCATGATTAACTGTTTTCATAATTGTCATAATTAAATCATTTGACGCTTTTGTCCGGCCTCTTGTAATTAATGAACCATATTAATTGCTTTTTGTTCACATAAATAGTCTCTCTTAATCATGGTCTAACGAAATTAACCGATGAGGATGATTTATACGGTTTGTACATATGGCCTAGTTATATATATATATATATATATATATATATATATATATATATATATATATATATATATATATAGGTCAGGTTTAGGGGAAAATCTAAAAAAAACGGAAAATTGTAACAACCCAGTCCAAAATTAAGCATTCATAACATAAATATAAGGCATTACAAAACTGGGTCTCAAAAATTCCTTACATCTGTCTCAAAACTTGGTTGGCGAAAACAACCTATACACAACTGAGAATAAACTAAATACTGAAATAACAGTGGCGCTGTCTCTAATTGCACTTATTCAATAGCAAACTCTGCTCACTTGCCAGAGCCTCCAATTACCTGTTTACCTGAAAAAGGTTTAGTTTGGAAAATGCGAGGGTTATACCATGAGGTCTAGTGAGCTCCCTCCTGACAGTTCGCAAAAATCATTTAAAAACGATTTATAACTTTCACATGTCTTTTCATAAAACTTTCACGGATAAATCCGCTCTCGTAAATGGCACCCTGAAGTCACTCAGGAGTGACAACGAGTCAGTCTCACACTGCCTTACTGGATACTCCCTTCCATGGCATAAACGGGTCACTCCTCCCGGCATGAGCACTGGCGGGTCTACCTCCCGACTTAGCCACTTTACGTCTAACACAATGTATGCATACATCTCATATAACTTTCATGCTAGTAAAAATCATGTAAACTAACATGGCATTTCTACTCAATCACTTACTTTGAAAACACGTATAAAATCAAGTATTTTAGTTAGAAAAACTCACCTAGCTTTCTCGCTTTAAGGCTTCTCACTTAAGCTTTCGATCTCTAAGTGGAACACCTATCATTTTTAGGAAAACGCATATCATAAATCTAACAATGAATACCCGAGCTTACTTCCGAACATAACCCACAATTATTTAAGTTGATAAGTTATACTTCTAGTCCGAAAGATCGAATTCTGAACTTTGCTAACCGGCCCAAGTGAAATAGTATTCCGGATGTTTAATTAAATACCGGATCTCAAACAATTAAATCCACTTTCGGGTTCTTGGCTAAACTCCGGATCCATAATCAATTAAACAGTACCAGAACTTGGATCAAATTTCTAAACTTCTACGGCCCAACCACCATTCACTTCTAGGTCTTAATTGATGGGGCCCAAAACTATACCGGGCCTTTATTTATTTCCGGTACATTGGTCCAACAAGGGACTTCCGGATCCAAAAATGAAATACATACCGGATCCAAGTTTGGGTTTCGATGTCTCTTATATTCAATTTCGGTTCTTAAGCCAAGAGTTCCGGATCCAAAACAAGTTAATTCTGGTTCCTTTCAATAATTCTGGATCCTTGGTTTAATTCCATTCCGGGTCTTATTTTTAGATTCCGGATCTATAATAAATTCCGGATCCTATCTTCCGGGACTATATTCCGGTTCTTATTTTGAGGCCCAAATTCCGGAACACATCGTGTTCCTATTTCGGGACCCCGTAATAAGTCATGGCGATGTCGAACTAATTATCTTTAATACTGAAGATTAAACCATTTTAAATCGATTACCAAGTCTCTTCCACACAAGTGATTTATCTAACTCTATTCTTTATATAGGTTAAAAACACAGACTCCATTTCCACATTTACCATATGACAGCCAATTCCACTTTTTCTTAAATCTTAATTATCCCAAACCCAATTAATAGGAGGTAAGAATAAAAGAGTTCAGACCATTACCTGATAATGGTTGCTTGGAAATTCCTCCTTCCTTCTTCTCAAACTGGTAGAAAATAGCTCATCTTGCTCTGCTCTTACACCAGCCGTCAACCACACAAATGATTAGGATTTCTAGGGTTTTGAGCCAAATATTGGGGCTTTTATACCTTTCCCAAATTTACACTAAAGGCCCTCAGACTTTCAGCTTTACTAAATCTCCACAAAACTTTAATTCTTCCAATTAAGATCCCGGTTATTACAACACTCCCCCCTCAAAAGAATTCCGTCCCCGGAATTCCATTATCGAAAAGATGAGGGTATCTGGATTTCATATCCGTTTCTACCTCCCAAGTTGCCTCTCGTCCCTTATGATACCTCCACTGTACCTTTACTAGCCGGACTTCTTTGTTCCTCGTTTTGCAAACCTTACTGTCCACGGTCTCTATTGGCTCCTCTACATAGGTCAACTTCTCATCGATGCTGATATCCTCCAAAGGAACAGTCACATCGGCTTCTGCCAAACACTTCTTTAAGTTCGAGACATGAAATGTCGGATGAACTCCTCTTAACTCTTCTGGCAAATCTAACTTGTAGGCCACGGCCCCAACCCGTTCAATGATGCTGAATGGCCCCACATATCTCGGTCTCAACTTCCCTTTCTTCCCGAAATGCACCACTCCTTTCCAAGGCGAGACCTTTAGCATTACTTTGTCCCCCACTTGAAATTCAATAGGCTTCCTCCTCCTATTCGCATACTTCCTTTGTCGATCTTGCGCGATTCTCATCTTTTCACGGATCATTTCAATCTTATCCGCCGTCATTTGTACAATCTATGGGCCCGCTAGCTGCCTTTCTCCCACCTCATTCCAACATAGCGGCGTACGACACTTCCGTCCGTACAATGCTTCAAATGGTGATGCCTGGATACTCGCATGGTAACTATTGTTATACGAGAATTCTATCAAAGGTAAGTGTACTTCCCACGAGCCCTTGAAATCGATAACGCACACCCGAAGCATATCTTCTAACGTCTGAATAGTTCTCTCACTCTGACCATCCGTCTGAGGATGATAGGCCGTGCTTAGCTTCAGTTGCGAACCTAACTCTCGTTGAAGACTTCTTCAAAATGCTAACGTGAACCGACTATCACGATCAGACACTATGGATCGTGGCACCCCATGCCTAGATACAATCTCATTAATGTACAATCGGGCTAACTTCTCCAACGAATCCGACTCCTTAATAGGTAAGAAATGCGCGGACTTGGTGAGAATATCTACAATCACCCAAATCGCATCGTTACCCTTCAGAGTCCTCGGTAACTTCGTAACGAAATCCATGGTGATGTTGTCCCATTTCCACACTGGTATCACCGTAGACTGAAGTTCTCCGAACGGTCGTTGATGTTCTGCCTTAACCTTCAAACACGTCGCACATCGCTCCACAAAGTGAGTGATGTCCTTCTTCATTCCCGGCCACCAATAGAACTGTCTTAAGTCCCGGTACATCTTATTCGCCCCCGGGTGCATAGAATACCGCGACTTATGCGCTTCTTCCAAGATGCTTACTCTCAAGTTTCTCAACTTGGGAACCCACACCCGGTCCTTCATACACTTTAATCCACCGCTGTTGTAACATCCCCAGCCCACCGTACACGATATTATCCGCTTTGCGCATACCCTTTGCATAACAGCATACCGGTACCGCTCACGGTTTTGTTCATGCCTGCACAGGCATACGCGGGACGCACCCAGACCGCACCCAGTGACAGGAAAAAGGCCTCATGCAAGGATGGTATCCATCCACCCTTATACGGAGGACTTCGTTCCCCCTCCTAGTCGATGTGGGATCTCACAATCCACCCAACCATGTGGGATCAGCGTCATCGCTGACACATCGACCCGGTGACCGGCTCTGATACCATTCTGTAACATCCCCAGCCCACCGTACACGATATTGTCCGCTTTGCGCATACACTCTGCATAACAGCATACCGGTACCGCTCACGGTTTTGTTCCTGCCTGCACAGGCATACGCGGGACGCACCCAGACCGCACCCAGTGACAGGCAAAAGGCCTCATGCAAGGAAGGTATCCATCCACCCTTATAAGGAGGACTTCGTTCCCCTTTCTAGCCGATGTGGGATCTCAAAATCGATTGTGAGATCCCACATCGGCTAGGAGGGGGAACGAAGTCCTCCTTATAAGGGTGGATGGATACCTTCCTTGTATAAGGCCTTTTGCCTGTCACTGGGTGCGTCCCGCGTATGCCTGTGCAGGCAGGAACAAAACCGTGAGCGGTACCGGTATGCTGTTATGCAGAGGGTATGCGCAAAGCGGACAATATCGTGTACGGTGGGATGGGGATGTTACAGAATGGTATCAGAGCCGGTCACCGGGTCGATGTGTCAGCGAGGACGCTGATCCCACATGGTTGGGTGGATTATGAGATCCCACATCGGCTAGGAGGGGGAACGAAGTCCTCCTTATAAGGGTGGATGGATACCTTCCTTACATGAGGCCTTTTGCCTGTCACTGGGTGCGGTCTGGGTGTGTCCCGCGTATGCCTGTGCAGGCATGAACAAAACTGTGAGCGGTACCGGTATGCTGTTATGCAGAGGGTATGCGCAAAGCGGACAATATCGTGTACGGTGGGCTGGGGATGTTACAGCTGTTGACTTTGAACAAATATGAAACTCCAACAACTCGCTCGCTCTTTACATTCTCCTCTAGCAACACCTCTTCTTGAAATTTCTTAACTTCATCTAGAAGGTTCGAAGTTGCCTCGACTCTGAAAGCCACCACTTTGGTCGACTCTCCTCGTTCCTTCCGACTCAACGCATTAGCTACAACATTCGCTTTGCCCGGATGATAAAGGATTTCACAGTCATAGTCGTTCAGTAGTTCCATCCATCTCCTCTGTCTCATATTCAATTCCTTTTGATCAAACAGGTGCTTCAGACTCTTGTGGTCGGTGTAAATCTGGTACTTCACTCCATACAGGTAGTGTCGCCATATTTTCAAAGCGAACACCACCGCCGCTAGCTCCATGTTGTGCGTAGGGTAGTTCTTCTCGTGCTCTTTCAACTGTCGGGATGCGTAGGCAATCACCTTCTCGTTTTGCATTAAAACACACCCTAACCCGAGCTTAGAAGCATCGCTGTAGATTACAAAACCTTCTGATCCATCTGGTAACGACAGAATCGGAGCGCTGCTTAAACTCTCTTTCAGTTTCTCGAATGCGGCTTCTTGCGCTTCGGTCCATACGAACTTGACGTTCTTCCTTGTCAAAGCGGTCAACGGTGTGGCTATACGAGAGAAGTCCTGAATGAACTTCCGATAATAGCCCGCTAACCCAAGAAAACTTCTCACTTCCGATGGCGACCTTGGCGGCTCCCAATTCTTAATAGCTTCGATCTTAGCGGGGTCCACCTTGATGCCATCCGCTGACACTACGTGATCCAGAAATTGAACTTCCCTCAACCAAAATTCGCACTTCGAAAACTTGACGTACAGCTTCTCGCGTTTCAACAATTCTAATGCTGCTCAAAGATGCTCCTCGTGATCTTCGCGGGTTCTAGAGTAAATCAGGATGTCGTCGATAAAAATGATCACACACTAATCCAGCAACGAGCTACACACTCAGTTCATTAAATCCATGAACACTGCTGGCGCGCTAGTCAACCCGAAGGGCATGACTAAGAACTCATAATGCCCATATCTTGTACGGAAGGCCGTCTTGGGCATGTCCTTTTCTCTAACTTTCAGCTGATGATAACCCGACCTCAAGTCTATCTTCGAGAAATAACTCGCACCGTGTAACTGGTAGAAGAGGTCATCGATCATCGGAAGCGGGTACTTGTTCTTCACTGTCACCTTGTTGAGCTCACGATAATCTATACACATCCGCATAGATCCGTCCTTCTTCTTAACAAAAAGTACCGGCGCTCCCCAAGGCGATGAGCTTGGACGAATGAAACCCTTGTCGAGTAGCTCTTGTAGCTGAGTCATCATCTCTTTCATTTCTTCCGGTACCAGACGATAGGGCGCACGCGCAATCGGTGTCGCCCCCGACATCAAATCTATTCTGCACTCTACTTGACGATCTGGAGGCAGACTCGTCAAGTCATCCGAAAACACTTTCGGGTACTCACTGACTATCGGCGCATCTCTTACTCCTTTCTTCTCTTTCTTAGCATGTAGCACATAAGCTAAATACCCTAGACATCCCTTCCCCAAACACCGCCTAGCTTTCAACATCGAAATCATACATGACTTCCTATCTCGACGATCCCCATATATCACTACTTGCTTCTTATCCGGCAATGCGATACAAATCAACTTCTTATTTCACACTATGTTAGCGTCATTCTCCGCTAACCAATCCATTCGTAGTACCACGTCAAACTCCCCCATCCCCATCGGATACAAACGCAAAGGAAACGAGTGACCATCTACGTCTATGCTACACCCCTCATAGACCTCTTTCACCCAGACTCGACTATCATCAGCCACTTCTACCTCAAACCCAAAGTTCAACCTCTTGGGTTTCACTTGCAATTTTCGAATAAATTTAGGCGACACAAACGAACGATTGGCGCCTGAATCAAACAATACTTCAGCATAATTCGAGTCAATTAGGAAAGTACCTGTCACTACATCAGGCGTATCTACCGCCTCCTCCGCTGACATGTGGAAAGCCCTCGCCCTCGCACGAGCCGGTTCCACCTTTCTCTCCCCGCCTCTTCCTCCGCTGCTACCGCTGTCACCTCCAGTATACCTTTTCTTTAGATGTGGGCAATCCCACTTGACGTGATCTGGCGAACCACACTGATAACATGTCTTCGAACCGCGACAATCTCGAGCTATGTGCCCTGTTTTCCAGCACTTGAAACATCCGCCCTTATCTGCCAAACACTCTCCCTTATGCATTCTGTTGCACTTACTACATGGTTTCTCTCCTGCTCTTGGTCCCACCCGTAGCTCGGGTCTAGGCACACTCGACCTCTTTCCATCCCTGGTTGGCCCTTCCCATTTCCGTTTGTCTCCTACTCTCTCTGTCAGCTGTCTGTTCTTTTCCTTCTCAGTGGGTTCTGCAGTATCTACCACAGCCTGAAAAGTAGACGGATCTTTCACTTGCACCAACTCCCTTATGCTGCTTTTTAGCCCATAAATGTATCTTTCTATGCGCCGCTCTTCCGTAGGCACATACAGTTCAGCAAATCTAGCCTTCTCAATAAACTTTGATGTATACTCCTGGACCGACATCGACCCCTGTTCCAATCCCAGAAATTCCTCTTCAAGTTTCTTAACCGCCGCTACCGGGCAAAACTGTGCCCTAAACCTCCTTGTGAATAACTCCCATGAAGTTGCCTTTGCAATCTCAGACCCTTTGCCACCCGTCTCGACGTCCCACCAGAATATGGCATCTGCTTTCAGCATAGACATTGCGAACAACACTTTGTCTTCCTCAATGCACTTGCTTGTATCAAAAGCCAACTCCATTTCGCGTATCCACCTCAAATCTAAGACCGGATTGCGTTCCCCGCTGAAAGACGGAGGTTTGCACGACGCAAAAGTCTTAAGGTGCATCCTTTCACTGCTTTCGATTCAGTAGCCACAATTGGAGTTACCATAGAATGATCTCCCACCACGGTCGGAGGTAGGCTAGACGCCTCGGTCTTTGTTTCGTTCACACTTTTGGTCCGTCCCTCGGACGTAGTCTTAATCTGGTTCTCTAACAACGCTTGCAAAGTCTCCTGCAGTTTACCCATTTCTGCCGTGAACTTCTCCTCCGTAACAAAAGCATGGTTCTGGTTTCTTATCGGGTTGTCTGACTGACTTCCCCCACCCGCTGAAGCTGTACTCTCTTGATGCAAGGGTTCACGCACTTGAGGTGCTCCCACGCTTTTAGCTCGACGGGTGGTTGGCTTCTTTTTCCCTCTGCGGGTTGTCACACCTGCCCCAACAGCCTGAGAGGCAGCTCGCAACGGTGCTCTGCCTCGCCCCCTTCCTCGGCCCCTGCCCCTTCCACGAGTGGCCGCTTGACGCGGAGGATTCACCGGTTCCTCCTCAAATATTTCCTCTATACGAATTTATTCTACCTCTGGATTTGTACCCACCACAGGCACAAATCTACTCCTCAGACTTCTCTCAGACATTCTTGATTACTAAAATATGAAAAAGTAATTTACTTAAGACTAATGCTAAAGAATAATAAGGCATTTTAAGTACATACATGTACCTGTAAATTCGCAATTACACTGGCCAGGTGTAACCCCGAATCTACCTTACATGGCTGTCCTCTCTACCCTATTAGTCTTATTTAAGTAAAAGTGTCCTCCTAGCGCATTCCTGATTCTCAGTTGTGATTTCTACTCCCAAAGTTTAAGTCTAGGCCCGTCCGGTCACCTAAATCCCTTAAACTATGGCTCTGATACCAATTGTAACAACCCAGTCCAAAATTAAGCATTCATAACATAAATATAAGGCATTACAAAACTGAGTCTCAAAAATTCCTTACATCTGTCTCAAAATTTGGTTGGCGGAAACAACCTATACACAACTGAGAATAAACTAAATACTGAAATAACAGTGGCACTGTCTCTAACTGCACTTATTCACTAACAAACTCTGCTCACTTGCCAGAGCCTCCAATTACCTGCTTACCTGAAAAAGGTTTAGTTTGGAAAATGCGAGGGTTAGACCATGAGGTCTAGTGAGCTCCCTCCTGACAGTTCGCAAAAATCATTTAAAAACGATTTATAACTTTCACATATAAAACTTTCACATATCTTTTCATAAAACTTTCACGGATAAATCCGCTCCCGTAAATGGCACCCTGAAGTCACTCAAGAGTGACAACGAGTCAGCCTCACGCTGCCTTACTGGATACTCCCTTTCATGGCATAAACGGGTCACTCCTCTCGGCATGAGCACTGGAGGGTCTACCTCCCGACTTAGCCACTTTACGTCTAACACAATGTATGCATACATCTCATATAACTTTCATGCTAGTAAAAATCATGTAAACTAACATGGCATTTCTACTCAATCACTTACTTTGAAAACACGTATAAAATCATGTATTTTAGTTAGAAAAAACTCACCTGGATTTCTCGCTTTAAGGCTTCTCACTTAAGCTTTCGATCTCTAAGTGGAACACCTATCATTTTTAGGAAAACGCATATCATAAATCTAACAATGAATACCCGAGCTTACTTCTGAACATAACCCACAATTATTTAAGTTGATAAGTTATATTTCTAGTCCGAAAGATCGAATTATGAACTTTGCTAACCGGCCCAAGTGAAATAGTATTCCGGATCTTTAATTAAATACCGGATCTCAAACAATTAAATCCACTTTCGGATTCTTGGCTAAACTCCGGATCCATAATCAATTAAACAGTACCGGAACTTGGATCAAATTTCTAAACTTCTACGGCCCAACCACCATTCACTTCTGGGTCTTAATTGATGGGGCCCAAAACTATACCGGGCCTTTATTTATTTTCGGTACATTGGTCCAACAAGGGACTTCCGGATCCAAAAATGAAATACATATCGGATCTGTTGGACAAAGGTCCAATACCGGATCTTGGACTTAAGTAATCCATTACCGGTCCACTAAAATTAATACCGGATCACGTGGACTACATAGAGTTCCGGATCCAGTGGCGCACAGATTCCAGATTTCTAATAAAAGGTTCCGGATCCTTGGGCTCGACCCAATTCCGGTTCTGAGTTCTTATTTTCCAACATTCCGGATCTGCACTAAAAACTCCAGATCTCGGCCCAATTAACTAATACCGGATCCAAGTTTGGGTTCCGGTGTCTCTTATATTCAATTACGGTTTTTAAGCCAAGAGTTCCGTATCCAAAACAAGTTAATTCCGGATCCTTTCAATAATTCTGGATCCTTGGTTTAATTCCATTTCGGGTCTTATTTTTAGATTCCGGATCCTATCTTCCGGGACTATATTTCGGTTCTTATTTTGAGGCCCAAATTCCGGAACACATCGAGTTCCTATTCCGGGACCCCGTAATAAGTCATGGCGATGTCGAACTAATTACCATTAATACTGAAGATTAAACCATTTTAAATCGATTACCAAGTCTCTTCCACACAAGTGATTTATCTAATTCTATTCTTTATATAGGTTAAGAACACGAACTCCATTTCCACATTTACCATATGACAGCCAATTCCAGTTTTTCTTAAATCTTAATTATCCCAAACCCAATTAATATGAGGTGAGAATAAAAGGGTTCAGATCATTACCTGATAATGGTTGCTTGGAAATTCCTCTTTCCTTCTTCTCAAACTGGTAGAAAATTGTAACGCCCCAAAATTTCAAGAAAATTTAAAAATTTTTAAACGCGCATATTTAATAATAAGTCTCCATTTATTAAACCCAAAATAATAATTCCAACCACGAGCGTTATTAAAACATAAGTCAACAGCGGAAATTAAATTGTTTATTCAATAACGGGAAAATGTTTAATAAGCAAATCCTTCGACCCATCCATCTTGCGCGTCAGTGTGTGCCAGTCATGCCTTCGTACCACTTGTACCTGCAGCCACTGTAAATTGGGAGGGGTAAGCACGAAGCTTAGTGAATTCAAACACAACAATTAACAATGGTTATCTCATATTACCCCTAAAGCAAAGAGGATCACACCACCACATACAAGTCTACGAACAAATCATAAACAAGTATAATAACCCCCACATAAAAGAATCCCCGGGCGGATGTCGGGTCTACGGCCCCGCCGCACGTTTCCGCCTACTGCGGGAAACACCCGTTTTACGCCTACTGCGTATGACATCCTTTTTACGCCTACTGCGTAAACGCCCCCTTTTACGCCTACTGCGTAAAACACCTCCGTCCCCGTCGGGACTCGGCCCCGCCGAATAATGTAGCACATAATGTTAACTAGGCTTCCCACTACCTAGCCCCCAACCATCCCGCATACAATTTTCACACACGTGCTACAGTAATAATAAACAACTATTAATTAATTGTAGTGAGAGAACTCACCTCGGGTGCGCGCCTAGCTAAAAATAGTAAGTAGCTCCACACAACGACGATCACTTTCCGGCACCTAAACGTACGATAAAATACGTCAATACGAGACCCGGACCCCACGACGCGACACACCCCAAAACTGTCACTAAAACTAACTTTCGGTCACACCGAACAGGTCTGTTCGGGACCTGATTTGACCACTAAAACTCCAGAAAAACTCAGATTTATTACACGGTTGAAAAGTGCCCTGAAATACCTTTCCGAGGATATATTACACGCCTCCTAACGATTTTTCTATAATTAATTATGAATTTATTAAGTTCGCCTACCGGAACTGTCCGTTTTCGGACCAGTTCGCACTAACAGCTCCGAACAGCCCGGTTCTGGGCCGATTCAGCCTTTCGGCGAAACACGAAAAACGTGCCTAACTCAATTTAGGAAAAATGGCCACTGACCTCAAGTTAAAACGACTTACGAGCCGAGAGTTATGGCTCTCGCAAGACAGACTCAGGTTGCAGCAAGTTTCACATGAAATGATAAAACGCTGAACTTGCGACCCCCAAAACTCCTAGCTCGAGGCCGAACCAGCTTTCCGCCAGAACGCGGAAAACGTGCCCGGTATCGCACTCTAAACGTGGATACCAAAACCGGCCCAAACGGAGTTACGACGGAGAAATTATCGCCGTCGCAAAACAGGGGCTGGACCATAATTTCGCGTAAAAAAAAACGATTTAAGAACGGTTCAAAGTTTAACGGTTTAACGATTAAGTTACGGTTTAAGGGTTCGATAGGAACAGAGGTCAGGTCACGCCACGCGCCACCCACTGCCATCTCCGGCAGTGGCGGTCGCCGGTGGCGACCGGCGGCGGCCGGCGGCGGCCAGCGGCGGCCGGCGGTGGTCTTTCTTTTATTTTTTTGATTACGATAGCACGCGACAAAAACCCAAACATTCTCCCCTTCTCTCTCTACCAGGCTCCGCACCCGTACCCACAATGGCAGCCACGGCCGTCCATCCACCACCGCCACAGCGGCGGCGAACGGCGGCGGCGACGGGAACAAAAGGAAAAAAAACGAAACGAAACGAAACGAAACGAAACGATTACCTTACGACGACGCTACACAAACACACACGATCCTTCTCTCCCTCGAAACTCCGGCGAACTGCAGGTCTCTCCCTCACTCTTCTTTTCCGGCGACTGCAAGTTCCGGCAGCCACAGGAGCTCCGACGCTGCTCTTACACCGCAGGTCGCTCCCCCTCTCTCTACGTCTCTCTCTCTCTCGAACTCACTCTCTCTACGTCTCTCCCTCTTTGCCGCACCTCACAACCACCACGAAAGGAATAGGGTTTGGAAGACAATTGTTTTGGGTTTCTATTTGGCTTGGCTTCCACGAAAAGAAAAACGAACGGGAAAGGGAAATGGGAGTCCGGCCATGGGCCTAGCCCCATGCAAATTCTCCCAAGTTTCCTTTTAGTCCCCCTACTATTTTCCTTTCCCAAACTACCCTAGAAAGATATGGATTTAACATTTTGGTCCTTAACGACAACAAACCCCGAACCAAATCAATTAACGGTACACACTTTAAATTAATTAAATAAATAAAAGAAAAACGTACCGGGACACGGGCTTTACAACTCTCCCCCGCTTGGATTAGACTTCGTCCCCGAAGTCCACGCCTGCAAACAGCTCCGGGTAATTCTCCCGCATCTCGGCTTCTGGTTCCCACGTCCATTCCGAACCTTTCCGGTGCTGCCACTGGACCTTCACCAATCCAATGACTTTGTTCCGTAGAGTCTTCGTCTTCCTCTCGACGATGGCTACCGGCTTCTCTACATAGTTGAGTCGCTCGTCAATCTGAATATCCTCAAGGGGAACTACTGCAGACTCATCCAACACACACTTTCGCAACTGGGAGACATGGAACGTGTTGTGGATCAGGCTCAACTCCTCAGGTAGCTCTAATCGGTAAGCTACTTTCCCCACACGCGCGATGACCTTGTATGGTCCGATATATCGGGGACCCAGCTTTCCCCGCTTGCGAAAACGGATTACCCCCTTCCAGGGTGACACTTTCAAAAGAACGTAATCCCCGACTTGGAACTCCAAGTCCGATCGTCTTTTATCGGCGTAACTCTTTTGGCGACTCTGAGCAGTGACTAACCGATCCCGCACCATTTGGATCATTTCCGTCGTCTTTAGCACCACATCGGTGCTCCCCAGCACTCTGTGACCAACCTCGCCCCAGCAAATGGGCGTCCGACACTTCCTGCCATACAACACTTCGTACGGCGCTCTACCGATGCTAGCGTGATAGCTGTTATTGTAGGAGAACTCAGCTAGTGGAAGATTCTGATCCCAACTACCACCAAAGTCAATCGCACATGCTCGCAGCATGTCCTCAAGTGTCTGAATAGTACGCTCACTCTGTCCGTCCGTCTGAGGATGAAATGCTGTACTGAAATGCAACCGCGTACCCATCTCATTCTGAAACTTCTCCCAAAACCGGGAGGTGAAACGAGTATCCCGATCCGAGACAATTGAGACTGGCACCCCGTGCCGAGTTACAATTTCCCGAATAAAAACCTCCGCAAGCTTATCCGCCGAAAAGCTCTCTTTAATCGCCAAGAAGTGAGCGCTCTTCGTCAGACGATCCACGATCACCCAGATAGTATCATTCCCTCGCTGAGTCTTAGGAAGCTTAGTGATGAAATCCATTGTGATTTGCTCCCACTTCCCCACCGGAACCTCCAACGGCTGCAATTTCCCATGCGGTCGTTGGTGTTCCGCTTTGACCTTCCGACAGGTCAAACATACTTCCACACATTTAGCTACATCCCGCTTCATGCCGGGCCACCAATAGTCTTCACGCAGGTCTCTGTACATCTTGGTAGCTCCGGGATGAATCGAAAACTTGGACTTATGCGCCTCGTCCAATAGTGTCTGGCGATTCCCACCAGTGTATGGAACCCAAACTCTACCATAACGGGTTAACAGTCCCCGACTATCCCGTACTAACTTCGGAATTTCTCCCGAAACTCTCTCTCGTTTAGCATTTTCCTCCAACACGGCCACCTCTTGAGCGATACCGATCGACTCCAAGAGTGGTGCAACTACCGTTAATCGCTGACAAAAACCCTTCAAAGATCCCCCGACCGGATGTCGGCTAAGTGCATCCGCGACTACATTCGCCTTACCGGGGTGGTAAAGTATCTCGCAGTCGTAATCCTTGACCACATCAAGCCACCTCCGCTGACGCATATTAAGATTTTGCTGGTCCATCAGGTATTTAAGGCTCTTGTGATCGGTATAGATCGTGTACTTGACACCATAAAGATAGTGTCTCCATATTTTTAAAGCAAACACCACCGCTCCCAGCTCCAAATCATGAGTCGGGTAGTTCGCCTCATGAGGCTTCAACTGCCTCGACGCGTACGCGATGACCTTGCCGCGTTGCATAAGCACGGCACCCAACCCTTGGTACGAAGCATCACAGTAAACCACCAAATCTTCCATGCCCTCAGGCAAGGTTAACACCGGAGTCTCGCACAACCGCCTGCGTAGCTCCTCGAAAGCCTTCTGTTGCTCCTCACCCCAACTGAAAGCTGCAGTTTTCTTTGTCAGTTTCGTCATAGGCAAGGCGATTTTGGAGAAATCCTGGATAAATCTCCGATAATACCCTGCTAAACCGAGAAAACTTCGCACCTCGGTAGGAGTTTTCGGCACCTCCCACCGCATAACTGCCGAAATCTTGGCCGGATAGACCGTGATACCATTCTGATTCACGACATGTCCTAAGAATTGGACCTCTCGTAACCAGAATTCACACTTGGAGAACTTAGCATAAAGCTTCTCCCGTCTCAAAACTTCTAGCACTTCCCGCAAATGCACCTCGTGCTCTTCCTTCGTCTTGGAATATACAAGAATGTCGTCGATGAACACGATCACCGAACGATCCAACATCGGGCTACACACCCTGTTCATGAGGTCCATGAACGCTGCTGGTGCATTGGTGAGCCCGAAAGGCATCACCACGAACTCGTAATGGCCGTAACGCGTGCGAAAGGCCGTCTTCTCCGTATCTTCGCTACGCACCCGCATCTGATGGTACCCGGATCTCAAGTCAATCTTAGAGAACCACGAGGCTCCCTGCAACTGATCAAACAAATCATCAATCCTTGGCAAAGGATAACGATTCTTCACCGTAAGCTTATTCAGCTCCCGGTAGTCAATGCACATCCGCTGAGATCCATCTTTCTTTTTCACGAACAAGATCGGAGCTCCCCACGGTGAACAACTCGGTTTGATGAACTCCTTCTCCAGAAGCTCCTGCAGCTGCTCATAAAGCTCCTTCATTTCCGGTGGAGCCAAGCGATAAGGTGCCTTGGCCACCGGAGCAGCACCTGGAATCAGGTCGATTCGAAACTCCACCTGTCGCGCGGGAGGTATCCCTGGCAACTCATCGGGGAATACATCGGCGAATTCCCTCACGACTGGCACATCCTCGGCACTAATCTTCGTCTCATCGACACGCGTATCCACCACATACGCCAAGAACCCCTGCCCACTATGCTGAAGGTATCTCCGAGCCCTCGCCGCAGAACAAATAGCCGTAACCCGACTAGGCGAGTCTCCCTGAATCAGCAGTTCTCCCCCGCTTGGGGTTCGAACCCGTACTTGTTTGCGACGGCAAACAATCTCTGCATCGAACGCGCCCATCCAATCCATGCCCACTATCACGCAAAGCTCTCGCATCGCTATAGGGATCAAATCGATAGGAAACCTCACACCCGAGATTTCCAACGTGCATCCCCGATACACGTCCGTAACCGTCAAGGTCCTATCATCGGCGACCTCGACCAATAAAGGACATCCTAGACGTCCCACCACTCGACCCAACCTCTCGCTAAAAGTGCGAGACACGAATGAATGAGTAGCCCCGCTATCAAACATTACAACCGCAGGTACAGAATTGACTAGAAACGTACCTAATATATAAAGAATAACAATACATAAACACAGGGCATGAAAAGGAAAGACAAAAGAAAAGAGTGATGAAACATACCTGTCACCACCTTAGGCGTCGCCTGCGCCTCCTCCACCTTCAGCTGGTGGATTCTCCCTCGGGCCGCCTCCGTCCCGGGCTGACCCGTACGGCCGTCGGTGATGCGCAGCGGGGCATTCGCAGGAGCCCTCTGTGCACCACCCCCATCAGTTGCCCTAGCATTCGGGCAGTTGGCCTTCACATGGCCAGCCTGTTTACAGCCGAAACATAACATCAGTGGCGACCTGCAATCTCTACTGAGATGGCCAGGCTGCCCACACTTGTAACATGCATCAGATCTTCTACCACTCACATCCCGGGCCTTAGAACCGCTACTCTTCGTGTGCCCACGAGAATCAACAAACTTCGATTTCTTTGGCACTGCAGAGATAGGCGTCACTGCCTGTGCCGCCTTCCTCTTCTTCGCTTGGGTCTCCAACTCTAACTCTCTTCTCCGCGCTGCATCCATCATAGCCGACAGCGAAGGATGTTGCACTGCGCTCACAATTTCCCGGATCTCGGTCCGAAGCATGTCCTTGTACCTCGCCATCTTCATTTCTTCTGAGGCCGCATATTGGGGACAGAATAGCGCCATTTCGGTAAACTTCTTGTTCATCTCCTTTATGGTCTCCGTAGTCTGGTTCAGCTCCAAGAACTCCTTCGCTATTCTTTCCATCTCTATCGGCGGCACGTACTCAGCACGGAAACGAGCAACGAACTCGTCCCAAGTAAGAGTGGTACGCTCGGCCAGAGTCAATGCCGTGGCGCACCAGTCTTTCGCTCCCTCGCGAAGTAGATTCACTGCAAATCGAACCTTCAAGTTATCCGGACAGCCGCTTGTCAGAAAAGCGCACTCCATGTCGGATATCCAGCGCATGCTAACGATAGGGTTAGAGTCACCCTTGAATTCTGGTGGAGAGCAGGCAGAAAGATCCCGATACTGGAAGTCTCGGGCACGGGGCTGTCCCCCAACAGGCGGCGGCATCGCTGCAACCCGCTCCTCCACTAGAGTCACCAGTTGATCCTGAATCGCGGTGATAATCTCGGGAATTGCATCCCCAACAGCTCGTGCAACCTCAATTGCAATCATCTCTCGGATCCGCTCCTCAGTGATCCCGGCTTCAGCCCTCGGCTCAGCCTCACCGCGCCTCCTAGTGTTGACCATTCTATAAGAAGGAGAAATTCAAAGAGTTATTATCAGCTAATAACTCACACTATCAACACATACTCTCGACTCCTTGAATCCCTCGTGACTTTCCCGACCCGAGTACTGATCCTGTGCTTCCGGTAGTAGGAGCTCTACTACTACCTTCCACACCTATCATTACCCGTTTCGTGTCCCATCCCGAGGGTCCAAGTAGTTCTCGCCGCAACTCAACACATATGCCCGCACCGGCATATGCACTCACCCTTCCTAGCTCCCTAGGAATTATATTCCACCCACTACCCTCGCTACTATAAAAACCCTGTTAATCATAATGAGTGGCCGTGCAAATACCCAATCATATGCAGTGCAAGACAAATAGACATTCGAATACTAGATCCTATCCTAGAACGGTTGGACTCAAACAAGAGCTGCGCAATAGAACTAAATCGAATATTCTAAGGCTATTAGCCTCTTACCGCATACGATTTAAAGGGCACTTACTTAAAAACCTACTATAATTAGCAAGAAAATCATAATAGCAAGTAATCCAACGTATCGCATAGTGTCAACCTCAGGCAATCTAGCATGCATACCCTATGATCTAGAAAGCGATAAAATGAGAAAACACTAAGCATTGTACCTTTCCCTTGGCTCCGGCTGACTGTACACACTGCGCCCTCGATCACCGTTCCTCGAACGGGTTTTCATCTTTTCCTCTTTATTTCCAAAAGGTTTAAAAAAAAAATTAAAAATATTTCCCAGCCGCAACTTGAGACCAAACACACCGAGGTGCGTTTGATTCACTCAAGCCGTGCTCTGATACCAAGTTGTAACGCCCCAAAATTTCAAGAAAATTTAAAAATTTTTAAACGCGCATATTTAATAATAAGTCTCCATTTATTAAACCCAAAATAATAATTCCAACCACGAGCGTTATTAAAACATAAGTCAACAGCGGAAATTAAATTGTTTATTCAATAACGGGAAAATGTTTAATAAGCAAATCCTTCGACCCATCCATCTTGCGCGTCAGTGTGTGCCAGTCATGCCTTCGTACCACTTGTACCTGCAGCCACTGTAAATTGGGAGGGGTAAGCACGAAGCTTAGTGAATTCAAACACAACAATTAACAATGGTTATCTCATATTACCCCTAAAGCAAAGAGGATCACACCACCACATACAAGTCTACGAACAAATCATAAACAAGTATAATAACCCCCACATAAAAGAATCCCCGGGCGGATGTCGGGTCTACGGCCCCGCCGCACGTTTCCGCCTACTGCGGGAAACACCCGTTTTACGCCTACTGCGTATGACATCCTTTTTACGCCTACTGCGTAAACGCCCCCTTTTACGCCTACTGCGTAAAACACCTCCGTCCCCGTCGGGACTCGGCCCCGCCGAATAATGTAGCACATAATGTTAACTAGGCTTCCCACTACCTAGCCCCCAACCATCCCGCATACAATTTTCACACACGTGCTACAGTAATAATAAACAACTATTAATTAATTGTAGTGAGAGAACTCACCTCGGGTGCGCGCCTAGCTAAAAATAGTAAGTAGCTCCACACAACGACGATCACTTTCCGGCACCTAAACGTACGATAAAATACGTCAATACGAGACCCGGACCCCACGACGCGACACACCCCAAAACTGTCACTAAAACTAACTTTCGGTCACACCGAACAGGTCTGTTCGGGACCTGATTTGACCACTAAAACTCCAGAAAAACTCAGATTTATTACACGGTTGAAAAGTGCCCTGAAATACCTTTCCGAGGATATATTACACGCCTCCTAACGATTTTTCTATAATTAATTATGAATTTATTAAGTTCGCCTACCGGAACTGTCCGTTTTCGGACCAGTTCGCACTAACAGCTCCGAACAGCCCGGTTCTGGGCCGATTCAGCCTTTCGGCGAAACACGAAAAACGTGCCTAACTCAATTTAGGAAAAATGGCCACTGACCTCAAGTTAAAACGACTTACGAGCCGAGAGTTATGGCTCTCGCAAGACAGACTCAGGTTGCAGCAAGTTTCACATGAAATGATAAAACGCTGAACTTGCGACCCCCAAAACTCCTAGCTTGAGGCCGAACCAGCTTTCCGCCAGAACGCGGAAAACGTGCCCGGTCTCGCACTCTAAACGTGGATACCAAAACCGGCCCAAACGGAGTTACGACGGAGAAATTATCGCCGTCGCAAAACAGGGGCTGGACCATAATTTCGCGTAAAAAAAAAACGATTTAAGAACGGTTCAAAGTTTAACGGTTTAACGATTAAGTTACGGTTTAAGGGTTCGATAGGAACAGAGGTCAGGTCACGCCACGCGCCACCCACTGCCATCTCCGGCAGTGGCGATCGCCGGTGGCGACCGGCGGCGGCCAGCGGCGGCCGGCGGTGGTCTTTCTTTTATTTTTTTGATTACGATAGCACGCGACAAAAACCCAAACATTCTCCCCTTCTCTCTCTACCAGGCTCCGCACCCGTACCCACAATGGCAGCCACGGCCGTCCATCCACCACCGCCACAGCGGCGGCGAACGGCGGCGGCGACGGGAACAAAAGGAAAAAAAACGAAACGAAACGAAACGAAACGAAACGATTACCTTACGACGACGCTACACAAACACACACGATCCTTCTCTCCCTCGAAACTCCGGCGAACTGCAGGTCTCTCCCTCACTCTTCTTTTCCGGCGACTGCAAGTTCCGGCAGCCACAGGAGCTCCGACGCTGCTCTTACACCGCAGGTCGCCCCCCCTCTCTCTACGTCTCTCTCTCTCTCGAACTCACTCTCTCTACGTCTCTCCCTCTTTGCCGCACCTCACAACCACCACGAAAGGAATAGGGTTTGGAAGACAATTGTTTTGGGTTTCTATTTGGCTTGGCTTCCACGAAAAGAAAAACGAACGGGAAAGGGAAATGGGAGTCCGGCCATGGGCCTAGCCCCATGCAAATTCTCCCAAGTTTCCTTTTAGTCCCCCTACTATTTTCCTTTCCCAAACTACCCTAGAAAGATATGGATTTAACATTTTGGTCCTTAACGACAACAAACCCCGAACCAAATCAATTAACGGTACACACTTTAAATTAATTAAATAAATAAAAGAAAAACGTACCGGGACACGGGCTTTACAAAAATACCTCCCCTTGCTCTGCTCTTACACCAGCCGTCAACCACACAAATGATTAGGATTTCTAGGGTTTTGTAACGTCCCAAAAATTACAAGGAAATTTAAATTTTCTAAAACATATATTCCATTATAAAACAACCACAATCTAGTAAACCGTAACTCAATTAAAGTTAATGCCGTCAACTCAAACAGTCAAAAGAATTTATGCAGCGGAAATATTATAAATTAAATCTAAAAGTTTAAAAGTGTAAATTCCAACAATTCTCGGCGCCCGCGCTTTGTGTGTGTACCGTCAAGCCCGACTGCCGCTCGCACCTGAAATCACAACATATTGGGAAAGGGTAAGCTAAACGCTTAGTGAATCCAACCACACACGTAGGTAGCAACCCCACGCATATCACCCCTACTCGCAAGTAGGCAACATTACCATCACCACGAATATCAAACCACATAATGATTATTATATAAGTACGAACCTTGGTCCCACCGAGTACACAAAATACATTAATACAAGCTCAGTCCCACCGAGCCCTCGGTCCCACCGAGTAAAGATTACTGCACTAGCTTAGTCCCACCAAGCCCTCGGTCCCACCGAGTAAAGATTACTGTACTAGCTTAGTCCCACCAAGCCCTCGGTCCCATCGAGCCCCTCAGTCCCACCGAGGTGTACACATGTATAAATATTCCACATACGAATTCAACAAATCACAAACAGATATCACATCCCAACTAGTTCATATAAGCACATAAATACACGTAATAACACGTAACACAAAAGAACGACATACATGAAATTCCTAACTACGCGGTGAGAGAACTCACCTCGAATGCGCGCCTAGATCACAAACAATAGTCCAAGCTCCACAATCCAAAATCACTTCCCAACACCTAAACGAACGTTAAAATGTATTAACGCGAGACCCGGACCCTAAAACACGACGCACGCTTAAACTGCCACCAAAATGACTTTGCTGTCTAGCCAAACAGGTCTGTTCGGGACCTGTTCCGACCTCCCCAAACACAGAAAATCCTTAATTACATTACATCACCAGAAAGTGCTCTGAGTTAGGGTTCCAAGGACATATTATACTCCTAACGATTTTTCTACAGTTTAATACGGATTTTACAAAAACGGTTCGCAGAACAGCGAAAACAGAACCTTTCAGTACAAAACGACGATTTTACCTAAGTTACGTTCCGAACTGGTTTTTGAACAAAACCTAGAAAAGTTACTAGACTCAAAATGGGAACTTTTGGCACTGATTTCGCCCCAATCCGAGTTACGAGGAAACAGTTACGGTTTAAGCAAAACAGTGGCAGATTACTAAATTTTCACATGAAATGACACTATTGATTATTAACCCATTAAGTCGTGGCTTAATCCCAACAGACCCGAAAAGCATATGAACTACTGAATATGGGTTACCCTAGGCTGGACAACAGCCGTGCACCACCGCCTGCCGCCTCCGGCGGCGGTGGTGGTTGGCGGCGTTTCTTTGACATACGATAACCACAAACGAGAAATAGACGAACTTACCTCGACGAACCCTTCTTCCTCCTCTTTTCCGACCAAACTTGCCGGCGATCGCCTCCTTCCTCCTCTCTCCTCGTCACCGGCAGCAACCTCTATCACCCTCTCGGTTTCTCTCTCACTCTCTCGGCTTCTTTCTTTCTTTCTCTCTTTTTCTCTTCTCGGCCGAACACAACAAGGGGGAGGGGGGTGGGGAGGATGACCAAGGGTTTTGGTGGGTTACTAAGGTGAAACCGAAGGGGAAGGGGGAAAGGGGCGTCTCTTGGCTTATCCCTTGCCATACTTTGGTGAAATGCTCCAATTAGCCCCTCAACTTTCCTTTCCTTGCAAAAACCCAAAAAGGTTGACTCATTTAACTTTTTGGTCCGATTCGACTAACCCCGCTAATGGATCCCACGTTAAAATAAAAGCTTTAAAAAAATAATAATAAGAAGAAGATACACACCGGGATACGGGCTTTACAACTCTCCCCCACTTGGATTAGACTCCGTCCTCGAAGTCTATGCCCGTGCATAACTAAAGATAGTTCTCCCACATCTCAACCTCAGGTTCCCAAGTTCACTTGAGACCCCTTCTAAAACTTCTCGAATACTTTTCTTACTAACGTACTCTTTCTAGGACATTGAAATTATGATCGATAGAACACTTCACCAATTGGAATCATTCCTATCCAAGCGACTTCGGTTGTCTCCCAACCTTAGATATTCCATACCTCCCGATTCAAATCTCAAGCTCTAAACATTCTCAAGTTGCTTACCAATATACCCAACTGGATACTCGGATCCGATCATTCCTACTATTAACTGTCGATTAACTCCTACGAGTTCTACTAGACTCCCACAATTTACCCTACAAGAATCGTCAAACCAGTAAATTTAAAATCACTCACGAAGGTCACTCCACCATAACCATTCACCACAAGCAAACACTTCAGGATTACTACTACCATCAACATAATTTCCTTAAAATCGGCTACAATTCCCCAATTACACTAAGGTGTTTGGCTTCAAGCCCAAACGTCGACACCTAAATATACTATTTACCTCAAAAATTCTACGCATTTATCCTCTTTATTACAAAGGCCATCATTCCCTAACCGATACTATTCGGCCTACAGTACCAACACGCGTGGAATACCCAACCTTCCACCGTTGACGTATTTCCTACGCTCGCTCTACGAAGCCTAGTTACACCGTATCAAGATACACCTTAACGTCTACCTCCCAGGTACATGCTCAAGACTATATCCTCCTAGTGCCTACTGGAAAGTCAAAGTCATAACATATGAATATCGGGGTCCCACCCCGAGATACCCAACCGACCGTTACCAACGACTGACTGACATGACCAAGGATCCAATTCAAACAGTCTACCAACAACACGCCTATCCCGGAATGACTCACTCCCCCAAATATGTAAGTACTCAAACTGACACATAACACTTAAAAGTGCTTTTCCCAAAATTCTACAACACAATCCAAATAAGAATTGGAAACACAAGAATTAGATAATGCAATTCTATTTTTCAAACTCAAACTTTGTGCATGACTTAGTCGGTATTCTACGTCTCGACTCGTACAACTCCAAGTCTCTTCGGTCCACTATCGACCTCCGGACATTTAAACCTCTAAGGGCAAGTTGAAATTCACGTCAAATTAACTTACGACTTTTCCTTAAAACAAGGTCGGCTCAAAAGCCTATAATTCTAGCTCAATCATCACTCTTGACCCGAAACGGTCTACTTAAAACAACTATTACATCAGCAACCTCAACCACAAGTGGACAGCCTAGCCGTCCTATACTACGGCCCAAACGCTCACTACAAGTGTGAGGCACGAGACAATGGGTAGCCCCGCTATCAAACATCACTAACAGAAAACAAGTGGAGAAATATACCTGTCACCACTTTAGGCGTAGCCTGTGTCTCCTCTACCGTCAGCTGGTGAACTCTACCTCGAGCCGCTTCGGTCCCCGGCTGACCCGTTCGACCATCAGTAATACGCAATGGGGCATTCACAGGCGCCCTCTGTGCCCCACTCCCATCTGCTACCCTCGCACTAGGACAGTTGGCCCTCACGTGACCCGTCTGCTTGCAGTTAAAGCAAACCATTAACGGCACTTTACAATCCCGGCTAAAGTGACCGAACTGTCCACACTTAAAACACCCTTCAGAACTCCTTATTCCGGTATCCCTGGGCTTAAACCCGCCACTACTCGAACCCGCGCGCGAATCAGTGAACTTCGACTTCTGTGGCACCGCAGAGATCGAAGTCACCGCCTGTGCCGCTTTCCTCTTCTTCGCTTGGGTCTCCAACTCAAGTTCCCTCCTCCGGGCCGCGTCCATCATCGCAGATAATGAAGCATACTGCGCCGTGCTCACGAATTCCCTAATCTTAGTACGCAACATGTCCTTGTACCAAGACATCTTCATATCCTCCGAGGCGGCATACTGGGGGCAAAACAACGCCATCTCGGTGAACTTTCGATTGATCTCCTTCACCGTCTCCGTTGTTTGTGTGAGTTCTAGGAATTCCTTAGCGATTCGCTCCATCTCTACCGGTGGTACATACTCTGCACGGAAATGAGTAACAAACTCGTTCCAGGTCAAGGTAGTGCGCTCGGCAGGCGTCAATGCCGTGGCGCACCAATCCTTCGCGCTGTCACGAAGTAGGTTCACTGCAAAATGGACCTTTAGATTGTCCGGACAGCCACTGGTCAGAAAGGCAAACTCCATGTCGGATACCCATCGCATGCTGATAATCGGATTCGGGTCTCCCTTAAACTCTGGCGGGGAGCAGGCAGAGAGATCCCGATACTGGAACTCTCGGGTACGGGGCTGACCCTCCATAGGCAGTGGAATAGCTGCAATACGCTCCTCCAGTAGGGTCACCACCTCATCTCGAATGGCGGTGATGATCTTGGGAATCGCCTCCCCGATCGCATGAGATACCTCAGTAGCAATCAGCTCCCTAATACGCTCCTCAGTAATCCCTGCCTCAGCCTGCGGCCCAGCCGCGCGGTTCCTTCTAGTGTTGACCATTCTAGGAAAAATAAATTTCAGAGAGTTATTAGCACAAATAACTCACCCTACTACGCTCACGCTCCACTCCTTGGCTTCCTCGTGACTCTCCCCGACCCGAACATTGATCCTGTGCTTCCGGTAGTAGGAGCTCTACTACTACCATCTACACCTATCACTGTCCGCTCCGAGTCCCATCCCGAGTCCCCAAGTAGTTGCTCGCCCAAACAAAACCATACACGCGTGCCTATACTGACGCATGTACACACTCTTCCTAGCTCCCTAGGAATAATCATAATACCCCACTACCCTTGCTAGGGCGGAACCCCCACTAACCCTGACGAGTCTCCTCGTAAACACACAGTCGTATACAGTGGAAACCAGATAGACATTCGAATATAAGATTCTATCCTACAACGGTTGGACTCAAACAAGAGCTGTGCAATAGAACTAAATCCAACATTCTATGGCTATTCGGTTCCTACCGCATACAACCTATAGTGCATTCGCTTAACAACCTATCAAAGTTAGCATAAGTTCCTAATAGCAAGTAACAACCATACAATACAGTGTATTAAGCACCAAGCAATCTAGCATACATACTCCTATGTTCTAGAAAGCAATTTTGCATACGTACTCATATGTAAACGCTATTCCCAGCTCACTAGGAATTTCATCTCATCCCACTACCCTTGCTACAACGGAATCCCTATTAGCCATAACGAGTTGCCTTGCGAATACCCAGTCGCATGCAGCGTGAATCAAATAGACATTCGAATACAAGATTCTATTCTAGAACGGTTGGACTCAAACAAGAGCTGCGCAATAGAACTAAATCAAATATTCTAAGGCTATATGATTCTTACTGCATACAACCTATAAGGCCTTCACTTAACAACCTACTATAAATAGCATTGATTCCTACTAGCAATCTAGCATGCATACCCTATGCCTAGAAAGCAATAAATACACTAAGTATTGTACCTTCCCACATAGCGTCGGCTGACTGTACACACTGCGCCCTCGATCACCGTTTCCCAAACGGGTTTTCCTTTTTCCTTTATTCTCAAAGATTTTAGTAAAAGAGTTTAAAACTTCATAGCCGCAACTTGAGACCAAACACACCGAGATGTGTTTGATTCACTCAAGCTGTGCTCTGATACCAAGTTGTAACGTCCCAAAAATTACAAGGAAATTTAAATTTTCTAAAACATATATTCCATTATAAAACAACCACAATCTAGTAAACCGTAACTCAATTAAAGTTAATGCCGTCAACTCAAACAGTCAAAAGAATTTATGCAGCGGAAATATTATAAATAAAATCTAAAAGTTTAAAAGTGTAAATTCCAACAATTCTCGGCGCCCGCGCTTTGTGTGTGTACCGTCAAGCCCGACTGCCGCTCGCACCTGAAATCACAACATATTGGGAAAGGGTAAGCTAAACGCTTAGTGAATCCAACCACACACGTAGGTAGCAACCCCACGCATATCACCCCTACTCGCAAGTAGGCAACATTACCATCACCACGAATATCAAACCACATAATGATTATTATATAAGTACGAACCTCGGTCCCACCGAGTACACAAAATACATTAATACAAGCTCAGTCCCACCGAGCCCTCGGTCCCACCGAGTAAAGATTACTGCACTAGCTTAGTCCCACCAAGCCCTCGGTCCCACCGAGTAAAGATTACTGTACTAGCTTAGTCCCACCAAGCCCCTCAGTCCCACCGAGGTGTACACATGCATAAATATTCCACATACGAATTCAACAAATCACAAACAGTTATCACATCCCAACTAGTTCATATAAGCACATAAATACACGTAATAACACGTAACACAAAAGAACGACATACATGAAATTCCTAACTACGCGGTGAGAGAACTCACCTCGAATGCGCGCCTAGCTCACAAACAATAGTCCAAGCTCCACAATCCAAAATCACTTCCCAACACCTAAACGAACGTTAAAATGTATTAACGCGAGACCCGGACCCTAAAACACGACGCACACTTAAACTGCCACCAAAATGACTTTTCTGTCTAGCCAAACAGGTCTGTTCGGGACCTGTTCCGACCTCCCCAAACACAGAAAATCCTCAATTACATTACATCACCAGAAAGTGCTCTGAGTTAGGGTTCCAAGGACATATTATACTCCTCCTAACGATTTTTCTACAGTTTAATACGGATTTTACAAAAACGGTTCGCAGAACAGCGAAAACAGAACCTTTCAGTACAAAACGACGATTTGACCTAAGTTACGTTCCGAACTGGTTTTTGAACAAAACCTAGAAAAGTTACTAGACTCAAAATGGGAACTTTTGGCACTGATTTCGCCCCAATCCGAGTTACGAGGAAACAGTTACGGTTTAAGCAAAACAGTGGCAGATTACTAAATTTTCACATGAAATGACACTATTGATTATTAACCCATTAAGTCGTGGCTTAATCCCAACAGACCCGAAAAGCATATGAACTACTGAATATGGGTTACCCTAGGCTGGACAACAGCCGTGCACCACCGCCTGCCGCCTCCGGCGGCGGTGGTGGTTGGCGGCGTTTCTTTGACATACGATAACCACAAACGAGAAATAGACGAACTTACCTCGACGAACCCTTCTTCCTCCTCTTTTCCGACCAAACTTGCCGGCGATCGCCTCCTTCCTCCTCTCTCCTCGTCGCCGGCAGCAACCTCTATCACCCTCTCGGTTTCTCTCTCACTCTCTCGGCTTCTTTCTTTCTCTCTCTCTTTTTCTCTTCTCGGCCGAACACAACAAGGGGGAGGGGGATGGGGAGGATGACCAAGGGTTTTGGTGGGTTACTAAGGTGAAACCGAAGGGGAAGGGGGAAAGGGGCGTCTCTTGGCTTATCCCTTGCCATACTTTGGTGAAATGCCCCAATTAGCCCCTCAACTTTCCTTTCCTTGCAAAAACCCAAAAAGGTTGACTCATTTAACTTTTTGGTCCGATTCGACTAACCCCGCTAATGGATCCCACGTTAAAATAAAAGCTTTAAAAAAATAATAATAAGAAGAAGATACACACCGGGATACGGGCTTTACAGGTTTTAAGCCAAATATTGGGGCTTTTATACGTTTCCCAAATTTACACTAAAGGCCCTCAGACTTTCAGCTTTACTAAATCTCCACAAAACTTTAATTCTTCCAATTAAGATCCCGGTTATTACAAAAACTAAGGAACACTTTGGTAGCCCTCCATCTGGACCGTATGCACAAGTGCATACAGGTAATTTATAACATGCACACGTGCATATATGCACAAATGCATGATGCACTTGTCCATAAAACCAAAAAAACAACTTAACTTACTTGTATGCACAAATGCATACCGTGTAGATGAAGGGCTATAAGGGTGTTCTTCAGTTTTCATTTTTTTGAGGTTTTCCCCTGAACCTCCCTATATATATATATATATATATATATATATATATATATATGGGACGGTAATCAAATGAGAACCAAAAAAAGGTTGTGCACCGTGAAAATTGATCTAAGTCGTTTATTGATTTTAATCTATGGATATTAAACATAATGGCATTTTTGTGATTTCTTTTAAAGTTGAAACCATTTATTGAATATATACCAAATTAAAAGGCATTTATGTCCATTTATTGAATATCTGATAACTAAACCTAATGCAAAATATACGCCTCCATCCTATTCAAGGCTACTCTTCATCGCCTCCATCCTATTCAAGACTACTCTTCATCGCCTCCATCCTAATCACATTTCTTGTTCTTGCAGGATTCTTCATTGTCTTCATCTCGATTTCTCCAGGTATGATTTCCATGGTTTTTTATTAGGTTTTTCAACTTGAATTTCTCAGTTCATCTATTTTGTCTTCCATGGTTTTCAAGTTCCAGGTACGATCTCCATGATTTTCGATTACGTTTCAATCATAATTTCTCAGATTCATCTATTTTGTCTGCCATGTTTTTTGTCTTCCATGATTTTCGAGTTCCAGGTACGATTTCCATGGCCAGTGTTTTTTTCGATGGAATCAGACAACAATCTTCCACTTTTTTTCCGCTTTGCCTTTTTCAAGCTTTGCTGGTGAAAAGAAGAAGGCGGAAATCTAGAAACTGGTTTTGATTTCTTGAAGATGAACATGGTGAAATCAAGGAAGAATTTAGAACAAGAAGAGAGGCTTCTTAATGCTCGTAAATTTATAAGCGACAATTTTTTTTATTTCATGAGGTGAATATCATATAGATTGAAATTACATTTGATTTCATAAGGTGAGATATATTAGCAATGGAAATTGTGTTTGATTTCATGTGGTGAATCTGTGTGTTTCATTTAGTGAATGAATCTGTTTGTTTCATCAGGTGAATCTTGTTACCAAAATGACAATTATGCCCTTTTCATGTGATGAAACAACTTTTAATTAAAACCACAAGATCAAAACCAAATTATGGCTTAGATCGATTCTCACGGTTCTCAACCTATTTTTGGTTCTCACTTGATTTAACCCATATATATATGTATATATATGACTTGAGATCATGTGAGACCATGCTATTTCCGTGAGACCAAAAAATTAACACTAAACCTTCATAGCCAAAGACTGTGAAGGTACAGTGATGGTAAACCTTCACAGTGTTTTTGCTGTGAAGGTTCGCTGTTTTTTTCTTACCTTCACAATGAATCACTGTGAAGGTTTAGTGTCAATTTGTGGTCTCACGGTCTCACGAAAATAGGTTGGTCTCACGTGAACCCAATATAGAGGGAGGTTCAAGGAAAAACCTTAAAAAAATGGAAAACTAAGGAACACTCTAGTAGCCTTCCATCTGGACGGTATGCATTTGTGCATACAGGTAAATGAAGTTGTTTTTTTAGTTTTTATGCATTTGTGCATGTTACAAATCCCCTGTATGCACAAATGTATACCGTCCAGCTGAAGGGCTACCAGAGTGTTCCTTAGTTTTTCGTTTATTTAAGATTTTCCCTTGAACATGACTCTCTCTTTATATATATATATATATATATATATATATATATATAAAGTAAGAATTGATTTTGATATTTAAGTCATGGATTTTGATAATACATCTTACTTTATATAATCAATGATCCTTTTATTTTCTTGAAACAAAACAATTGATTTCATCAAACTGAAAAAGAATATGACAATTTTCTTTGTGAATTATTATAAAAATCATAGTAATATATAAAGTATATACTAGGAGTGTATTTGCACAATGCAACACGATATATCTTGATTTTAATGTTTCATTTTTTTGTTGATTTTATAATACGGTCTTGTGTGATTTTGAGAAAACAATAATTATTTTTATAAATTCATTTAGTTTAATTTAATTTAGGTTTAATAATGGTGTATTTTCTTTTATATTTAATAATATAATTTTTTATAAAAAATAATAATTAAGTGTTACGTTAGAATTCAATGATCATTCTAATTATCTTTTAGATTTTTTATATTTAAAATGAAATATTTATCCTATTATTGATTAAGTTTATCAGTTAGTTACAAATTTAAAAATACAGCTTTAAAAGGTTGTACTCACGCATCATTAATTGTAATCTTAAAGTTTAAGTAATATGTAACAATTAACCGTACTTAACGCATAAAAATTTGTTTTTCACAAATGCTTTATAATATAGTATAGATATATTGATAATTTAGATTTGATACCTAAGTTTTTTTTTTAAGTTATTTAGTTTGTATTAAATAGTGTCATTGACTTCATGCATTTTAAGGATAAGCGACCAACTCTAAGTTGAAATTGTAATATTTTAGTTTTAGATGTCGATACAAGTCGATTTGACCATTCATTTAGTTTCATCCAACTTTCATTCTTGTCATTAATAGATCATTCATTTCAAGTTCAAAATCAACGATAGATAAATACGTATAAAGACTCAATTTCATTAAGACTCGGGGTGGGGTCCTTTTTTTACCAAAAAACTATTTGCAGTAAAAAAAAATTCATTGACTCGTTCTTCAATAAATGCAGTCAAAGGCTTGAGCTCCTTCTGTTACACTGTAACATCCCAGACCAACCGTACTAGATATTGTCTGCTTTGTCCATACACCTGGACTCACGGTTTTAAAACGCGTCTGATAGGTGATGTATCAAGTCCCTCTTATAAGACAACCTTTGTTCCCCTCCTCAACCAATGTGGGATCTTACAATCCACCCCCCTTGGGAGCCCAACGTCCTTGCGGCACACTAGTCCGGTTGCCAGCTCTGATACCATCTGTAACATCCCAGACCAACCGTACTAGATATTGTTCGCTTTGTCCACACACCTGGACTCACGGTTTTAAAACGCGTCTGATAGGGGATGTATCAAGTCCCTCTTATAAGACAACATTTGTTCCCCTTCCCAACCAATGTGGGATCTTACAATCCACCTCCCTTGGGAGCCCAGCGTCCTCGCTGGCACACTAGTCCGGTTGCTAGCTCTGATACCATCTGTAACATCCCAGGCCAACCGTACTAGATATTGTCCGCTTTGTCCACACACCTGGACTTACGGTTTTAAAACGCGTCTGATAGGGGAGGTATCAAGTCCCTCTTATAAGACAACATTTGTTCCCCTCCCCAACCAATGTGGGATCTTACATCCATAATAGTTTGTGATGAAGTATATTCACCTCAAACCAAAGAGGCTTCGTCGACTACAAAAATCAATCAGTAATCCGTCGGAGAAAGCCATCACCAACGAATTTTCAATCTTTTTTGGACGATAATGATAGTCAATTTGTCAGCTATCTGCTTCAAATCCAACGAAAATTACTGGCAAAAAAATTCGTCAATAAAGTTTCTTTATTTTGTATCAATTTATGTTATAGTTTGTTTTTATTGAATTATAGTATGGGTACAAATAGTGTTTAAGTTAGAAAAGATTCATTCATATACTTACAACTCTCACATGTCACTTAATTTAAATATATGAAATCAATGTCTAATTAAGGAAAACTTGAATCAAAATGGAACTAACTCTAAGATTTTGTTAATATTTTAATAAACCAAATTTCACAACTTTTATTTTTAAGCATATAGCCAAATCGTGCAAACAATTTTAAGGTTCAATGATGACATAATATATGTGATAATGAGTTGTAATAAATATCAGTATTATTTGACGATATATTGTATAAGTTAGATTTTAATTTAAATTCTAAATAACTTTTTAATTTCTCGTTGGCAACACTTCCTTCTCTCTTCTCCTTGGTTGCACGGGCGGAGCCACGTTAGGGACAAGGTGGGCCGAGGTCACCCTCATATTAAAAAAAATCATATTTATTTTGATAGTTATTTTCTCACAAAAATGTCATCGTCTTTTTCTTTTTCTAATTTATTTGAACTCAGGACCCAAATATTTTGTATTTATCAAATAGAAACTGACGCAGTAGGATTATGCGTGGAACGGATCGACGAGCGTCAAATCCCAATAACAAACGAGTTTACAAGCGTAGACCCGGAAATAATGAGAAAACTCTCAAACGTAGAGATAAAACTCTAAATGATTGATTAATCAATAATAATTCAGAATGAAAAACAATAAAACCTACTAGTCCTATTTATAGCTAAACTAAATAAGATAACTATTCAAACTAATCTTAATCCTAAACCAGCTAGGAAAGTAATTAAATAATTAATAAAAGAAACTAAATAATAATCCTAATTATCCTAAAGATAAATCCTTATTAGAAACTAATTCTTTAAAGCAAATCAGATATGAGAAAAGAAAGCTGAAGGACGAATGACCAGGGAGTTGTGCGGCTTGTGCCGCGACTTCAAGTCGCGGGGCAGGTCGCGTAAGGGACTGTTTGATCTTCCTTCGATGCCAAACTCCGATCCTTTTTCTCGTTTTCCAACGATAGATGAAACACGTTAAAAGGATCACTTTAAACCCCAATTCTGGCTCGACTTCTACTGGTTGTGATGAATGATGGGAGACCAATGTTTCGTTATGTGATTAATTAAGGGTGAGATAGTCTTTGAAGACACGCGATCTTCACCTTTAATCTACGACATATCTTTCATTAAGCTTCGTCTTTCTTCCCTCGGCCGAAGCATCCAACTACCACCTTCGTGTCTACTATAGTCCATTGACTACTCTACCCCCTTCCCTACCCAATAATGAATCAAGAAACGCTAAAACTTCAAATATCTTGTATGGGTACCTCCGAACTCCCAACAAGGATTTAATTGTTTCTTCAATACAAAGTTAGTCGGGAGTATAACTCTTTATAACCGTAGTATCGGGCTATATGGTAACACGTACGTGAATTAAACAACCAAAGTTAACAAAGTCAAAAATACAATGAGAACAAAAAAGATCATTTAAAGGAGAAAGAGGCAAATAGATAGTGATTTAGGGGTTTTTAAAGAAAAAAAGTGGATACTTACCGGTATAATATACATTGTGACAATGATGGAGATGGACAACGACGTCGTAGAAAGCAATTGATAGGGTTTGTGTGGGCGGGAAGCTGTTGACATGAAGAAAGAAGACGACATAAACAAAATTATTTTAGGATTAATTAAAAAAACAAGTAGGGAATTTATTTATTAATTAACAAAAAAGTCACCAAATGGTTTTCATATAATAGTAATAATAATAAATTGGTTTTTCATTTCAACGTAATTTGTTCTTATTTTAATAAATCTTTACCATATTATAAAACATTTAATAAAAACTCTTAAAAACAAGTTTTTATGCATTAAATACTGTTTATTGATGCATATTACTTAAAACTCAAGATTGCAAGTAATGATTCATAAGTACAATTGTTTAAAACTACATGTTTGAATTCATAAATAGCTAATAAACACAGTCAAATACAAGATAAACATCTCAATTTAAATATAAAGAATTTAAAATATAATCAGAATAATTATTGAATTCTAACATAATACTTATTTTTTTTAAACATTAAATTATTAAACATTAAATTATTAAACATAAAATAATTCACATCATTGTTAAACCTAAATTAAATAATATAAAATAAACTAAACAAATTTACAAAAAGATATTGTTTTCTTAATTCTACATAAAACTGTATTACAAAGACAAAAAAATAAAATAAAACATTAAAATCAAGATGTTATACTGGTAATTTTAAAATCATGTATATTATACTGATTATTTACAAAATTCAAGAAACAAACAAAAAAATGGCAAAATATCAAACCAACCTAACCATTTTAAATATTCCATTTATAATTCTTTTCCACCGTAAAACTTTACATTTGTTTGTGTGTTCTTCAAAGAAATTTTGGTTGTTATATTTTGATTAATTTTTTTTCAGTTTTGATTTAATAAACAAATTATCTTTAAAAAATCAAGTCTAAAATCATAAATTTGTACACTTCAAATTATTTGACCTTTTTTGAGCCAATTTCTAGTCTCTTTCTCTCTCCACTCCATCTCCTACAAATAGCCAAGCAAGAACCAACTTCTATGTGTTCTTATTCCCTTTTCACATCAACATTTCTCCATTCTTTAACTTTAATTCTTATTTCCATTCAAAACCCACCTCCAAAATCACTTCATTCAATCCCTAAATCTTTTTCTTGCTTTCAACAATGGTGGCCATTTCCAAACCCCCCATTGAATTGTTCTTCAGCAAACCTTGCAAACCAATAAACTTTCCAACCATTCCCCTTATTGATCTCTCAAAATCAGATTCAAAACACCTTCTTGTTAAAGCTTGTCAAGAATTTGGATTCTTTAAGGTCGTCAACCATGGCGTCCCCATGCAATTCATCAATAAACTCGAATCCGAAGCCACCAAATTCTTCTCTTCTCCTCTTTCTTTGAAACAAAAAGCAGGGCCACCAAACCCTTTTGGATATGGAAACAGAAGACTTGGCCAAAATGGTGATTTTGGTTGGGTTGAATACCTTCTTTTAAACGCGAAACTCGAATCCGATCACAAGAATCCACCATTCTCTGTTTTCGAAGAAAACCCAGAAATTTTTCAGTAAGAATTCTTGATATTTTTCGTAAAGTTTCAATCTTTTTTACTTTCTTTATCGTTGGTGTGATCTTAAATTCGTAAAGTTTCGATCTTTTTTACTTTCTTTATCGTGGGTGTGATCTTAATTTGGTAATTGTTCGTAAAGTTTCGATCTTTTTTACTTTCTTTCTATTGGGTGTGATCTTAATTTGGTTTCTTTGTGTTTCTGTAGGTGTATTGTGAATGATTATGTGACAGCAGTAAAGAAGATGGCTTGTGACATTCTTGAATTATTGGCAGATGAAATGGAATTGGAGCCAAGAAATGTGTTCAGTAAATTGTTGATGGATGAACAGAGTGACTCTGTTTTTCGGGTGAATTACTATCCGCCATGCCCGGAGGTTCAAGAACATGAAATGAAAGGGAAGAAATTGATTGGATTCGGAGAACACACGGACCCACAAATCATATCGGTTTTGAGATCAAACAACACTTCTGGTCTCGAGATTTCGCTCAGAGACGGGAGTTGGATGCCTGTTCCTCCTGATTCATCCTCGTTCTTCGTCAACGTTGGTGATTCTTTACAGGTACACACATTATAAAGCATGACTTCGTTTTATGTGAATGGTCTGTTTTATTACTGAAAACTCATTTAAGGTCATTTATCTGAACGACCAATGTAAAATGGTAAAAGTAGAAAAAAAGTTCAAGAAATCTTTATGTTGATTGTCAATCAATGCCGCACGGTATATGATCTCCAAGTCAAAATCAATCGTTTTCCCAAGTACAACAAGCCGCTTTTCGGCTTCTAAAGTCTTAATTTTCTTGCACATTTTAAATTCTTTTTTTCACGTCTATGACTATCTCCAATGAGGTCACTAAATCTTACACTAAACACTAAATGCGGTGTAAATGATACTATTCACATCTCCAATGCGGTCTCCATTTTCCTCACTAAATTTAGTGTAATGAATAGTATTACACTATATTTAGTGTAACACTATTCATTTGCACTACTTTTTACATCACTTTTACAAAATAGTGTTATCTATTGGAGAAGATTTACTATTAACAATAAAATTTATACTACCTTTTACACTACTTTTATAATTTAATGTAAAATATTGTGTGACCCAGTCCTAACGTTTTGACCGAAACCCATTTAAAATATCTTAGAAGTTCTGTCAAAAAAATCCCAAAGCCATGCATGTTGTGTATGCATCAACAATGGTCCAATGTGTGAACCGTACGGGAGTTTAAATATGAACCGTCTTGAAACACGTGTAATTATGATTTTTTTTGGAGAAGAGTGTCCTAGATTATGCCTAGATTAATCTTTTAGCAAATTATGATTGTAAGACATCAGCCATGATTAGACATCAATGGTCACAATTGTTGTGTACGTCTGGATTAGAACCCTAGACAGATGAGATATTTCACCACATCCTCCAGAACCTTAACCGGTATGCCACAACCCGTGTGGTTTGTTTATACATGTTTTTATTTTATCTGTATTGATAAAGTTGAATGAAAATAATGTAATAAATACAGGTGATGACAAATGGAAGATTCAAGAGTGTAAAGCATAGAGTGGTGGCAAATAGCTCAAAAAGCAGGTTGTCAATGATTTATTTTGGAGGGCCACCTTTGAGTGAAAAGATAGCACCACTGGATTCACTTATGGTGGGGGAGGAGGCCAGCTTGTATAAAGAGTTCACTTGGTTTGAATACAGAAAATCCGCGTTCAATTCAAGACTGTCCGATAATAGACTCAGTCTCTTTGAAAAAATCACGACATCCTGAGTTTGAATCTGACGTTCTAATATCACCTACGGAACCATAACAAGTGTTTCAGTAGACATGTGAAGAAAGTTTCAGATACATGAGCGTGTTTTTTAGATCATTTTAAACAAATAGGTCGTGGTCTAGAAATTACCATTTTGCCCCTACTCATGTTTAGTCAACATGAAAATGTGTATCTCACTAATAGTCCAAAGGGTAAGGATATGAATAGGGTTTTTTTTTTTGAACATAGTTGAACCCTCTCCCCCAAGAAAAGAAGAAAAATGAAAAAAAAGTTGTTAGTTTTCATTTTCTTTCTTTAATTTCCACTTGCCCTTTTGTGGAATCCCTCCATACTTGATGAGCTAATGTAACAACCATCTCTTTTGTCAATAGAACTTTTTTATATTATCGCTATTTGTTTACGTATAACAGATACAGATGTATCAGTTTAGATAACTTAGACGAGCTATGTGTATGGAGCGGTTAAGGTCTTGAATGTAAATCATCAAAAGTTGGTTCTATCGTTTCTTTGTATTCAAAACATAATTAAATTTAACACTATAAAACTTGACATTTATGATCGTAATATAAATTCTTATCAGATATGCATTAATGTCTTTGATATGCAAAGATGGGTCCACCCTTAGATTGAATGATGCCTCGTATCTCTTTTTCATATACATCATCTCCCATAAGGTCTTGTTAACAATAGAAGATCAGATATATGCTCATGTTAATGGGTTCATGCTACAACTTCCGTTTGGTCAGCATTACAAGTTCTTTATATTATTTGTCATAACCAGTGTAACTGCTCACGTGCCATGTATGGGTAAGTAGACCGAAAACACGGGCTTAGGTGCAACAAAAACATGGGTGGTGCTTGGTTTCAAAGTGGAAATAATTTTATTATAATTCATGATCGATGTTGTGTGTGTCAGATCTTCTGATATTTGAAATATCGTATATCAAGATATACCATACATAAGTAAGCCGAAAGGGATTAACTTTTAGATTAAAAAAAGAACATGATGGCTTCGGTCAAGACATCAAATTCCTGTGTATTAGGTCACACTTATATATAAAGATTGCTAATAAACGTGAATTTGCATCGCATATCTTAGTTGTAACAATGTAAATATATGGTATGCCAGATTGTGACTGCCATCTAATGCAACAATGTTGATTGAACGGTTCGTTATGGCACATGGCTAAATAAATCATTTTCTTTTTTTAGAACAACATTAACACCAATCATGTGTTAAGCCCCCTAATCTCTTTCTAAATCAAATGATAATGACAATGGATTAAACGGGTGTTTCAGTGTTCGGATGCGTGTTGTGAAAGTATGATGTGATATTGAATAATTAAAATCATGACTATCAACTATAAATAAAACACGGTAGTAGAAATAGTATTTTGATGTCTTTATATTGCTTGAAAGTTGTAATAATCACATTCGATGGCATTGAATGCTTGAGATATTCTAACTATTTAAGAAACTAATAACTAAAATAAACAATAGTACAAAAGCAAATTTATACCATTTTGATCATATGTTTTATTGAAACTAGTATTAAGTTGATTATTCAAAGCTAATTATGTAACCCTAAATAGCTAGATAATCATAAGTATAAGTAGGCTATATAAATCAAAGATTCACTTTTGAAACATATATGGAATGCCCCCTAACGTCTAGTAATATATCTATAAATATAGTCCAAGATCTCAAAAAACAAGGTCCCTCTTTAACTAATTTAAATTATTTTTCGTTAATGTTTGTTAATTAAAACAGGGCAATCCATACTATTTGGATCTACATTTTAAGCCGTTTTTTTGAAGTATACGATATTCATATACGACAAATGCAACAATTAAACTCACACATCTTTGGTGAGTTTTGAACCCCTGACCTCCTATGAGGATAAAAACTCCTATACTGCTAAGCCAAAGGCCATTTGGTGAGGTTTGAACCCCTGACCTCATATGATATTCATTTTAAGTAATTTTACCATTTGAAGTAGATGATATTTCCACGTATCGAATGAAATTCGGCTTTCGAGCAGATATACTGAATTTGTTTTTTTTCTTATGCACATTTCAAAATAATTACTATTACAATCACAATGGTTAGAATTTTAAATCACATAGTAAGATAGTCATCTAACTGAAGTTATCAAAAATTAAATAATTTTAAATTTATTTTTGAAAATCGGTCTTGTTATAATCCAACACTCCAACTTAATTTACCGAAACCACAAGAGTTGTGGCGTGTTGGTTAAGGCCCTGAGGATGTGGTGAAATATCACATCTGTCCATGGTTCGAATCCAGACGTACATAACAATTGTGACCACTGAGGTTTAATCATGGCTGATGTCTTACAGTCATAATTTGTTAAGGGATTAGTCTAGGCATAACCTAGCACACCTTCTAAAAAAAACTTAATTTACCGAGTAAGACTGCAGTTCATAAAACACTATATCGTATGCAACAATTTACCCGATAAGCGTTTACCGTGTAAGTCACCACTCTCACTTACCGAGTAAGACTCTACATCCTTATCCTCACTTTTACTAGGTAAGATTATTGGTCATTGTCACGTTCATCCAGTAAGGTAAATTACTCAATAAACGCTTACAAAATAAACGTTTGGTAAACAATCCCTTATTACTCAAACATGATAACTTTGATAATAAAATATCACAAACTCAAAAATAAAATAGTTTTATTAAATACTACAACATTACTACTACTACTACTACTATTATTATTATTATAACATTAAGTGGTTGTTTACTAAAATTTGTGGGTAAGTGCTGACTGTGATAAGAGCTCTGATTGGGATAAGAGATCTGATCCGAGTAATGCTGACTAAAAATTACTGTTTACCAAATAAATTGTATCAAGTGCTGATGGAGTAAAATAAGACTATTATACCCTTATATTTAGAATAAATTTTTTGAGCATTTTACTTGATACAAAATTTTGAACATCCATTTTTTCAAATAGCCTATCATTTTTCGAGATTAAAATTGCAAAAAATGCTTGCCGTTTTCAAAGCTAATTGCCTTTTACATAGAGGGACTGATTTTGTAGGCCATTAAAATATAGAGGGACTAATTTTGTAATTGACTGAAATTTGTTAGCTGCTTCTTGATACCAGTTGAAAGTAAACAAAGAGTAGCAAAACGCTGCTTGTATTGTAACCCTAATTTTCGTCTTCTCCAACCTCTGCGCAACGGAAGAAAGTCGTCAATGGAGAACCCTCCAACTAACGAAGTTGAATCACTTTCTTTGAATTCAAAAGATGAATCATCGTCTTCAAGTTCATCCGCCACACAGTAAGTCTCTTCGCTGATTTGAGTACACTCGGTGGTTTTTCGTTTGTATCCGATTCTAACTTGTTTTTGCTCTAACGTAGTGGAATTGAACAAAATTGAAGGTATTTTTACTATTAATTTGTTTATAGTTAATTATGAGATTGCAAACATTGCATTGTTTCAACGTGTCACCCATGAAATGAAGACTATGTTGAAAGGATTTATAGACATAATGATTAGTTATATATGCATTGATGAAAACACTTCCTTCCTTGACAACATGTTTTAGAATAAATCGAAGATTATAGAAAGGCATTCTTCAAGAAAAAATAGTGTGTAATTGTAGGTGCATTTGTTCTAGGCGTATAGGATATGAATAGCTACAGAGTTAGAATTTGAAATGTTGTTAGAAAGTTAAATTAACTTTGGCTCAATTGTTTTCGGAATTGGGACAATGGTAGAAGTCAAATGGCTCATTTGATTTTGAAGTGAAGTAGTATTTATTAGATTTTGGTCATCTAATTACTGTTTTTATTGCTTAATGGTCATACCGATTATATTGAACATATTTGGTATTGTGTGTTTAGGATGAGCGTGGAGGAAAAATTTAGGATTGTGAGAAGCATCGGTGAAGAGTGTATTCAGGAAGAAGAACTCTTGAATCTTCTCACCAAGAAGCCCCAACCCATTTGCTACGATGGGTTCGAACCTTCTGGGAGAATGCATATAGCACAGGTATATTAATATAGAGATATATCTGGTTGACCTTGTTTTTCCCCCCGTAAAGTTAACCATAGCAAATTTTCATTTCATTTGGTTAAATAGTTTGGTATTTTCATATTACTCAGTCTTGATAGAATTGGGCACATTATTCAAAACATTACATCAATCAGACCTCTTATTGTTTTTTGTTGTAGATAGCCATGAACCATGTTGGTGTCTTATTTTTTGTTTCTGCTGAACAGGGTGTTATGAAGACAATTAATGTTAATAAACTAACATCTGCTGGTTGCAAAGTCAAGATTTGGATAGCAGATTGGTTTGCACAATTGAACAACAAAATGGGTGGGGATTTAGGTAGGATCCAAACTGTTGGACGCTACCTAATCGAGATCTGGAAAGCAGCAGGGATGAACCTAGAAGGAGGTCAAGTAGAGTTTCTATGGTCTTCCGAGGAAATTAATTCTCGGGCACATGAATACTGGCCTTTGGTTATGGACATTGCTCGAAGAAACAAGCTTCCTAGGATAATGAGGTAGAAGATTATCATTTTATTTACTTCAGATGCTTATGTTACCAAAAAGCTCTTGCATCATTGCATTATCGATGATTGTAGGTGCTGTCAAATTATGGGCCGGAATGAGCAGGATGAATTGACAGCTGCCCAGATCTTTTACCCGTGCATGCAATGTGCAGACATTTTTTTCCTTAAGGTCGGTTGCCTCATCTTTTTTCTGGGTGGAGCCAATTTCCCTTTAAAATTTCTTCACTTTTGTGCAGCATAGATATTAAAATCTGAATATGATGTGTTGAAAATACGTAAATTACCCTTGTTTTGTAATAATCGTTGTTTGTTTGTTGAAACAGGCTGATATTTGTCAGTTAGGAATGGATCAACGGAAAGTGAATGTACTTGCAAGGGAATACTGTGACGATATTAAGAGGAAAAACAAGCCTATCATATTGTCCCATCGTAAGAATGGGTTTTTTATTAAACCTTTTCCTAAATATTATTCATTTTTGTTGTTGTTGTGATCATCATCACTTGCCGTTTGCTGTGCAGATATGCTTCCTGGTTTGTTGCAAGGGCAAGAGAAGATGTCAAAATCTGATTCTTCTTCTGCCGTCTTTATGGAAGATGAGGAGGTATGAATGACCTCCCCAACACCCTCTACTTTCTGTTGCTTCGTTTACGAAGTATAATTTTGGTGTAAACTTTGTATGAGGGGTTGTTTGTTTACCTCTTAATAGTTCCATTAAGAGACAACTTCTGAATCGCTAAGAGGTGAATCTTGTTTGGTAAAAAAAGTCTGCCTCTTAATGGTTCTAAAACACTGGCTGTTTGGTACAGAATGATCAAGTGGTCAGAGTGATTAAGATGCTCTTATGATATAGCACAAAATGAAATATGGTTGTTTGGTAATTGTTCATAATGAAATTAGGGCGCTGAATGGATAAGGAGGCCCGGGATACAAAATAATTTTAGAGGGTTTTAGAACCATTAAGAGGCCTACTTTTTTTTTGCCAAACAAGATTCACCTCTTACTGATTCAGAGGTTGCCTGTTAATGGACCTATTAAGAGGGAAACAAACAGCCCCTGAACGATTACGTATACTGGGTTTTCCTTAACCATTCAGCGCCCTAATTTCATTATTAACAATTACCAAACAACCATTTTTCATTTTTCATAAGAGCCTCTTAATCATTCTGCACCAAACCATTCAGCAACTGCCCCTGATTTATGATCAAGAAATATGTAGTTACTATACAGTAATTTCCACCTTGTGTCAGTATTCGTGCATTTTGCTCGTGTAATATCAACTTTTGGTGCAGGCTGAGGTAAATTTGAAGATAAAGAAAGCATACTGTCCACCAAATGTTGTTGATGGGAATCCATGCCTCGAGTACATTAAATACATTGTGTTTCCTTGGTTTAATGAGTTCAAGGTCGAAAGAAAAGCAGAAAACGGAGGTGAAAAGTGAGTTGACCTTACGAAGACCATCAAAAGGCTTCTCTCCCACTTGATATCTTCTTATTATGGTTTTCGATTATGAATCACATTCGTAACTTATTATTTACCGAGTATATTCTTGTATGATTAGGTCCTTTACAAGTTACGAAGAGCTAGTTGCCGACTATGAAAAAGGGGAGCTGCATCCTGCTGACCTCAAACCTGCTCTATCAAAAGCCCTAAACAGGATTTTGCAGGTTAGCAATTATTAATTTTTTTTTTTCCAACTATTATGGCTAATAAGATTATGATTTGGCTTTGAGCCCATACAACCTCTTGGAGGGATCTTCTGGGTTCGTTTGATTTGGTTTAATTGTTCCTAATTTTATATACAAATGTGTACGAGTTATTATTCTCCCTAAAATACCCGTTTATAATATCTTGTTTTACAATGGTCTTGATAAAAAGCAATAACATTTACTGGAAAAAGAAGCAATAAACTATACTATTTACTTTCTCTTTTACTGTTCCGTACTCAACACAAGGTCGTTGCGAAATGCAGCCTGTTCGTGATCATTTCAAGAATGATGAGAATGCGAAAGCTTTACTCAAGAGGGTTAAGGTATCGATACTTGTACCAAAAGTTGATTTTGTATACTATTATTTTTACATATTATTTATTATAGGTTAGCTTGATGCCGAAGGTGTAACATGTCGTACCTTTGGATTGATTATAATACCTTGTATTGTTGCACAGGCGTTTAAAGTCACAAAATGATCAAATGAAGGCGCGGAGTTTGGGTTTTGTTTTTGAAGATAGGTCAGATGATCTTACTTTCTCTTATATATTACATGCCAAGTTGTGTTAAAAAGTAACGTATTTTATTCTGATTTTTATTTTGGGTAATATTTATTTTGGTACCTCGTACGTAAAATATCAAACTTGTAAGTACCAATTTTACCTGATGACATGCAAATACGGACTGAAATTAGGTTTTCATTGATGTGGCATTGTTTTGATTTTATAAATGCCAACCAAGTGAAAACTGTTTTCTTTTTTCAATTAAGAAAACAATGCACGTCATTTTTTTTAGTCCTTTTACCACAATTGGTGGAACAACCCCTTCCTTTGAAGTTTCTTGAAACCTTAGAGCATCCACATACGTCTTGCAAGATGACATGGCATACCATGTGGCTTGCACGGCCTTGCAAGACACCCTACTTCTTTCAATATTAGCAAGGTATTTCACAAGTATTATATATTAAACAAATGTATTTTTGTTTAATTTAATTAATTAATTTGAACATTATTTTTTATAATACTTCTTATCCACGCTTTATTTTAAAAAAATGATATTTTTATGCAATGTTTTTATTTAAACTACTAAATTAAAAGTACATTAATATAAAAATTACGAAAATACAAATACTAATACGTAAACGTACACAAACATCAAATTATTAGTTATATTATAATTATCTATATTATTTATATTATAATTTATTAGTTTAGAAAGGAGTTTGGTCTTGCATGTGTGTGGAAAGTGTTATTGCAAAGCTGATGTGGCACTTTAGAAAGGAGTATGGTCTTGCAGGTGTGTGGATGGTCTTAGAGCATCTTCAACAGCTATTTTAAAATAGAAAAAAAGAAAGATTTTAGCAATCTTTTGCTCCAACAGTTATGTCATCTTGTATGCTAAAATAGAGAAAATATGAGAGTGAAGTTTTTTTTTTTGAAACATATGAGAGTGAAGTTAAAAATCTCTAAATTTGGAGAAATTTTCTTTTATGCTAAAATTAGAGAAAAGAAGAAAGAGAAATAATATTTTATTCTTTCCACCAATAAGAGACATTTGAATTAAAAGGTTAAGGAGTGAAATAATATTTTATTAATGTATTGATTATTTTAATATATTAATTAATACTACACTCTCTAAAATAGCATAGCTGTTGGAGTTGGAAGCAAATTTTGTTAGAGATTTTGACTTTTGATACTCTATTTTAGAGAAAATATAGTATAGCTGTTGGAGATGCTCTTACTTCCAACCAGATTTATTTGCATAGATGATGCGTCCCTTTACTGATTTTTACAACCTCTTGAATTATGTTCACTTCCCAACAACTTTTATAAGTCATTTGCCTTCCTGTTCTTCTTACCTCATCATGTCCAAAGCTGTACTACCACCTTCATTACAAGTTGCGATGCGCCATAGTGTCAAGTCTCTTTAAGAGGAAGACTTCGACTCTGATACACTATAAGAAAATTGAACTTTGTTTTACTCTTGACCTCGTTTGTTGGAAACTACCTCCAAATTACCGACATCACGCACGCACATATCAGATATATAGCGACATTTATGTAACCCCAAAAGTTATAGACGAGTAATCGACAGAAAACGAGCGAATTGCAACAAAACAACTTACATCACTAATATGTCGCTAAAGTACCACCTATTACCATATATTGATGACGTATTAGCGGACATACAACCAAGTTGATGGTATTCATCGGTGAGCTATTTCGTATTCCATTTTTATCAACCCAAGTTCGATTCCTTCGATTTATTATAGTTTTTAACTTTTGTGATTCTATTTTTATCAGATTACATGATCAAATTTAATATTGTGATCAATTAAGTCTAAGAATGCCTCTATCATATGAGACCAATAGGTATTGATTGTTACACACAACCTTCAACTTGAGTAACATTTGTGATTGGGGTTTTTTAAAGTTCACATGAAATACAGGGCCCAAAATTTTGTATTATATAGTAATATTTCAAAAAAATTAGTAAATAAAAGAGAATTTTTTTCTTAAAATGGAGATCCAAATTTATTTAGTATATAGTAATATTTCAAAGAATTTAGTAAACAAAAGAGACAAGGTTTCTTAGACTATCAGCATCCAACCCCATCTAACCCACACTTTTTCACTGCCACATCAGCGCCACATCATTTTTCCCTTCCAACCCATTCTAACCCACAAACCCCCACATCCATCCCACACCACCATCCCATTTTATTTATTTTTATTTAATCTAAAAAACAATAAAATAACAATAAAATAACAAAAAAGAAAAATATGGTGAATTATGATTGGTTTATTTTTCATTGTGGCCCACATCCATTCCAACCCCATCCAACCCCATCCCCATCCAACCCCATCCCCATCCAACCCCATTCAACCCCATCCTCCCGATGCGGGTGGTCTTAGTATCTAATAGGGACCAAAAATAATTTAGTATCATGTTAAGGACCCAAACATGTATTAATTAATTGCATTATGTGAGAAAATATGGAAAATTTTAATTTAACGTTCATTTTATAGTATTGTTTATTGTTTCTCTTAGTTTTTATCTAATACGAAAGTCTAAACACTACTTGCCTAAAAAATTTGATTTATTTCCATCATTCATTTCTTAGGACTCTTTTGATTATTCCTTCCACATGGATTATATTTATATTAGAATAAGTAGATTTCTTGTTATTAACTAAGAAAACTTTTATCTTTTCGGAAAATTACCAACCATATGAGACGGTCCAGCATCAATCTATATTTAAGATTTTAAAATTACAGTTGTTTTTTCATACATTATTATTATCCGATATTTAGTGCATTAATCTTAAGTACTTTCTATCTCTAAAATAAGAATAAAAACTCAAATTTTAACTAACATGGGATTAAAATTGATGGTTTCAAAAAAGTTTGTTTTAATCCAACTAAAATACGAAGGTCCGGTTAAGCTTCATAAGAACCGGTTATGAGAACCGGTGTTTTTCGATAAAAGAACCACGGATCTCCCATAGAATCCCTGAGTAATCTGTCAATGATTTGTATTATCTACCGAAAATTTACCCACCAACTTTTACGACGGTTTTGTGACGAATCATCCTTTAACAACAGATTTTCAAGAAAAAGTTGGTAGATATAAGTCTTTTAATAGTGTACTACAATACAATTGCATGTAGCTTGGCAATTTGTAATATATGATTGAAACCATCTTCAATTGGAACACTAAATGCAAAGTGGTCTTAGAAAAACCTATTTATTGAAAACACGTAAAAGTCAAGTAATTAAAACCAGGCCTATCTCATAATAGTAAATTAAAAGTTTACTTACGTTAACTGGTGTTTAAAATGTAGTGACTTTTACGGATAAAATACTATATAATGATAAAATTAATAATAATATTAATTGGTGGCGGTGAAAACGTCGACTGCGAAAATGAAAACAATGGTGGTGGTGACGGTGGTGACTGTGATGGTGGAAGCGACTGTACTATAGCGGTGACAATAGTGGTAGTGGCGGTAACTGATTGTCATGGTTGGATGAAATAGATTAGAGTAAATATAAAGATATAACAGTCAAATTATTGAATGAAATAAAACTGGATTTCTTTTTACCAAAAGCGAAGAACTTTGAATTCCATCATATATATGTGGAATTGGAATTGGAATTTCATACTAAAGACTCATATAATGAACTAAGCACAAGAATGGAATTGACCATGCCAATCCTTTCAGATTCGATTGGATTTCAAAGAATCAAACGTTATAAATTTTGGAGGAATTGGAATGGATAATTCATTTGACAAAATTCTAAATCTACATAAAATGGTTGAAGCTTGTTATGTTTCTCTTACAGTAGATGTGGGAATGACATCCCAAAAGCAAAGTGAATTACCAAATTATATCAATAAAAAATAATTTAAAATTTCTTTTTCTCTTTATTTATATTTAGACAAAGTACTAATAGAATACAATTATAGATTGACAATTAGATATTGACAGGACCGTCACGAAAACTTATTTACTAAAGACATGTAAAAGTCAAGCAATTAAAACCCTATCTCATAGTAGTACATTAAAAGTCACCGTGGATCCAAGATTTTTTCTTAGTGGGGGCACCATGTAAGGTAGATTAAATCCCTGTAAAATTGTCTGATGTATTTTTAGCTTAAATCCACCGCTTCGCTCGATTTTGAACGGTTTTTGGTTGATTTCAAGAAAATTTAAGGTTTTTTTTGTCAAATTTGAGGGACTTTTCGGGTTTTTGATTGATTTCGAGAGTGTTTTTTAGATTTTTGGTTGGTTTCGATGCACTTTTTTTTGTTGATGGGTCCCAGACAAGAAATTAATGAAAGGACACCGATATAAAAAGTCAAAAGAAATTATGTTTTACCTATGAAATTTCAATTTTTTTTTAGTTTAATGGGGTCCCTTCCCACCATTAATTGTACACTAATCCTCCAATGACTACATTATTTGACTATCCAAACATCACGTTTTTATAGGACTAAAATTCATCAATAATCAAATATGTTTAAAATCTTTTAATTGTATTAATCTATCATTAAGTTCAAAAGTTACTTCTTGTTATACAAATGTAATACAAAAATTAGCAACTCTAAGATGACCTATATGATATGAGAGCAAATACTAGGTACAATCTCACTCACAACCTTTAACTTTAGAGCGTCTCTAATGGTAAGGTTCTTAAACCTATGACCTAGAAAAGAACCTGTACATCAAAAAATATGCCATTAGGACTTGAGGAGGTTTATGCCATATCATCAAACGAGTTCATACAGAAGAAGCGCTCCTTGGAGCCAAAAATATAATTATTTAAATAATTTTGGAGGGGACCACAGGGCTCACATCCAGATCCTGTTACAAAATACAAATAAGAGTAGTGGTGGCCGGTGGTCATTTAGTCGGAAAGAAGGGCATCGACAGCTGTGGGAAACGAAAAGAAGGGATAGGGTGAAGGTTGGTGATGGTGGTGACCAACTATGAGAGGTTGGTGGTTGTCGGCGTGAGAGGTGAAGATAAGAGAAATGGTGGAAGTGAAGAGGAGAAAGTGAGAAGGCGTGAAAGACAGAGAAATTTTTAGGGTTTTCAGAATGAAAACTGGGAATTGAAAATAAAGGGTGGGAGGGATTATATTTATTCTTATCAAATTTAATTAGTTTAATTCATTAAAAAAATAAAAAATTATAATTTATTATAATTCTATTTTTTTACTTTCAATTATAGTAATTTTTAATTAGTGTGACTTTTATTATTTTAATTATTAATTATTGTCTTTTAATTATAATTATTTTTTAATTATTTTTTTTAATCATTATAATTTTATATTATTATAGTTTTTATTAAATTAACCATGAATCGGTCCATGATTAGGCCATCAGTACCCCATGGGGGAATCTTTCAATGATTCCCCTCCACATCATCGCCACATCAGATTTTCTTCCATCCCTCACTCCATCCCTCACGATCCCTAAACATCCGTACCCCATTCCCTCAAACCCCTTTGCCACCTCATTTATTTTAATTCTTTTATTTATACATTTAATTATTTTAATTCTTTTATTTGCGAGAATTGCGGATGATAACCTTGTTGTGTAAACGCTTGGAAACCAAGCTGTTGATCTTCTTGCGATTGTGGTGTATTCGGTCGGTTACGACGGGATGTAGGTGTTCTGTTTGGATTCATGATGAGAGAGGTTGAGAGAATTTGAGAGAGTTTGAGAGGTGTGAGATTGAGAGAGTTTGAGAGGTGTGAGAAATAAGAGGTTGAGAGAATAAGAGGTTGAGAGGTGTGAGAAATAAGAGGTTGAGGGTTAAATATATAGTGGGATTAAATTGAGAAAAAATTTTATTTTTTTTTGTTTAAAAATAGCCGTTCAACGGCATTGTTTTTTAAAATTTAATAAAAAAATATTTTTTTTAAAAAACCCACGGGATGGAGCGGGCACCCATCCCCGCATCCAATCCCGCCCCGCTCATCCTGCATCCTCCGTACCCCATCCCCGCACCAAACCGCATCATCCCGAGCCCCCCATCCCGCTGGGTACGGATGGCCTTAGGAGTGAAAGGTTTATAAAATGAGTAGGAAAGAGAAAACTGATATGACATAGAGAGAAAGCTGATGTGGCAGAGTCATAAACATCTGAAGAGGTTCATGACTGGGGATGCTCTTAGAGGTTCATAAAATGAAATGTGTTAAATATAATTTAATCAGGTTTGATCATGTATTTAGATGAAAAGAATTGAAATTAAATATGTTAAAAGAATTTAAATATGTTTTTTGGTTGTTAAATATAACTTAAGATTTATAATAGAATACTGATAAATTAGGAAATTTACCCTCCATCAAAAATTTCATATTTTATTCCTTAATTTATAAATAAGATATAATGATAACATTAATAATAATATTAATTGATAGCGCCGGCAACCGTGGCAATGGTGAGGACAATGGTTTGCGGTGGTGGTTGCGATGATGGTGGAAGTGACGGTATTGGTGACAATAGTGGTAGTGGCGGCGATAGTGTTAGCGGTGATGGTGGTGGCGGTGGTGATGATCAATGGCAGATTTAAAGCCATGGGGTAGGGGCCGGGCACAGACCCCAAACAAACTAATGTCTATCAAATTAATTTTCTACTATTTACCAGCATTTTATTAAAATAAAAGTTAAGGCCCCTCCAAATAACAATCAAAGACCCCAACGTATTAAATAAAGGGAAATTAATTAAAATACCCAAAGTCAAACCAACTGTTATCAAAATACCCAAAAAAAATTCAATTTTGCAAAAATACCCAAAATACCCGCGATGGGGTCCAGCGATCGCGGGATACGCTGACGTGGCACGTATTTTGGGCACAAATGCCCCAAGAAGCCCCTAAACTTTGGCCGCGGTACACTTTTAGTCCCTGCCCGCGATCGCAGCCCGCGATGGGCCAAAATTTACAGTTTTGGTCCCTGAACTTTTCAACTTTTGGTCCCTGAAAATTTACACTTTCAGCCCCTATACTTAGACGAATCTTGATGTTTTTACTGTTTTTTTCCACAATTATTGCAATTTAAAGACCGATTTGTGGTTGAAATTCAATTGCATGTTTCAATCAATGTTAAATCAATGTTTTTGGAATATCAGTTTGTGGATGAAATGAGAGATTGGTTTTCTGATATGTTGGTTGTTTCATTCATAAATAGACGTAAAATTCAAGCCATAATTCTCACACAACGATTTCATTGTTGCAATATTTCTTTCTGCAATATTTTGTGTTTGAGATACTACTGAAAAAATGAGTTCATCTGTTGCAAAAGCTAAGCTATATTTCTGTTTTGATGGTGAATGGATGCAAGATAACAATGAGTGGAATTTTGCTTATAAATCTAAGCATGGTGTTAAAGTGTCAGTAAACTATACTTATCAGAAGTTTGTTGCATACGCCATGCAAAAATGTGGAATCAACTCTTCTGATATTTGCAAGTTAGTGTTTAAAAATGGCGATGGGTCATTTGTGGATTTATCCAACGATGGGGATATCTATACTTTTCTGCACCTTGCAGTCGATTCAGAAAGACCCCCATTACTCTTTGTGTATCCCGGCGTATCCGACGGTGACGACGACGGTGACGAGGAGGGTGATTCTCAACAAATAGAGCAGCCTGATTCTCAACAACAACCACCACCACCACCATCACCACAACCACACGAATGGCGTACTGCTGGAGTTGCTGATGACGAAACCCATGTTTTCAGAACGAGTAATTCTGAAATAGACAGATCAGACACCGATAATGATGATCACGAAGAATATACCCCTAGTAGAAAATCATGTAGTCAGATAAATGACTTTTTTGATATGCCCCTTATTCTTCCAGACTCCCATACCCAGACACAAAGCTACGAACCTACACCTTATATTCGTAGCGAAAGTTTAACAGCAGGTCAGATATTCGATTCGAAGGATCTCTTAGCAAGTCAGATCGGACTCAAGTTCTTGGAAGAGGGTTTCCAAAGTCGCGTGCGGGCATCTGACAAAATCAAATACATAGTTGAATGTGCTAGAGAAAAGTGTGAGTGGAGGTTGTACGCGATTCACACGGGTCCCAAAGGAGGGGTGATAATGATTAGAAAGTTGCACGACGTACACACTTGTACGAGGACGCAACTTAATCCCCACCACAAACAAGCCGGCAAAAAGACTTTGGGTGCGATCCTGAAAAACAAATTTCTTGATGTTAGCAGGTCATTGCGTCCAAAGGACATCGTCCACGACGTTCACCGGCAGTTCGGCGTCACGATTGATTACCACCAAGCGTGGCGTGCGCGCTGCCATGCACTGTTTATGGTGAGAGGCACGTTCGAGGAGTCGTATGAACGACTCCCGACATATTTATATAACTTGCAGCTGCAGAACCCTGGTACTGTCACGCAGCTACAGACCGATTCACGTGGACGGTTTGAGATGTGCTTCGTGGCCCTTGGACCCGCGGTACGTATTTTAACACGTCATATGTTTACACATTATAAACTATAACATTTACACATTATAAACTATAACATTTTAACCTATGTTTTTGCAGATCCGTACATTTCTGGCAAATCTACGTCGTGTCCTGATAATAGACGCAGCCCATCTAAAGGGTCGTTTCTTGGGTATGATGTTCCTTGCGGTTGCCATGGACGGGGATAACTCCATCGTTCCAGTAGCTTTCGGCGTAGGCAAGTCTGAAACCGGGGACGAGTGGACTTGGTTTATGTCCATGTTGAGACAAGCTATCGGAGACCCGCAAGGGTTGGTGTTTATGTCTGACAGGGCTCCTTCCATAAGCGTCGCAATCTCTGCCATCTACCCAAACGCCTCTCATGCCATATGCTGTCGACATTTGGAGATGAACGCCAAATCCAAGGACAAATGTATTACCACCTACAAGGATGTCTATTGGGCGGCATGCAGAGCATATACGGATCGGGAGTTTTCCAAGTACATGAATATGCTACGATACAGTGTCAAGGAAGCAGCCAAAGTCTTTGACGATGCTGGACCGGAGAGGTGGTCCGAGGCCCATTTTCCTGGACAACGGTATGACATTCTGACCTCGAATAGTGCAGAGTCTGTGAATGCACTCTCCCGTTTTGCGCGTAGATGTCCGATTGTTAATCTTATGGACTACTTTCGGACCTTTCAACAAGAGTGGTACCAAATTCGACGCCTAAAAGGAGCTGAGATGCAAAATGCACTCATACCAACGGCGGAGAAGATCGTTCAGTACAGGGCGCGTCGTTCGGGGACATGGCCGGTAAGAGCAATCGGGTATGGGAGGTACGAGGTGCATGATGACTATATTCACGCGATTGTGAATATGGAAGACCACCTTTGTTCGTGTCGCGAATGGGATAAATCTGGGTTACCGTGCGGCCATGCCATCGCTGCAGCAAGACATATGACTCGTACAGATTGCAGCGACTTGGCTGTACCTTTCTTCACGTCCGAATATTACCGGAAAACATACGTGGAGGTAATAAACCCAGCTGGACCCCCTGCAGCATGGGTGTATCCACCCGACCCGCTTCCACCATGCTATCCACCTTTAATGGATAAGAACAGGGCCGGGAGACCGAGAAAGAACGACCGACGTCCATCACGTGGTGAAAGTTCGATACAACGAAGATGTACTCGGTGCCAATGCGTAGGACACACTCGTGGAGAGTGTCCAAATCCCGCCCCTTCAACCGTGCCAAGGAGACATTCTGTCAGTCAAATCCCGGGCCCGTCACAGCTTGAACCATATGGAACAAACCCATATGATACTGTTGATCTAAACACTGATTTGTAAATGATATATATACACACATACATATGCTTCTAAATGAACATTGATAACACAGCTAGTTTGTAAATGATATATATATATATATATATATATATATATATATTCGTATTATATATTTACACACATAAAGAAAATAGGAGACCTTCAATTTTTCTTAGTATTTTCTTGACCTTGTTCTTGCATCCATGGCAGTGAATGTTAACTCTGAGTACACATGTCTGTTTATATATTCATATTAGATACGTTTTAATTTTAACAAATTACACCATTATAGTTAATTATTTAATTTATGGTACATCTCATATTTTTTTTTTCAATTTTGTTTTACACTCCTATCGCATTAACATAATAATCATATATTAACTAATTCATTAAATCGTTTTAAATTATTATTATTTGAATGTGTTTATAGATATCGTGAATGGCAATAGGAGAAGGTAGAATTGTTTATAAATGGGGTTTTGACAAGTTGGTATCACTGGACTCATTTAAGAATTGTGAAAATGGGTATTTGGCGAATGATGATTCATGTGTGTTTAAAACACTTCAGCTCCAAACACACATGAATCATCATTCGTCAAATACCCATTTTCACAATTCTTAAATGAGTCCAGTGATACCAACTTGTCAAAACCCCATTTCATATTATATATATACACACACGTACATATGCTTCTAAATGAACATTGATAACACAGCTAGTTTGTATTCCATCCAACAAGCTCTTCATCTTCAATCTTTCTGACCCTTCTTCAACGGCTTCTGCTTTTGCAACCACGTATGGCCATTGTGTACCACAACCCGCACACACTTTAGCAAATGAGTTGACTTCAATCTTTCTGACCCTTCTTCAACAGCTTCTGCTTTTGCAACCACGTATGGCCATTGTGTACCACAACCCACACACACTTTAGCAAATGAGTTGAGGGTTGTCATATATTCTACAAGAGGAGTAGGCCCATGAATGAGGTAACCTCTGACTTGACCTTGCATGATGTATCCAACCTAACCGTGGTTCAGCAGCTTAAAAACTACTTTTCAGAGAAATTAACAACAACAAAAAATACAAAACAACAACACAGTAAAAAAAATACAAACAACAACACAGTAAAAAAAAAATACAAAACAAAAAAAAATATAACCACCACCTACTTAAAAATTGATTTAGTTTCATCAATCCAAGCTTGCTTCTCGTTTACCTTCGCTTGAATAATTGCGAAGTCTTGCAGAATATGGTGAATTGCCTCTTGTTCTCGACGAACACGAGCCTTCCGAGCTTTTATATCCCCTTTCATCCTTTTGATCTCCCTGTCTTCCTCTTCGATCTTTCTCAAATGGACTGCCTTCCTGTCCATAATTTTTTTCCACTCTTCTGTTAGTTCATCTATCTCCTTTTCCTTTTTTGCTATGGCGACCTCGATTTGAGGTGGCATTTTTTCAGGAGTAGACTTAGGGTTTGATGACGATGCCATTTATGGATGAAATGAGAGAAGAGAGAAATCAATTCAAAGAAAGAAAGCAAGAGAGAAATCAAGAAAGAAAGCAAGAGGAAGTGTGAATTGTGAATTGCATCTTACTGGTATTTATGGATGAAATCTCAAACATGCAAATGAATTTCAACCACAAATCGGTCTTCAAAGTACAATAATTGTGGAAAAAAACAGTAAAAGCATGCAAGATTCGTCTAAGTACAGGGGCTGAAAGTGTAAATTTTCAGGGACCAAAAGTGTAAATTTTGGTCCATCGCGGGCCATCGCGGGCTGCGATCGCGGGCAGGGACCAAAAGTGCACCACAGCCAAAGTTGAGGGGCTTCGCGGGGCATTTCGGGCGAAAATACGTGCCACGTCAGCCCTAGCCCGCGATCGCGGGATTCATCGCGGGTATCACGTCAGCCCTAGCCCGCGATCGCGGGATCCATCGCGGGTATTTAGGGTATTTTTGCAAAATGGAATTTTTTTTGGGTATTTCGGTAACAGTTGGTCAAACTTAGGGTATTTTAATTAATTTCCCTTAAATAAATACCTTAATACCATTTTTTAGCCCTCTAATTTATCATGACTCAGTCAAATTTTGTATTAATGTGTAACTTGTTTATTTCATTTAAGTTTAAAGGAAATAGAAAAATATATAAATGGTAGTCTCCTGTCTTTCTTTAACCGAAATAGTAAAAACTAACCGAAAACTAAACCAAATAAGTTATGTTTACTTGAATTAACGAATCTGTTAGACAACCTAGGGGGGGGGGGGAGGTTGTATTTAAAATCTTTTACTTTCAAAAATTCTTTTTACAAATAAATACAGAATAAATAAAGCAGAGTATAAATAAATAAGTATACAACAATTATATAAACAGATATAATTTAAATGCACAGCGGAAATGTAAATAGATAAGGGAAAGAGAATACTTGACAACGGAATTTTTAAAGTGGTTCACCAAACACAAAGTTGGCTAGTCCACCTCGAGAAAATAACACTTCTCGGAGATCCAATACGAAACGTGTTCTTTACGGTAGAAACACAAACCTTAATACAACAAACGCGAATCACTCTACTTTGAGAGATTAATGTGGATCACTCACTCTTATTCAAACACTTACAAGAGGGTATAATTTTAATATGAATAATCACTCTTGAATAAGGTTTATCACTTGGATATTTTTAGAGAGTTTGATCACTTGAGTTGTGTTGCTGATTCAACTAATCGAGAGATTTTAATCTGCTATCAACTCAAGATTTCTTACTCAAAAATTAATTTTATCAGTTTAAGTGATTTAGTGTGAGTAAGAAGGCAGCAGAATAATAATCAAATGCTGAGGGATAATTTATTGCTGAAGTTGGTGTAGCATTGAAGGCTGGTGGTTGCATGATATTTATACTGGATGAGCAACAGGGCAGAAGCTTTCGCGGTATACCGGCTTTCCATCGCGGTATACCTGCGTCAGAAAAAAGTACACTGCAGAGGAGAAGGTCAACCCTGCAAAAACAAACGGTACATGGTACCCGCGGTATACCGCGTTGCACACGGCGGTATACCGCCTGAAAAGGTTCCTGACAAGAGAAGAACTGATGGGTGAACAGTATCGCGGTATACCGCGTGGACCTTGGCGGTATACCGCCTGACAGTCGTACAAAAGGGCAGTTGCGCTGGAAGGCTTCTTTCGGCTGAACACTCTTTGCATTTAATGATGAACAGTAGCAGTATGATGTGATTTTAATAAAATAACATATATATATATATCAGCGATTTATATATATATTTAATAAAAAAAATATATATTATATATATATTTGATTCAAATATATTTATATAGATACGAAATATCCAAGTGATAAAATATTTTAGGGTGTTTATCATTTTAAAATAAAATGACGAAACTCTTCAGACTTGGATTCTTCAGATAAAAAATTTATCGAGATCATTTAAATATCTGCACACTCAGATAAAATATTAGATAACAAATAATGCGGTGTGTTTTGTAATCATCAAAATAAATATGGAGATGTGATTTTATGTGTACCAAAAATATATCACAATATTTAAAGCTGGGTACACTTGCACCAACAATCTCCCCCTTTTTGATGATGACAAACACAACGCTAAACACGAGAGCATACTCGGTTTCTCTCCCCCTTTTGTCGAAGCAAAAAGGGTTTAAGAAGGTCGCTTATGCTCCCCCTCAAAAGATGCTCCCCCTCAAAATATGAAATATTTGAGAGTTAGTATTTATCAAGGGTTATACTCAAGCATGCCTAAACCAAGTCTTAATTTAAAGAACGCCTTCTTGTTAAGGGCTTTTGTGAAAATATCGGCCAAATTATCTTCCGAATCAACCTTTTCAAGCACGATTTTGCCTTTTTGAACATTATCTCGTAAAAAGTGATGTCTCAATTCAATATGTTTTGTACGAGAGTGTAAAACGGGATTTTTGCTTAAGTTTATAGCACTTGAGTTATCACACATAATTGGAATTTTGGTTAGATGTACCTCAAAATCGGTAAGTGTGTGTTTCATCCATAGGACTTGAGCACATGCTCTTGCGGCGGCTACATATTCCGCTTCGGTTGTAGACAAAGCTACGGATTGTTGTTTCTTAGAGAACCAAGACACAAGTGAGAGACCTATAAAGGCACATACCCCACTAGTACTCTTTCGGTCAACAATAGATCCACCAAGATCGGAATCGGCGAAACACGTTACTTCTAACTCGGGTTTCTTTGCGTACCATAAGCCAAGATTAGTAGTACCTCGTAAATATCGAAAAATACGCTTGACAGCTTCATAGTGAGTTTGTTTAGGTGAAGATTGAAAGCGAGCACATAAACATACACTAAACATAATATCAGGTCTACTAGCAGTTAAATATAATAAACTACCAATCATACCACGATAAATCTTTTCATTAAAATCGTTTCCCTCCTCGTCACGAGATAATTGAAGGTTTGTGGTCATTGGAGTTTCAACGGGTTTGACATTTTCAAAGTTAAACTTTTTCAACATATCTTTACAATATTTAGATTGACTAATAAAAATACCAGTTTCACATTGTTTGATTTGCAATCCTAAGAAGTATTTTAACTCTCCCATCATGCTCATTTCAAACTCGCTTGTCATTTTCGCAGAAAATTCATTACACAGTTTTTCATTAGTGGAACCAAAAATAATATCATCAACATATACTTGCACAACCACAATATCATTTTGAACATATTTCACAAATAAAGTATTATCTATTTTACCCATAATATAACCACTAACAATTAAAAAGGTTTTTAATCTATCATACCACGCACGCGGAGCCTGCTTTAAACCGTAAAGCGCCTTTTTCAATTTATAAACATGTGTCGGGTTTTCAAAACTTTCAAAACCGGGAGGTTGAGAAACGTATACCTCCTCATTTATAATACCATTTAAGAAAGCACTTTTAACATCCATTTGAAATAATTTAAAATCTTTAGCATTTGCAAAAGCGAGAAGCATTCGAATAGACTCCAACCTTGCAACCGGTGCAAAGGTTTCGTCATAATCTATACCTTCTTGTTGACTGTACCCCTTGGCAACTAAACGTGCCTTGTTTCGTGTGACTCCGCCGTTCTCGTCTACCTTATTTCGGAAGACCCATCTTGTGCCAATAATGGTTTGACTACTAGGGCTAGGCACTAAGTCCCACACATCATTCCTAGTAAATTGGTTTAACTCTTCTTGCATGGCCAATATCCAATCCTCATCACCTAAAGCTTCATCTATGGTTTTAGGTTCTATGGTTGAGATAAAGGCATGGAAAGCACAATGGGTATGGATTTGTGATCTAGTTGTCCTTTGGTTTAGGTCACCTATAATTTGATCTACGGGATGGCCTCGAGCGGTTCTAAGGTTAGGATCATCTATACCTTGTGGAATAAAGCACGGAGGGGCATCACTAGATTCAATATTATTTGTGGAAGGTTGGGTACTTAAATCCAAGTTGCTAAGTTGTTGTGCTAAGACGTCTCCTTCACGGATATTGTCATTTGCTAAGGGTGCACTAGGTTTGGGAGGACTCTCGTCAAAGCTAACATTTAAGGATTCTTCTACTACCATGGTCTCCTTATTTAGGATTCTATAGGCTTTGCTATTCCAAGAGTAACCTAGGAACACTCCTTCATAGGCTTTAGGGTCAAATTTGGTTAAGTAGGATTTGGTGTTTAAAATGAAACATTTACAACCAAAAACTTTCAGGTGAGCTAGGGAAGGTTTTCTACCACGGTAAAGTTCATAGGGTGTCTTATTTAGGATACCTCTAATTAGGACACGGTTAAGCACATAGGTCGCGGTAGCAACGGCATCACACCAAAACTTTTGGGGAACTTGATGTTCGTTTAGCATGGTTCTACTCATTTCTTGCAACGTTCTATTTTTCCTTTCAACAACCCCGTTAGATTGAGGTGTTCGAGGAGCAGAAAAGTTATGAGTTATACCATGTTTATCACAAAAGGCACCAAATTGTACATCATTATCGAATTCTCGTCCATGGTCCGTACGTATGGAAACAATCGTACAACCTTGTTGGTTTTGAATTCTTTTTCCTAAAATTTTAAACTTTTCGAAAGCCTCATTTTTATGTCTTAAAAATAAAGTCCAAGTATAACGGGAATAATCATCCACAATAACCAAAGTATAAAAATTTCCTCCAAAACTTTGAATAGCCATCGGGCCAAAAAGATCCATATGTAAAAGTTCTAAAACTCTTTGAGTAGAAATAACATTTTTTGATTTATGAGAAACGTGATGTTGTTTGCCGACACGACAAGCATCACAAAAATGATTATCAAACTTTAATTTTGGCAGGTCACTCACAAGCTCCTTATTTTTTAAGTTTTGCATTAATCTTAGATTAGCGTGACCTAAACGCCTATGCCATAAAGTAGAAACATCATTAATAGAAGATAAGCATACATTTTCAGATACAACAGTTTTACAAATATATAAATTTCCTTTTACAAAACCATTTAAAAGAACTTTACCATTTTTTATGATTTTACAAGAATCTTCTTCGAAGACAACAGTTATACCATTTTTACACAATTGGCGAACACTTAACAAATTAAAATGTAGATTGTCAACATGATTAACATTAAGAAATTGAACATTATTGCAAGAAACTGTACCTCTACCAATTATATTTCCTTTGGAGTTTCCTCCAAAAATTACCTGTCCACCATCACATGACTTATATGATGAAAAGAGATTATTGTTTCCGGTCATGTGACGTGTGCAACCACTATCGAGTATCCAGTCCATATCAAGGTCAATCTACAATAATGAAGATGTAACTTTTATGGTCCCCATTTCTCGTGGGTCCTTGACAATTAGTTTCAATGTCAACCAACATGCATATATATAAAGTCAAACAGAATATATATATATATATATAATACATTACACAATATTAATATATATATATAATACATCAAACCATATTAATATATATATATAACACATATCAAGTAAGACAAAATATATACAATATATTAAACAACTTTAATATATAATATATCAACCACAAATATATATATATAACATATTAAACAAACACCATATATATATATATGTAATACGTATATATATATAAACAAACAGTACATAGTAATATATATTACTTATATATATAATATATACAACAAATTATATTTAAACTATATATATATATATAACATATATACATAACACATTTAAAACCATAAACGCATACCACCGGGATTATCATTACTAAACATTCCTTTTGGAATCCATTTATTTACCATTTTAATTTTGCGATTATATTTATCATACACATAAAAACAAGCATTTACATTCGCATTATTATTAGGTTTAGAATATTTATCATGGTACATGCGAGCATACGGTTTTCTCGTATTATAATTTACATTATTTATTTTACGCACATACGGAGGTTTTTGCACATATTGATTTCTTGTATTTACTTTAGGTGATTCATAAAATCTTTTGATGGGTTTACATGAACATTTATCAACACAAGTATTGGAACCAATGCCTTTTCTACATTTTATACGGTTAGGCATATTTAGCATGTTAAGGACTTTCTCATTACTACTTTGAAAAGCTTTTGCTAATAAATCATCCTTTTCATACGCATCACATTTTGCTTTTAAACATGCAATCTCATTCTCAAGAATATCACATTTTGTACAAATAATATTTTCATGTGATTTTTTATTTAAGCATGCAATTTCTTTATTTAAAATATCACAAGATTTACAAAAATCTTTTTCTCCTAATTTAGTTTCTAATTTAGCAATTATATCCATATCATTTTCAGATTTTTGTTTAACATTATTTATTTCCTTTTTACATGCATTTACAGTTTCTTTTAACATAGCATTCTCATCTTGGTAACGATTTGCAAGAGCGGCCATTTTATGAAAAGATTCATATAATTCTTCAAGATTATTTTCATTATCACTTTCATAATCACTATCGTAATCCGAGTAAGAAGATTTTACCTCGTCGTCGCTTTCGGCCATAAGACAAATGGCTTGATAGTCATCTTCTTCTTCACTCTCGCTCCACGCGCCTCCAATGAAGGCTTTCTCCTTCTTCTTTTGGAACTTGTTCTTTTTCGGACATTCATTGGCGTAGTGGTCTTTGTCACCACATGAGTAGCAAAAGCCTCTCTTTGGCTTAGCTTTATCGTCTTCACTCGAGTCGCCATTTTTCTTAACTTTTTCGTCTCGTTTATGGAACTTACGACTTCGATTTTCACCACCACGACGGTAGTTACCGTTTCTTTGAAATCTGCCATTGTTAGAAAATTTATTATTATTATTAAGAAATTTGGAAAAGTTTCTTACCAACATGGCGACTTCATCGAGAGTTTCGGATGGATCTTTCGAGGAGCTAGCTTTCTCCTTTTTCTTCTCAACTTTTGGTGTTGAGACATTGAGAGCGATTGACTTCTTTTTAACTTGCTCCCGATCTTTGTTTCTTTTAAGTGCAATTTCATGCACTTTAAGATTACCGATCAAGTCATCTATCTTCATTATGGAAAGGTCACGGGAGTCTTCTAAAGATGTTATCTTTTGCATCCACTCCGAAGGAAGGGCTCGTAGGATTTTCCTTATATAGTCCTCGTTAGGATAAGTGCGATCCAAACCTTTCAAAGTAGTCACAATAAGGTTAAATCTTTTAAACATTGAGTCAATTGACTCATCTTGTTTCATTTCGAATAGTTCATAATCGTGAACTAAAATATTCACTTTACTAGATTTAACCTCCGTGTTTCCACGATGAGTATTATTTAAACTTTCCCATATTTGATTTGCAGTTTTATATGTATATACTCTTTCAATTTCATCAGTTGTTAAAGCAGCATATAATATATTCTTAGCTTCAAAGTTTAAACAAAAATGAGTTTCATCAGAAGTAGTCCATTCATCTATAGGTTTATCAATATAAACATCATCTTTCACAATGGTGGGTTTAAAATTCCCTTTTTCTATAATATTCCAAATCTTTTGATTTTTTGCCACGCACGTGACATTCAAATAGCTCGGCCCAAATGCCAAACTTTTCAGTATCTATCAAAGGAGGTTTTGAAAACACAATATTAGTTTGTTGAGCCATTTAAAGGAATAGAAGAAATTTATGCAGAAATTTTTGAAAGACCTGCTCTGATACCAAATGTTAGACAACCTAGGGGGGGGGGGAGGTTGTATTTAAAATCTTTTACTTTCAAAAATTCTTTTTACAAATAAATACAGAATAAATAAAGCAGAGTATAAATAAATAAGTATACAACAATTATATAAACAGATATAATTTAAATGCACAGCGGAAATGTAAATAGATAAGGGAAAGAGAATACTTGACAACGGAATTTTTAAAGTGGTTCACCAAACACAAAGTTGGCTAGTCCACCTCGAGAAAATAACACTTCTCGGAGATCCAATACGAAACGTGTTCTTTACGGTAGAAACACAAACCTTAATACAACAAACGCGAATCACTCTACTTTGAGAGATTAATGTGGATCACTCACTCTTATTCAAACACTTACAAGAGGGTATAATTTTAATATGAATAATCACTCTTGAATAAGGTTTATCACTTGGATATTTTTAGAGAGTTTGATCACTTGAGTTGTGTTGCTGATTCAACTAATCGAGAGATTTTAATCTGCTATCAACTCAAGATTTCTTACTCAAAAATTAATTTTATCAGTTTAAGTGATTTAGTGTGAGTAAGAAGGCAGCAGAATAATAATCAAATGCTGAGGGAGAATTTATTGCTGAAGTTGGTGTAGCATTGAAGGCTGGTGGTTGCATGATATTTATACTGGATGAGCAACAGGGCAGAAGCTTTCGCGGTATACCGGCTTTCCATCGCGGTATACCTGCGTCAGAAAAAAGTACACTGCAGAGGAGAAGGTCAACCCTGCAAAAACAAACGGTACATGGTACCCGCGGTATACCGCGTTGCACACGGCGGTATACCGCCTGAAAAGGTTCCTGACAAGAGAAGAACTGATGGGTGAACAGTATCGCGGTATACCGCGTGGACCTTGGCGGTATACCGCCTGACAGTCGTACAAAAGGGCAGTTGCGCTGGAAGGCTTCTTTCGGCTGAACACTCTTTGCATTTAATGATGAACAGTAGCAGTATGATGTGATTTTAATAAAATAACATATATATATATATATCAGCGATTTATATATATATTTAATAAAAAAAATATATATTATATATATATTTGATTCAAATATATTTATATAGATACGAAATATCCAAGTGATAAAATATTTTAGGGTGTTTATCATTTTAAAATAAAATGACGAAACTCTTCAGACTTGGATTCTTCAGATAAAAAATTTATCGAGATCATTTAAATATCTGCACACTCAGATAAAATATTAGATAACAAATAATGCGGTGTGTTTTGTAATCATCAAAATAAATATGGAGATGTGATTTTATGTGTACCAAAAATATATCACAATATTTAAAGCTGGGTACACTTGCACCAACAGAATCGTGTACGGTGAAAATGAATAACTCAAAACCATTTTGGTTAGGATGAATTATTTGGTTTCAGAATTTCTTCAACACCCTTAAGTGTGGCCCCAACCATAAAAATTTATGGATCCGCCACTGATGATGATCGTCATGATAGGATGAAATAGATTAGAGTAAATATAACTATATAAGAGCATGGTAGTCAAAAGATGGAATGTAATCAAATTGGAATTTTTTACTAAAACCGAAGAAATTTACATTCCATCATATGTAGAATTGGAATTTCGTATTAAAAATTCATCTGAATGAACCAAATACATGAATGAAATTGACTTGACCATGCAAATTCTTTCGGATTCTATCGAATTCCAGAGAACCAAACACCATCTTAGGTGTTTTCCCCCAAAGTTCATTACAATATATCTTTATCGACAAGATGTTGCTAAATTTGCTCCTGAAAATTGTTGAAGAAAACTAGGATAGATGAGATTACAAATTTACAATATATACTCTGATCTGCTATAACCCATTCAAGTAACAAAATCTTTTCTCGATCAATACTTCATCAATATTGTTGGTTGTCGATTAATATTGCATCAATATTGATTAATGTAGTTTCTAGTTTTTGATTTATTGTATCAATATTGTGGGGGGCCTCTTATGTTCTTTATTCGTATTTATGGATGCTCTGACTCAAAAATAAATCTATTTCTCATGTATCAAAAGTCAAATAAAAAGAACAAAGCTTCTTGTTGACTGTAATAGCACCTATGAACATATGTTGTGATCCCAGAACAAGTAATCAATCCATGATTAAGCACTAAATTGGCCACCAATATATATTCAATCAAGAACAATCCCCAAATACAAGATGAACTCTAGAGAGAAAAGCTTAAGTGTGTGTGTACTTGGGTGTATTCAATTGATGACCTAAAATGAATAAGAGGCTAAGTATACATTATATATGGTGTAACATTAGCAATTACACATCTAGTCCCTCTACAAAGTACAATTAGATAAAATAGGCACTAACATTCTCCCCTTTTGTACGAAGTAGAGGCCAAAAGATTAAATGTCCACCGGAGTCACCATCTTCTTCCGAATCCCAAAAGTGAGTTCAAATCTCCTTAGCGCATTCCGGTACTCCAGTCGGTATGTTATGGCGGCCAGTATTTCTTTGATCAGCTCCTTCTCTTTATCTTTCAGTTTCACTTCCCCTCTCTCATCCAAACGTATTCTGCTCTCAAGGTGGATCTTTATCATCCTGAATGTTCTGTCACTAAACTTGTTAGCTTCAACAACTCTCATGAATCTTTTCTTTGAGTTTCTGTCAAAGTAAACAACTCCAAGTTTCGGTTTCTGTGACACAGTGTAGGCTGGGAATCCTTGAATATCAGGAATACGTCGGTTCGGTGCTCTAATGTTTAAGTGGACTTGGTGTGACTCCAAGGCCATTTGGAAATCCGTAAGATAAGAAAATTTCAGGATATTCCGCATAAACCTCTTCACACTTTGATATCCAGCCGACCAATCAACCTTCTTTTCAGGAGCACGAGACAGGATTTCATACAGATTACATAAGTCTTCAAGCTTTAGACTCTTGAAATCTGCCTCAGAGAAGACGTGTTCGGAGCCATCGGACCTCTGTACTGTAAACTGTGGGAACCAGACTTTGAAAAGCCGGCAGGAGTCTATCTTCAGCACTTTCACAATAGTTTTGTCTGATCTCACCACGTTTGTATTCAGACATTCACTTCCCATGACATGTAGAAATTCGATTCTACGCAGTGAAGGCCAGTCCTCAACTCCGTATATCTTTGCTAAGTCAATTCTCTGGATGTCTCTAACAAACAAGTCTCTTCTAATGCTCTCTTGATAAGGAGTCAGAATCCTTACTCGTAAGCCAGTAGCCACATACCTTGGCTCATCAGCAATTATCTCTTGAAATTGCCTCAGTTCTGCTTTAAGTTTTGGATCCCTGCTTCTGCCATCGGCTTGTAATCGAACAATCAGAGCAATTTCCTGTACCATTGGAGCCGAAGGAGCGGAAGTACTGCACTCTGATCAGTTGCCGCTTGTGGTTCAGTAGTAGGAGCTTCATTATCGGAATCCGGAGCAGCCATAATAACTTCGGTGACATCAAATACATCTTCTAATTCCTCTTTGATCTGGACAAAAGTCTTATCAATTTCCTCATCTGAATCTATGTAGATAATATCAATTAGCATGTCATCTGCCATCCGTTCATCCTTCGTTCTATTGTCAACAACCGAAGGCTTTTCAACCCCAATTATGACATCAGCTAGAACGTTGATATCATCCACTTGAACCATTTCAGTACCTGTTCCACCGGTTTCTGTCTCCCTTTCATCAGCTGACTGACCTGAACCCCCAACATCCGCAGTAGCTGTAGCACTAGATTCACCAACCTTTGCTCTCTTCCCCCCTCATGAGAATCAGGATCATCCTGATCATCATGTCTTCGTTTCCATGGAGCTTGAGCTTGTATGCCACACTTTTCTTCAACTACCTTAAGCCGGTTAGAAATGGAGGTGAATCCATTCATCATAGCATCCGTCATATCTCTCATTGAATTGGTAAGACGCTCGAAGTCGTTGCTCGAAGGTGGTGTGTTTGAGGTTTGGGCTTGAGGTTGGGTATGTTGACGGAGTAAACTAATTAGGTCAACTTCTTCAGCTGTACTTGTGTCACTTTTGGCTAGGAGACGGGCTAACAGCTCTGATTTGTGCTGGTCTTCAGGAATTTGGTGTAACGGAACTGGAGGTGGTTGTTGTGGGTCGGATTGTGTATCAGATGGTTGGTTCTGAGGGATTGACGACGATTCAGCAGTATGTTTGCCCTTGATGGCTCTGCTCACTTCTTGTGTTAACCTGTCAACTGTTCGTTGCGAAGCCCTCTGGTTTTGTTGCAAGGCGAGATGGATAGAAGATAATGCAGACGACAGGAGTGGAAGTGTGATATAATGTGGAGGCGGTCCAAGCATACGTATAACCTGTTCAGGAAGAAAAGTGGGAAAAGCGTATCTAACATCCGGACCACTTAGGTTACCGGTTAGAGTAGCGGTTGTAGCAACCGTACTGCCTGTGTTCATAACTGGCAAAGGGTTGACCATGACAGGACTTCCACCCGGTCCTCGCGAGGCACCAACGAATGGCGGCCTAACTCTGGGTGTTCCGGTTGGAGCACGAAAGCTCACAACTTGTTGGGATTCCGACGCGTGTGGCCTAGGAAAAGATGTATATCCAAATGGCTCTAGACTCAATGTGCGTGGAATAAAAGTCGATGGCCGGGGCAGGAGCCTACCTGTTTCAATATCAGCAGACACCAAGTGTGTCGCCGATAGCAGTTGAGCTTGATCCCCCGTGGAAGATGAAACGCCGGAAATTTGAGATGCCGACGAGTGGCTTAGTGGGGTTGTGCATTGCTGGGTCCACCATGGCTTGTTCAATACGCAACGGCGACGTACGCGCGTTGGTAGAAGATGTGGCTACCCGACTAGTATCAGTGTGGGGAGAGTCAGTAGTTAAAACTTTATTTGACTCTATCACATTCTCTCCCATTTCTTTTCTCACCACATCACAACTCTCATCAATATTTTCAACTAAAACACCCTCATCCCGCCTTATGCCACCAGTATCACCAACTTCGGCTGAGAGTCCGAAGTTCCCGGTGGAATCAGCTCCGGAACTCTCAACATGTCTGCTCGGACCAATGTGTTTCGGAATTAAATCCACTTCAGGATCATGGTCAGGGTCGGAGTCAGAGTCATCATCGACTGGTTGTGGGTCAACGGATACTTCATCATCAGTTGACGAAGCATCAGGGTTGAAATCAGGGTCATCTTCAGAATCCATCGACACGTTTTCGAGGATAGGTATTCGAAAAGCTTGGAAAGAAGATGCCTGACCAGCAGTCCTCGCCACCCCACCCACTCTCTTTCTTAACGTTCTTCTCACCACTACCCGTTCAGGAACCCCAAGTTCCTGAACCTGCTCGACTAGAATACCCTCACAACCTAATGAAATTGCACCGTGGGGAGGTCCCTCCGGTTCTGGCTGGACCATCAGTGCATGATCTATTCTATACTGCCTAACTACCTCAGACTGCTGGTCGGCATAGGCAAGTACAGGTTCCGGTATCACGGCAATGTGGTTGAAGTCTTCATGTGTCGGCATGTTTAGATAGTGCATATATTGGGTAGGGCCTTGTTCTGCACCTGGGCGTCTCGAAATCTCACGGTTGCCGTCTATGATATGTTGAATAAGTATCTGGAAGAACCGTTGATAAGGCACGAATTTCCTGTTCTTCCTCGGGGGCAGTTTGTCTTCAACAAGTTCTTGCAGTTCATTCCAGAGAAGAATAGCGTAATCTATGTTGCGGTTGAAGGCAAATGCGTGGAACATGCGTAGAGTCGGGAAATTGCACTTATCAAGGCCTGTATGCTTGGACGTCATGCAACAGTTGATGACGGAGCATAGGGTGTACCAGACTGGCGGTAGATGCTTTCTAAGAAATCTGGATGAACCGGCTAAGACAGGGTTGTTGGGATCTTGGTAACCTAGGCTTTGGATATCAGTATATAGTTGGGCTTCGGGTACCATGTCTTCAAAATTAGGGTTGTATGGGAGGTCTAAGGCAAGACGGAGTCGTTTGAGGGTGAGCCGAACATTGAAGTGATCAACTCGGGCAGAGAAATGTGGACCCCATCGGTGTGTAGGATGGTACTGTAGTGTGTGCCAAAACTGTTGTAAGTAAATGAGGGGCACAATGACTACCTTTGTGAGCACTGTTCGGAGTGGATGGCCGCGGATAATCTCTACAATTATCTGATGGTCGAAAGCGACGACGAGATCTAGATGGTGATTGTTGTCGTGAATGGCAAGGTGTAGAGCTCTTGGTAGAAGCTCCTCATCTAGATCCCGAGCGTTGACGGAGGGGTGTGAAGATCGGTGTGACGGGATAACTGTGTTCTTGTCAGATGAATTTCCGTCATTATGAGCCATCTGAACAGTGTCAACGTTTAGAACAGAACCGAAAAATTATTTTTCTTGAAAAATTTTCCAAAAATTTTCCTAAGTGTCAAACTTATCGCAACCAACTAAAGAAGTTGTCGCAACCAAGACCTTATCGCAATGAAGGACTTGCGAGGAGAGAGTTATCGCAACACACTAGTTGCGACAAGAAGTTATCGCAACTAACGGGTTGCGATAGTTATGAATGACTGAAGGTTGCGACATTTTTGAATGTGAAGAACACTTAAGGTTGCGATAACTTTGAACTTCAACAAAAAACTAAGTGTTTAAGCTCAGATCCAAAAAATTTCGCACACAAAAAATGACATTAATCTAGTCTATGACACTCGCAATCAATACAGAAGCAAAACCCTAACATTTATCCTAACATAACAGATCCTATACTCATCGATTTGAACAGAATGCGAAAAGTTTTTCACTAAAACCCTAATACAGTCACTAAATCGACTGTAACTCATGATGTTATGGATGAAATCGAATGAGAAATTAGAATATGTACCTCGATAGCAATGTGAATACACTGATATGGATTTGAATCGTGAAAAACACTTGGGAATTTGAACACATATTGCAGGTGATTCGATGAGAGTTGAGAGAGTTTTGAGATTTTGAACGTTGAGAAAAAGACCCAAACAACTCGTATATAAAGCCCTGACACAAGGCGACACGTGGCACAAATTGATTGGTCCAAAGGTTGACCCCACGTGTCAGGTTTTCGCAAGTACAAGGTTGCGATAACCTTCCTTGTTGTCGCAACTAACAGGTTGCGAAAGTTGGTTCAAACCAATCGCAACTGAAGGCTGCGATAGTTACTGTTCATAGGTGCTTATCGCAACTGGAGGCTGCGATAAGTTACTGTTAACTGAAGTGTCGCAACTAACGGGTTGCGATATCAGTACCACTTGGACATTTTCAGATAAACTTTGAAAAAGATTTTATCACATTGGAAGATGTCCAACTTCCAATTGATTTTAGCACTCAAGGTTTTAAACACAGTTTTCACTCCCCCTTAAATGATGCAAAGATTTTTAAAATTGTTTTCATCATTTAAGAGTTAGTGTTTAAAAAAACAAGTTAGAATACTTACCTTGGCTCCTTGGAAAGAATAATCACAACGGATCAACACTTACATGATCTGATAGTTATGCACACTTGATAACGCCACTTTTTGGCGTTATTTTCGGTTCTCAAACCAACGAGATTGGCTTGTACTCAAGTAAAAAGGCGGGTATTTTACGGTTTATTGAGTGATTTACGCAGGTTATATAAAAGGCGGCATTCCTCGGAAATAGAAGCGAAAAAGAGCCCAAAACGAGTCAAAACGAAGCCTAACGGAAGCCCAAAAGCCAAGCCCAAGACCCGCGACCGAACCAGGACCCGACCCGCGAACCAGAACCGACCCAGAAGGCCTTCTGCATAGCGCGCGACTTCCCACGCGACTTGCAAGTCGCGGGGAAAGTCGCGTATCCCACTGTTTGGTCGAATTCAGTTTTATAAGTCGGGATTTAGGTCACTTTTTCGGGATCGAACTCACGGCAGACGATTGGGAGCAGTTCGGGGGCGATTTTCAGAGCCACGTGACACCGTTTGGAGCGAAGATCGAGAATCATTCGAAGGATCGTTCAAGACGCAAAGGAGATTTCAACACGGGGAAAGGGAGTTCATCAATTCATCTTACACATTCACCACGATTACGTTACCATGTTCACTTTCACTTTTGTTTCTCTTTCTTTTGTGTATGAATCCCCCAACATCATGAACTAACTTTAAGATGTTGGGGGTTGGATTGAATTAGGATTGAACATATGATGGATGACGAATGATTTTTATCAGTTTTCCGATTTAATGAATGCATGTGATTTTGTTCTTAATGCCTTTGTGAGCGTAGCTAACTTGCAATTGTTTTATTGTTGTCAATTATGTTCGAGAGAATTAATTGAGATCTAGAATTAGGAATTACATGTCTAAGGTAAGAAAGGATAGAGATATACCGAGTAAACCTTAGTCTCATAATAACCCGCGCTTAATGTGTTTTGAACTACATAGGGTGAGATCGAGAGATTAATCTTATGTTTTTCGAGATGAACTTCATGGTAGCTTGAGAAAGCACCACGTTGTACAAATATAATTGTTGTTACTTGAGAGAGAGCAATGGTTAGATTAAGGTTGAGTATTCATTAACGGAATTAACTGGTATATGTTTTAGTCTGATGTTTATATGTGACAACCTAAGGATATCCAACCCTCAACTGTTTTCTCCATCTGAATTCCAAAGCTGCTTACTAGTTGTCTCGTGTTTGTTGATTTTAAATTCTGAAATTAGTTAGTTATAAAACAAATCTCCAAATTTGACAGTCCAATTAATAGTTCTTGTAGTAATTGTGATATTTAGTTCCTAGCTCCCGTGGATTCGATACTCGTACTTTCGTACACTATTACTTGATTCGACCCGTACACTTGCGGTAAGATCCGCGGGGTGTCAAAACCTCGTGTCAAGTTTTTGGCGCCGTTGCCGGGGAGCTAGTTGCAGCTAATAGCACTACTAGCTATACGCGCTATTAGATTGGACATTTTTATTTTATTTATTTATGTCGTATTTTATTTCATCACTTTGAATTTCTGGAGTGCTAAGTTCGTGTAATTGCTATTTCAGGTGCTACTCGGTTTATGCCAAGGAAAACCCGAGGGAAAGGAATCGAGCCAATCGATCCGGAAATAGAAAGAACCGCTCGTCGGCTACGTAAAGAAGCGAAAGCGAGAAGAAATCTGAAAGTCGAAATGTCTGACGACGAGAGACCTCCACGTAATGATCCGCCTCGCAACAACCCACCACCACCTCCTGCGAGACGTCCTATGCGGTCGTTCGCCGATCCGAATGTGGCGGCGGCCCGAATAGGCATTCAAGCGCCCGCTACTGGGGCAAACTACTTCGAGCTGAAGCCGAGCACCATCATGATGGTGCAGCAAAACCAGTATGGAGGGACACCGACAGAAGACCCTCATGCACACCTTCGTGCATTTGAGCGGGTTTGCAACACTTTCAAGATCAATGGCATGAACGAAGATGCCATCAAGTTGCGATTATTTGGATTCTCCCTCAAAGGCCGAGCCGAAGCATGGACCGAGAGCATCCAGCCAGATTCGGTCACCACATGGGCACAATTGAAGGCGGCATTCCTTCAAAAGTTCTTTCCCCCGAGTCGGACCGCCCAACTAATGGCCGAGATCACCCATTTCGCACAATGGGACCAGGAAACGTTATATGAGGCGTGGGAGCGTTATAAGGACATGATCAAGAAATGTCCTCATCATGGGCTACAGGGATGGGTCATCATCCATACCTTTTTCAACGGACTTCACCCGCAATTTAAGAACGACATCACTGCTGCCGTGGGTGGGGCATTAATGGACAAGTCATATGTGGAAGCGTGCGAGCTGATTGAGAACATGGCCGAACATAGTTTCTCCACGCCTAGATCAACGGTAAGACGAGTCGCAAATGTCCAAGAAGGTAATGAGATGAGTGAGCTGAAAGCTCAACTAGCCTTTCTCACGAATCAGCTGAATGGAGGGAATCTTCAAGAACCTGATCAGGTTCATTTTGTGGCAAACCGGAACCAACCGAGAAACGATCCTTTCTCGAATACGTATAACGAGGGGTGGAAGAAACACCCCAATCTCTCATGGAATCAGCCGGGTCCACAACCAGGTAACTTTTATAACTCTTCCAATTCTTTTAATTCTAACAGTGTGTACCGCCCTCCAGGTTTTCAGCAAAGGAACGAGGGACCGTCCGGAGAGAAAAAGCCGGGACTCGAGGACATGATGATGAAGTTCATGTCTAAAATGGACACTACAGTCGGGGGGTTAGCAACTACCGTCGAGGGATTAGTCAGTACAGTCAACACTGTCAAAGCAGCTACCGAGCAAAACACCGCCGCCATCAAGATCCTCGAGAGGCAAGTGGGGCAGATTTCCGAAACCCTACAAAACCGAGCCCCCGGAAAACTGCCGAGTCAACCCGAAAGACAAAACTGGGAACACTGCAATGCCATCTACCTTAGAGATGGCAAGGAGCCGAATGAAGAGCCAGCAAAGGAAGCCGAAGATGATATAGAGATCATTGATATGGACAAGTTAGAAGCTGAAGAGAGTGAGAAGAGTGAAGAGAAGAAGAAAGAGGTGACACCACCGGTCAAGCCGGAAATCCCGAGAGTACCCTACCCAAGCAGGCTGAAAGCGAATAAAGACCAGGTTCATTTTTCTAAATTTCTTGATGTCTTTAAAAAGCTAACTATCAATATTCTTTTTGCAGACGCGCTCACACAAATGCCCTCCTACGCTAAGTTCATGAAGGAGATTATATCGAAGAAGAGGACACTTGATCACCAAGCCACTGTTGCACTCACTGAAGAGTGCAGCGCCATCTTCCAGAATAAGCTTCCCCAGAAGCTCAAGGATCCAAGGAGTTTCTCTATCCCTATTCAAATTGGGGACTTTTCTTTTACTAGAGTTTTATGTGATCTAGGGGCTAGTATTAATCTGATGCCTCTTTCTATTTTCAGGAAACTTGGCCTGGGTGAGGTGAGCCCAACATACATGACATTGAAGCTGGCCGATCGATCGATAAGGTACCCATACGGGGTGATTGAGGATGTGCTGATAAAAGTGGGTAAGTTTTACTTTCCTGTCGACTTTGTGGTAATAGACATAGATGAGGACGAAGAGGTCCCGATGATTCTGGGGAGATCCTTCCTGGCTACGAGTCGAGCATTGGTCGATATGGAAGAAGGTGAGATAACTTTCCGGGTAGGCGGTGAGAGAGTAATCTTCAAGATGTTTGAGAAGGCGGGAGGTCGAAGTGAAGGAGAAGCTGGAGCTGGTCATGGAGGACCGAAGATGAAGGAAGCCGCGAAGAATCGCAAGTGTGGGCGATTTGACCCCGCGGACACTGAGCCAAGTTGAAACCGCACAGTCGTGCCACGACTTTAAATAAGGCGCGGGTGGGAGGCAACCCACCAAGGTTTATTTCAGTTTAGTCTTTTTAGTTAAGTGTGTTCTATTTCAGAAAAACCATAAAAATCGAAAAATCGAAAAAAGCCAAAAATATTTTGAAACAGGGACATACGCGACTTTACACGCGGTTTGTATACCGCGCAACAAGCCGCGGGACCCTCTGTTGGTTTTCTGAAACAGAGGGTTACGCGGTTTTCCATGCGACTTGCAAGTCGCGGGCTAAACCGCGTGAGTCCCATTTGCCCCGTTTTTTCGTTTTTCGTGCAGTTTTTATTCCTTTCTTGCTTTGTGTGTTTCTTTTCCAGTTTTCTGTCTTGTGCTTTGTTTTTCTTTGTTTTGTTTTGCATGTTCTCTCCGCCCCCTCTAAGTGCTCAACCAATCAAGAATCCTCCGGCCGGGCAAAACAGGTATGTTCTAAACCCAAAAACTGGACGTGCCCAGAAGTGCTCTTTCTGTCCAACATGCTTCCTCCGTGATCAGCATCTGAATATGCAGTGAGTTCGAAGCTGGTTCCCTTGGGATACCACATTCCAAGGTACGGAGTGCCTTTCAAGTACCGAAAGATTCTTTTGATGGCGCCGAGGTGTGACTCTTTGGGTTTGGCCTGAAATCTAGCACAGAGACAAGTCGAAAACATTATATCTGGACTACTAGCGGTTAGGTACATTAGAGACCCAATCATTCCTCTATAATTCTTTACATCAACATCAATACCGTCTGGATCAGGACCAATCTTGGATCCATGAGCCATAGGCGTACCGATCGACGTACAGTTTTCCATCTTGAATTTCTTCAAGATGTCAAACACATACTTCGACTGGTTGATGAAGATACCCGTAGAGAATTGTTTGACTTGTAATCCGAGAAAGAAATTAATTGTTAGCTCCAAATATTCATAATATTAGAAGTATTGAAAAATAGGCCAAGTATAGAAGACTTCCATAGAAGCTCTGCCAAAGTAAACAAGAAGATCATTCAAGGAACACCAAGACCAGATAGAACTGCAGAAGACTGCTATAAGAAGAATCAAGTCACAGAACCTCTGCCACCCTTGACAGAAGCTCTGCGGAAAAGACTGAAGACTTGGAAGATATTTATAATATCATCCCACTGTTACAGGAATATCTTACCACTGTTACAGAAATATCTTGCTACTGTTCCAGGGTCCGTTCATCAACTTGTACAAGGCATGGTCTGACTCCTACACGTGTCATACTCCGATAGGACCACCTTCAAAGTTGATATTAGCGCATTTAATGCATGCAGTTTTCCAACTGTTCATGCCATCCCTTGTTTCCTGTAGCAATAGTCCTTTTGTCTAGAATAGATCTTTTGTAGTAGTATAAAAGGAAGACTCATGTTGAGTTCTTCCTTAACAAAAATCATCACAATACATAAGAACAACACCCACTTTTACACGCATAATCTTCTACGCAAAAACACTTGCACACAATTAACGTCAAATCTGTTCTTAGTATTCTTAATCAAATACAGTAATCTTTGAGATATTCATCTGTTCTTCATATACTGTTTATTTGGTATTTTGTGTTGTTTCTAGGGGTGCTCACGGTTTGGGTTGATCGGGTTGAACGCATTTCGACACATCAACCCAATGTTGGCGGTATGAAAAAATTTCAACCCAACCCAACCCAAACAAAGGTACAACCCAACCCAACCCAACCCGTTCGGGTTGATCGGGTTGGTCGGGTTGTGTCTAAACAAGGTAAAATCAAAACTATAAACATAAAAACAAATGAAACATGTCTTTAAAATACAACCGATAATTCAGACAATAATTAGATACTATATATAAAAATGTCTAAACCAAATATGATCAAATAGTTTGACGTCTCCAATTTGCATATTTCTTAAATCTTAAACATATCGTCATCAACCGTTTTTCTCAATTCGCATATATATATTAATTAACATTTACTATATATATATATATATTCAATCCCTTATCCATCTCTATATAACTCCCTCACACACACTCACACACACACACACACACACACACACACACACACACATATATATATATATATATATATATGTCGGGTTCATCGGGTTGGGTTGGGTTCAAATTTTCGTAACCCGATATCAACCCAATACATTCGTTTTGAAGATTTTACAACTCGATTGGACATCGGGTTGCTTCGGGTTGAGTTATTTCACGTCGGGTTGGGTTGGGTTGATCGGGTTGGTCGGGTTTTTGAGCACCCCTAGTTGTTTCTATATAAACATATCTGTTAGTTCTTCAAATACGCTTCCGCAACACATCTTATTTGAACTAATAGATTAGATAATCTTTGTTAATCAAATAGGGGAACCAACAATTGCTAACAGAACAAAACGTTCTGCTACTTATGTCCTAAAGAAAATGAAGTTAGTATCTGCTTTCAGAGCTGCAAGACGTTTTGATATCCCTCCACAAACCACAACCGAGCTTACAGAAGAAAAATCCACAGAACCATCCCCATCAATAGCTACATCCTTAGCTCTATTGACAAGAGAATTCAGAGGAAACCAAAAGAGTTCTGGTAATGATAGATATGGCAAAGATAATAGAGAAAGAAGAGAAGATCGGAGTAGAAGGGATCAAGGAAGAAGAGAAGAATCAGCTGACCGACAGAGGTCAGACGACAGAAGTAATGACCAACAAAGGTCGAGTGAAAGGTACAACAGAGGAAATGACCGACAGAGGTCAGATGACAAGGCAAGCTACACACAACAAGAATGCTACAAGTGTGGTAAGCCTGGTCATTATGCTAATGAATGCAAATCGGAAAAAGGTGGTGACCGACAGAAGTCCGACGATCGTGCTGGTAATACTTCCCAGAACCAAGGTTGCTACAACTGTGGGAAGCCAGGCCACTTTGCCAATGAATGCAGAAGCAGGCCAAATCGCCCACAGAAGGACTCAGTTTTTTACAAAAAGAAAGCTGAGTATTATGCTCAAAAGTCACTCATGGCGAACAAAGTGGTGAACAAGGAAGATTGGGAGTCAGATACAACCTCTGATGATGAATACACCAACAATGCCTTGTTCTGTGGCATGGCAGAAATCAACTCCGACTCTGACACTGAGGTATCCACTTCAAACTCCACCTCTAGTACTACAGAAGTTAATTTACTTATAATTAAAACTGAAAATATTGAACTGAAAAAGACTTGTGATGATATTCAGAAAAAGCTCACTTTTTATAAAAGAAAAGCTAGACTTCTCACTGAAGAAAAAGCAAAAATTTTCAAAGAAAAGGAAGAATTAGAAGCACATTGGAACAAGAATCTATTTCCTTTAAAAGAGAAAATCTCTGATTTAAATACATCTTTAAAATCCAAAACAAAAGAACTTTCAGATTCTGAGAGCGACAGACTAAACATTTTAGCTCTTAAGGAATATTTTCAAAAGGAAAGAGAAGTCCTTTGGCAAGATCTACTTAGAAGAGATGTTTTAATTAAAAATTATCGTGATGCACAAAAGGTGTATGAGAAAATAAATACTCAAATAGGAAGGCGAGGTATTGGGTACAGTGATATTAATCAAGGTACAGAAAACAAAAAGAATAAACCTCCGTCATCTCTATTTGCTTTAGGAAAAATCAACAAACCAAATTTTCCAAACTTAATCTCTATAAGTAAGAGAGTAAAAGTCTCTGGGAAACCTCACTTAAGGAAACCCATGAAGATGATAAATGTGTGGTTTGAAAACACAGATTTATCACCTTCAACCTCTGTCAAAAGAGGATCCAAACCAAAGAGATATCTGAAAACTCAAGATCAGATAGTAATCTTCAAGTTTGGTAAACCAGAGACTCAAACTCAAGTTGCTTTTGTCTGCACAATAGATTCTGAAAAGAAATTATCTGCAGAAGCACTTGAGTTCAAACCAATCTTTTCAGAAGAAAAACTAAGAAATATAATTGAAAAAGAAATAATGGAAATCGGGAAAATAAATATTTTGAAAAATCTATGTACACCATCTGCAGATCAAAAACTCTCTGAAGAGATCTTATCAGACACCTCTGTTGACTTAGAAAGTAATTTTTCAGATGAAGAAAGAAAGTATGACACATGCTCGGAAAGTCCAGCCTCTGTCGAAAGAAATATTGATGACTCAACCTCTATATATGAGGACGATTCATCATCTGACGAATCAGAGACTGACAGAATAGAAAAGGTTCCTTGTGACTCGGAGGTTATTAAACAAACCTCTGAAGTTCTTAACAGAACTATTCCTCCAAAGGAGAAAGTCACTGGAATTCCTATCTGTCCAGACTTTTTGGATATATACATACAAGCTAAAACCTCTATTGAGCTTGAAAATTTCAAACAACAGAAGTTATTGTCCACTCAAAATCCAAAAGATTCAAAGTTTTTAAAACCCTTAAAAATTAAAGAGAAACCAACATGGCAACAAAAGGGTAAATGGCCAAAACCTAACAAATCTTTTTCTTCTGTGGCAGTGAAATCAACAGAAGTTCACCACAGAAGGGACTCACAGAAGGCTGTTACAAACAAAGATTTTTGCCAACAATCTAATCTACATAAATCTTCTTGTAATAGGAAGCCATATGCTAGAATAGAATGTAATGCCTCTGTGGCCCAGTTTAAAGCTTTCAATGAAAATTTCAAGCAAATCACTTCTGATGTTCTATACTGTCATTGCTTTGATCTAATGTTCAAGTTGAATAATCATTTCTGTAGTTCAAATTGTTTTCTCTCTGCACCTAAATCAAATATTAAAGAGAAACAAACTGATTCTTCGACAAAAGATAAAATGTATTTCAAGAATGCTAAGGCAAACTTGAAAAATTCTGACGAAACTGGACCCATATGGATATGGGTACCTAAAACTCTGTGATTGTCTTGCAGAAGCAGTATGTGCCAATATGGTATCTAGACTCCGGATGCTCAAGACACATGACTGGCAACAGAGGTCTTCTATCCACGTACCAAGAAAAACAAGATGGTGGATCAGTGACCTTTGGAGACAACAAAAAGGGGCATATTAAAAGCTATGGAGTCATAAAGAAAGAAAATATCACCGTACACAAAGTTGCATATGTGGATGGCCTTAAACACAACCTACTCAGTGTCAGCCAACTTTGTGACACGGGATTCGATGTACTGTTCAAGAGAACATTTTGCTCTCTACTAAGTGAAGACACCGGAATAGAACTTCTGCAATCCGAAAGAAAAGGTGATCTGTATCTAATGAACTTCAATGCCAAAAACAAGGACAACATTTGTCTTGTTGCAAGCAAGAGTGAAGAAGCCTGGCTATGGCATAACAGGTTCTGTCATTTAAACTTTCATACTCTAGATAAACTGGTAAAACTTGATCTAGTCAAAGGTTTACCTATTGTTAAATTTAATAAAGATCATTTATGTTCTGCCTGTGAAATGGGAAAACTCAAAAGAGCTTCCCACAGAGGGAAAACTGATGTGTCTTGTCCTAAGCCTCTGTACATGCTTCACGTTGACCTCTGCGGTCCAATCGCTATACAGAGCCTAGGTGGCAAGAAATATATACTTGTCTTAATTGATGAGTATTCACGATTTACATGGGTTGAATTTGTCAGAAAGAAATCAGATGTACCATGCATCCTGATTAATCTAATGAAAAGAATCCAAGTTCTTTATGAGTGCAGAATTCTGAAGTTACGAAGTGACAATGGCACAGAATTCAAAAACTCTGTCATTGAAGCCTATCTCACAGAAGAAGGAATATCCCAGAACTTCTCTGCCGCTCGCACCCCACAACAGAATGGCGTGGTCGAACGAAAGAACCGCACGCTCGTGGAGGCTGCAAGAACCATGCTTTCTGCATGCGGATTACCAATGACCTTTTGGGCAGAAGCAATTTCAACTGCTTGCTATACCCAAAATCGTTCAACAATCGTGAAAAGACACATCAAAACTCCTTATGAATTGATCAACAAACGGCGACCAAACATCAAGTTTCTCCATGTGTTTGGATGCAAATGCTTTGTCTTAAACGACAGAGATTCAAGAGGAAAGTTTGAAGAAAAGGCTGACCAAGGCAAGTTCATCGGGTACTCTGCCGCTTCCAAAGCCTACAGAGTTTACCTTCTGAAGTCGCGCACGATAGTAGAAAGCATCAATGTGTCCTTTGATGACTCATTCCAAAAGACTTCTGAACAACTAGGTTCAGAACTCGGGCTAAACAAAGAATCCTCTGGCATCTCAAAAACAAATGAAGATTTATGTCTTCTATTTCAAGAGATGTTCAACGACGATGTCAATCCCTCTGCTAGAACCAACAGAACCTCTGAAGAATCACCTTCTGTAAACAACGTAAGTATCTCTCTGTCTGATCCATTTAATACCTCATCCTCTTCTGCAACTACTACAGGTACTGAAAATCGAACAAAAGATACGACAACAAAAGATTCAACAACAGAGGTAATCCAAATACTAACAAATCCAACAGAGGAAGCAACACCAGAAGAAACACCAGAGGGAAGTGAAGATGAAACCACAATGCCTACTGAGAAGGAAATTCCAACTCTAATACCCATTCCTACAGAAGCTGAACTAAACACATGGGCAGAACCATCAACCACTTCAACCATAGAAGTTCAACTTGATGACTCAAATGATCATCTTCCACGAACAACTCAATGGACAAAAAGCCATCCTCCAAGCCAAATCATTAGTAACCCCACTGATAAGGTAAAAACAAGATCAGCTTCTGCAAATTTTTGTTTCTTTACCAACTTTATTAGTGTGATCGAACCGAAAAAGATCTCTGAGGCCCTGGAAGACCCAAACTGGGTGGATGCTATGTAAGAAGAGCTTCTGCAGTTTGAGCGAAACAAGGTCTAGACTCTAGTACCTCTGCCACGAGGGAAACAGGCCATAGGGACTAAGTGGGTCTTCAGAAACAAAAAAGATGAGGAGGGAGTGATCATTAGAAACAAAGCAAGACTGGTGGCCAAGGGATATCGCCAAGAAGAGGGCATAGATTACGATGAAACTTTTGCCCCTGTTGCACGGCTCGAAGCAATAAGAATTTTCTTAGCCTTCGCAGCCCACAAAGGTTTTAAAGTATATCAAATGGATGTAAAATCTGCCTTTCTCAATGGTGAAATTCAAGAAGAAGTATACGTCCAACAACCACCAGGGTTTGAAAGCTCAAAGTACCCAAGGTATGTCTATTACCTCGACAAAGCTCTATATGGACTGAAACAGGCTCCAAGCGCATGGTACGAAAGACTTTCTACCTTTCTTCTCGATAACGACTACAAAAGAGGTACCACTGATACAACTCTGTTCTTTAAAGGAGAAGGAAATGAGCTTATTCTTGTACAAATATATGTAGATGACATTATTTTTGGGTCTACTAATGCACAAAAATGAAAAGATTTTGAAAAGCTCATGCAGAGTGAGTTTGAAATGAGTATGATGGGAGAATTAACCTTTTTCCTCGGACTTCAAGTCAAACAAACATCAGAAAGAATTTTCATAAACCAATCAAAATATGTCTCTGACATACTTAAAAAATATAGCCTCTCTGATGCCTCTGTCATGAAAACCCCAATGGCCACTAGAAATAAACTATTTTCAGATCCAAATGACATCTCTGTCGAGTGCACGCTTTACAGAGGAATGATTGGGTCTTTATTATACTTAACAGCCAGTAGACCTGACATAATGCATGCCACATGCCTCTGTGCAAGATATCAAGCTAATCCTAAGAAGTCACATTATATTGCTGTAAAAAGAATCTTCAGATACCTCAGAGGGACCAAAAATCTTGGCCTCTGGTATCCACATAACTCTGGTTTTGGACTAAAGGCATACACAGATTCAGATTATGGAGGATGTAAACTCGACAGAAAGAGTACCTCTGGGAGTTGTTAATTCCTAGGTGGGAAATTAGTAAGCTGGACTTCAAAGAAACAGAATTGTGTCTCAACATCTACGGTAGAAGCTGAATACGTTGCTGCTGCTAGCTGTTGCTCTCAAGTTCTGTGGATGAAAACTCAGCTGAAAGACTTTGGTCACATCATCTGCAAAATTCCCATCTTCTGTGATTCCAAAAGTACAATTGCCATTTCTGCAAATCCAGTACATCATTCAAAGACAAAGCACATAGATATCAGGTATCACTTTCTGAAGTATCATGTTGAAAACCAAACCATCGAGATGCATTTTGTACCAACAGAATTTCAGCTTGCTGATTTATTCACCAAGACACTTGATGAGAAAAGATTTCTTTACTTGGTGGGTAAATTAGGAATGATAAATACGAGTTAACCTCTGTAAGTATCTAATCTTCATTTTAAAAATATGTATAATTTTTTTTAAAATTATTAAAATAATAAGTTTTTTTTATATTTTGTAAATAATTTTCTTTTGTAATGTAAAATCTAAAATCTCAATTCTGAAAACAACAGAGCTTCTGTAGGACTCCTCAGAACCTCTGACGATCCCTACAGAACCTCTGATACACTTGACCTATGTTATATACATTACTTCTGATTATTTGAACCAAGCATAGGTCAAGGGGGAGCAGAAGGAGAACATACTTGATCTACAGAGGTTGATTAGATCAAAGGGGAGCAATAGAAGACCTTGCTAAATCTACAGAGATTTATAAGTCAAGGGGGAGCAGAGGAAGAGATGACAACTACAGAAGGAAAGATCTTTACCACACAAAGAAGAACAAAAAGGTTGGTATCTCGTACAAATTCTTTTTGAAAATAATTTTCTAGGACACAAATTTCTAAATATGTTCTAGAAACATTATTAAAAACATTCCAAATAAAATTTGGTCAAAAAGAATATTAAGCTTTCCATTATTAGAAATTTAAGGTCATAGAACCTCTGCCGAGTCCAACAGAGGTTCTGCAGGCAAAAGCTCTATGATCATAAATCAATAATCTTGGAAACTCTGTCGATCACCTTGGGTGTCAGATTTCAAAAAGAATCTTCGCGTACTAATGCAATACATTAGAAGTCAATGGTTACAGAGTTCTTCCTACAATAGAACTTCTGTAGACCATCTCTTGTCTAAACAGACTTTGCTGCATAAAACTAATTTTCAAAAACAATTTTCTAGGACACCAGCTTTCAAATTAGTCCTAAAAACATTGTTAAAAACAATCAAAAACCCGGATGATAAAAAATGTTTATAAATTATTAGATATAAGAAATTTCTTGTCTCAGAGCCTCTGCTGGCTCTGACTGAGGTCCAAAAACCTCTGTAAAGGAGTTTCTATACTAATAATTTATCGATCCTCTCCATGGCCTTTTCAACCATTTTTTGTGAAGGTACAACCTACAGAGGCAAGAAAAACAAGGTTTTCAAATCACAGAGCCTCTGTCAGTTTTTACTTTGGGCATTTCTGTAACAGTAACGGTAACGGTAATTTTTCTGCGAGTGAGAATCATGTGGAGGTAAAGAAGCCCACGCGCCTAGCATTTAATAAGGCCGCCCACGACGTCTCGTCATGACTGACACCGATGACGTGTCATCTTTTCATTGGACCTACATGGAGCACGTTCCTCTGGAAAGTTGAACCCGCCGTAACCAATCAAGTGCGGACCCCAAATATTATTTACCTCAAAAAATTAACCCTTTCAGATTCTACGGTTACATACTCAGTATAAAACCCAAGTTACCTTTCCTCACAAAAACTTTACTTACTTTTTTCTCCGGCGAACCTGCAACTATTCTCAAATCTTCATTTTTCTTTGCAAAATGGCTTCCAGTTCCCACGCTGCTCAGAACTCTCCGGCGAACTCTCCTCAACAATCCCCAGTACATTCAGAGCACTCCCACAACCCTAACATCGTCGTAAATGCAGAAACAGAAAACTCCGGCGACTCTGCAAATTTTGCACCAACCACCCACCTTCAACATTTTCTAACCAAAGAACATTTTGAGGATGTTCTTCCATTAAAAACCAATAACTGTTACCTGGTAGTCTGGTACCCTCACCAACAGCCTTCGGCGAAGCCCATGCCCTTCTCCTCAACATTATGGAAAACCATATCCTATACCCCCTCCTTTCCAAAACCCCAACCAAAATCTCTGCTCGATATCTGAATCAATTTTGGCAAAGTTGCCGATTTGATTCAGATGATTCTCTGGTAAAGGGCTATATTTCAAAGCCAGACAAATTTGAATACCTCGAACTCATGTTCAACAGAACTATGTTCTCTCTTGAGTTCAACTTGCCAACCAGAGGTCTACTAGGAATAAAGAAATATGCTGAGGTTCCGACGGACGAGGAGCTCTGCCGTTTTGTAGAGATGTTAGGGTATAACACAACCCTAAGAAAACGCAATGATTTCCGCAGAGGCAGACTACCACCTCTGTGGAATACCCTCTTCTCCATCCTGAATCGTTGTCTAACAGGGAAAACTGGCAGCCCTGACCAGAGCTCACACCAGATCCTGACCATCATGTATGGGATCTATTACGATCTTCCACTTGATTTTGCCACCATCATGATGCAGGAGATAGTAAATACGATCGACATAAAGCTTGCAACCCAAAAGGCCAAAGAGAACACACCAGGATATCTGCCACCTCTGCAATATCAGAGAATTCTAGGAGTCATATTCGAGCCTCTACTTCTAATGGAGAAATGGCCAATGGAAGGGCCAACTGTAAAACCTTTTCCCATGAACAAAAACACTCCTACAGAGCATGAAGACAACTATCCCCACTGCAGACCTCTGTCGAAGAACCTTCTGACATATGCAAGCGATAAAAAGATGAAGTTAGACTATATACGCGCCCATAGGACTCCAGAACCAAGTCCTGTGACACCCCCGCGTCTAGGAGCCCCCTTAGATTTAATAGTAGAGAGGATGACAGAAGAAGAATGGGCCAGAGCATTAGAAAAACATCATTCAGTACAAGCACGGTTCAAAGCCCAAAGAGAGAGCATATACCCTTCTTCATCCAAGAGAAAAATCTCTGCAACAACACCCCAAAAGAAGAGCAAGAAAAGGAAAACCACAGAGGAAACTACAACCTCTGTAGCTCAACCCTCTTCTCCACCACATGCTATAGAAACAAGATCCTCTGCACCTCCCTCCCCTCCAAAACAAAAGAAACAAAAAACCAAATCCACAGAAGAGGGACCTCCTAAGCCAAAGAAGAGGAAGTCAAAGAAGAAGAAACCCACATCACCTCTACAGGTCATTACAGAGGAAGATCAGACTATACCTCTGCAACCTCCCTCCCCAATAACCTATACAGATCAACAGGGAGACTTTAATGCCTTCCTCAACCATCCCGACATAGCTCACACCTTAGATCCATCAGGATGGATCGCAGAACCGTTGGATCAGAACATTCAAAGTCAGACTACAGAGGTTCTGCGCACAACAGAAGAAATTTCCCCACCTCATTCCAGTTTTGACACTCAACGTCGAACCCCTCAACATACAATAGAAGTCATATCTGAGGCTCAAGGTACACAACCTATGCACCCTCACGTTCGACAACTCATAGGATCTCATTTTATATATGATTCTTTAAGATCAGAAGCATAAACGACTATAGTGGAAACTGCAGAAGAAGAGGTAGGCATAGAGATTACAATAGAGGAAGAGGTTAGGGTAGAAACCACATAGGGTTCTACAGAAAAAGATGCCGCAGAAGTAGAAGGCACACATCCCCAACCCCCTCCCAGTGCAACCCACATATCTGATACCGCCGGTCTAGCGGCAGAGGGTATCATTGAAAAAGAGCAGCACAGCTCGATTCTAACCCCACCCAGCCAGCCAGAGGTTACTCTTTCAACCTCTGTGCCTATTATAATCGGGGAAACCATTCCTGGGGAATCCTCTCGAAAGGACTCACCCATTGTTCGTGATTCATCGCCCAGAATCACATCTGACATCCCTGCAGAGGAATTCGTTTCCTCTGCCACGCACACAACAATAGGGCCAAACCTCCTTTCAGAGAGGAGTAGAGAGCACAAAGACAAAGAGACTCTAGACAAGTCTCCAATTCAACAGAAGGACATTCCAATACCCACCTCTGGAGTGGATTTGGACACTGACCTTCACAGAACTTCTGTAGAGGTTGAAACACAAGTTTCTCCTCGAGGATCAGAAGGAAATCCGTCCACCCTCAACGTAAAAACAGGGGTGAACGAAGGTGTCCCAGGAACAGGGACTCACTCTGGGGACGAATGTGTTCCCCTAGAGGTTACAACGAGTTCACACGTATCAAGGGATGAGTTCCAAACCCTTGTCACCTCTGTAAAACCAAACAATGAAGGAGTTGGAAAGCTCTTTCAAATCTTTTGCAGAAACTACTTCAAGAGCCATTAGAAGTCTAAATACCAAAATGGACACCTTGTCCACAGAGGTACAACAAGCTCTGTCCAAAATGAAGTCTGCTACCGAAACTTCTGTCACAACCTCTGCCAGACTACATGCTGCAGAATTCGAAAGAAGTGCAACCTCTGCATTCAACGAGTCTATCAAAAACTTCCTGCAAAAACTCAAAGATCAATCCTCTACTTCTAAAGGCCTTACACCTGAAGACCTAAAGAAGGCCTCAGAAGAAGTTCAAGAGCAAACATTGCAAAACACTCAAGCCATGAAGCCTTCTGACTACATGACCAGAGTTCAGGTCACAGAACTTGGGCAAGGAATCCTTGATCAAATGACAGAGTTCATCAGAGCCTTCACAGCTGCCAACGCAAACTACGTCAGAGAGTTTCAAGCAAGCGTCGGCAAAATGCGCTTCAACACAGAAGCAGAGGTTGAAAAACTACTCGGCCTCTGTGATGACTTATGCGCGAAGATGACTGCTGCAGGGGCTGTTCCACCAAAGAAATCAGATACATCATGCAGGGCAGATGGTACATCAAATATAAATCAGGATGACTCTGATGATGACCATCATGGTCCATCAGATCATCCTGAGGGGGAGAAACAAGGGGAGAAACAAGGGGAGAAACAAAAGAAAATAGCTGCAAGCAGTCCACCAATATCAGCAGAACCAATTTCCTCTGCACCCCCAACCCAAACCCAAACTCAGGAAACTCAATAGAAACCCGCAGAGGAAACACCAGCCTCTGTGGAAACCACCTCTGTCTTTGAAAAAGATGTCCCTCAAGTTCAAATCCTGACATCTTCACCCTCAGAAGAACTTCCCACTACTACACCAAAACCAACAACCCAACTCAAAACCTACCCCAGAAGAAAATCAATCGCCCACAAACCTAACAGATCAAAACGTTCTGCTACTTATGTCCTAAAGAAAATGAAGTTAGTATCTGCTTTCAGAGCTGCAAGACGTTTTGATATCCCTCCACAAACCACAACCGAGCTTACAGAAGAAAAATCCACAGAACCATCCCCACCAAAGTCCTCAGAAACTGAAAAGTCAAAAACTACAGAGGCAATCCCCATCATACCCAAAGAAACCTCTACACCCAAACCAACAGAAGCAATCCCAGAAAGTCCAAAACAGGCAACAGGTTCTGAGCCTCAAGCCAAAGGTAAAGGAAAGGGTATCATGACAGAAGAACCAAAGAAGAAAAAGCCAATGCCTTAGACGACAGAGAAGTTGATGAAGAGCTCATTTGATGCCTTTGTCACTCCTAAACCTGAAGAAGACTGGGCATTCAATGTAGATCCTCTGTCAGAAATTCCGATCCTTGATCCAAAAGCAAAGGTAACAAAGGGTAGGGTTGCAGAGATAATACAAGAAATGAATGCTTTGCGAAGACCAATACCACCACCGACTAAACGACATGCAGAAATGGAAGAGGTGGTGTATAGGTATCTTTACAGACAACAATATCAGAACAATCCTCCGCCACACATCAAAGATCCTCAACTCAGAGCTGACCTTGACAACACCTTCACCAGAACAAAGCCAAAAGCAAGGGCAGAAGTCTTCTCAGAGTCCAAAATTGAAAAGGTAATTTACTGCAAATTCTCTCAAACAAGAACGTTTCCAAAGATCAGGTACAACATCTACAAAGTCAAAAGGGAGAACAAGTCCAAAAATCAATTTTCAGATGCCGATATAAGGAACTTGAACCCCTACGATCTGCCAGATCTTCTACTTTGGACGAAAGAAAACTTCGACAACGATGCTAACAGAAGGGCCTATCAAGTATTCAGGAAAGATATGAGGGAAAAGCTTCTGCTATATAGCATGATAGACTTTCAACTGGGAAGAGATCTTGGAGTCAGAAATCTAAGTCTGAGACCACCAGAGGATCACTGTCCACCTTCTGCCGTACCCAACTCAATCATGACAACACCAAGGTACGGGTTAGTATATAAGGATCCTGCTGGTCAAGTAAGACTCTTTGTGGTAATGGACTGTCAGAAGTATGCAACCAGTACTCTGAACAAATTCAGATCAATCCTAGAAGAGAACAGAGGTACTGAGCTTATGGATCGAGAATTAGCAAAAAGAATGATCAGAGAAATAGATGCTACAATTGGCTTAAGAGAACTCTGCATCAAATTCTATCACGAGCTTAGAGAAGTGGGATTCGACAACAGAAGTTTCAACGACTTCAAAGATGCAAATGTCCGAGTCTCATTTACATATATCTGTAAACTTCAAAAAGAAATGAAATGAATCTTTGAGGTATTGTTTAACCTCTGTCTATTTCACTTAGCCTAATTATGCATAAAGTCAAATTTTCATTTTTCAATACTTAGGGGGAGATTGTTAGCTCCAAATATTCATAATATTAGAAGTATTGAAAAATAGGCCAAGTATAGAAGACTTCCACAGAAGCTCTGCCAAAGTAAACAAGAAGATCATTCAAGGAACACCAAGACCAGACAGAACTGCAGAAGACTGCTATCAGAAGAATCAAGTCACAGAACTTCTGCCACCCTTGACAGAAGCTCTACGGAAAAGACTGAAGACTTGGAAGATATTTATAATATCATCCCACTGTTACAGGAATATCTTACCACTGTTACAGAAATATCTTGCTACTGTTCCAGGGTCCGTTCATCAACTTGTACAAGGCATGGTCTGACTCCTACACGTGTCATACTCCAATAGGACCACCTTCCAAGTTGATATTAGCGCATTTAATGCATGCGGTTTTCCAACTGTTCATGCCATCCCTTGTTTCCTGTAGCAATAGTCCTTTTGTCTAGAATAGATCTTTTGTAGTAGTATAAAAGGAAGACTCATGTTGAGTTCTTCCTTAACAAAAATCATCACAAGACATAAGAACAACACCCACTTTTACACGCATAATCTTCTACGAAAAAACACTTGCACACAATTAACGTCAAATCTGTTCTTAGTGTTCTTAATCAAATATAGTAATCTTTGAGATATTCATCTGTTCTTCATATACTGTTTATTTGGTATTTTGTGTTGTTTCTATATAAACGTATCTGTTAGTTCTTCAAATACGCTTCCGCAACACATCTTATTTGAACTAATAGATTAGATAATCTTTGTTAATCAAATAGGGGAACCAACATTAATCTCTCCCATCATACTCATTTGAAATTGAGTCATCATAATGCCCGAAAACCAAGTACAAAGTCCAGGGTTAGTCGAACTAAAAATAATATCGTCAACGTAGATCTGAACTAAAAGAATATCACCTTCCTCGCGTAGAGTAAATAAAGTTGTGTCGATTTTACCTTTCACAAAGCCAGCTTTTAGTAGAAAGGTTGATAAGACTTCATACCAGGCACGAGGGGCTTGCTTGAGACCGTAGAGAGCTTTGTCAAGAATGTATACGTGATTTGGATAGTCTTTATCCACAAAGCCTTCCGGTTGAGACACATACACTTCCTCCTTAAGGACACCGTTCAAGAAAGCGGTCTTCACGTCCATTTGATAAACAGTGAAGTTCTTGAAAGCGGCATAAGAAAGAAACATCTGAATTGCCTCAAGACGAGCAACCGGCGCGTATGTCTCATCATAATCTATCCCCTCTTGTTGCCTATATCCTTTCGCTACCAATCTAGCCTTGTTTCTCACAATTACTCCGTCTTCATCTTTCTTATTCTTTAGGACCCACTTGGTACCAATAACTGTCTTTCCTTTGGGTCGCGGAACTAATCTCCACACCTTCAAAGCTTCGAACTGATTCAGTTCTTCTTGCATCGCAATCAACCAATCAGGATCTTCTAAGGCTTGTTGAACTGTTGAGGGCTCAACTTGACTTAAGAAGAGTGCATATAAGACTTCATTTGCGGTTGCGGAAGTGGATCGTGTCTTTACTGGTTCAGATACATCACCAATCACCTGATCAATTGGGTGACTGCGTGTCCACTTTGTAGAGTGTGGATGGAGAGATATAGCATTTTCATTGGGGTCTACAAGGGTAGGATCCTTATCGAAGTTCAACTCGATTGTCGGCGTCGGTTCCGGTTGTGAGACGGGTTGCCTTTCGGGGTTGACAATTGGCACAACCTCGGGAACTGATTCAGTAGAATTGTCAGGAATGTTGTTATTACCCTGATCACTGTCATTCGAAGTTGTTCTAGATGAAGAAACACCACTTGTAGATGCATGTGATCTTGCTTGTGGAGATACCATTGTTGTGTTCATTGGAGAAGTTGCTGGAGTAGTTGCACCAGTATTTGTTGAGGTCAGCACCTACGAAGGGCCTGACATAGTAGCTTGCATTGGTGGTGTTTCAACTTGTATCCTGTTATTGACAGATAAAGAAGATTTATCATTTCCAAAATAGTCATCATAAAAATGTTCAAACAATAAATCAAGTTCATTAGGAGTATAGTTAGAAGTGGAAGCTTGATCCTTGTTTGACGATCTAGTCATCATTGGACGGATTTGTCCAGATGCTAGAATACCAGAAATTGCGGGTACTGTACGGTTTTGCACAGAAGCCATATCTTCAGATTCATCAAACTTGACATTTATACTTTTCATCACAGTTCTGGATAACTTGAGGTAGACTCTGTATGCTTTTGATGTGAGCGAGCATCCGATAAAGAAGCCCTCAATACTCTTAGGACTGAATTTGTTCAAGTTGTCCTTATCGTTCAGCACAATGCACCTGCAACCAAAAACACGAAAGTAGTGTATTACAGGTTTTCTATTATTAATCAATTCATATGGAGTCTTGCCAAACCGTCGATGTATAATTGAACGGTTTTGTGTATAGCATGCCGTGGCAACAACTTCATCCCACAGAAACAGAGGTAAATCAACATAAGACAGCATTGTTCTGGCCGCTTCAACGAGTGTACGATTTCGTCTTTCAACGACACCGTTCTGCTGAGGTGTTCTGGACGCAGAATATTGATGAGTAATTCCTAATGACTAAAAGAAGTCATCAAGAGTTCTGTTTTTAAACTCTGTCCCGTTATCTGATCTAACAGTCTGAACTGTTTGTTGATGATTTACTTGAAGCTGTTTGATTAAGGAGATTATCAAGTCAGGTGTTTCGTCCTTTGAGCGTAGAAACTTGACCCATGTGTATCTCGAATAATCATCGACAATTACTAACACGTAATGTTTGGCACTGATACTCTGAGTCTTCATCGGACCACAGAGATCCATATGAAGGATTTCCAAAGCTTTGCTTGTACTGGGTTCGGGTTTTGGTGGATGAGGAGCACGCTTCATCTTCCCTTTCTCACAAGCAGTACAGAAATTGTCTTTCTCAAACTTCAGAACTGGTAGACCTATGACTAAATCACCCAACGTCAACTTTTGAATGTAACGGAAGTTGAGATGAGATAGTCGTCTATGCCATAACCAACTTTTATCCAAAGACGCTTTCGACATAAGACAAACGTCATTCTTAGGCTTGAGCGTTGATAGGTCAATAGTATACAGATTTGAGTTCCTAGAACCAACAAGAAGCTCATCTCCTTCGTCGGTAAGAACTGCACAACGGGTCTTCTTGAAATGAACTTCTAGATCTTTCTCACAAAATTGACCTATACTAAACAAGTTGTGTCCTAAGCCCTCGACGTAATTGACTTTTGTAATCCTCACATTATCTTTGACAATATCTCCGTAACCCAAAATTGGAGCATATTGATCATTTCCAAACTTAATATTTCCACAATCTTTTTTCACATAATTAACAAGCAGCTCTTTCCTTCCAGTCATGTGCTTTGAGCAGCCTGAATCTAAGTACCATACATGACTGGGCTGCAAAATGGAAATTAAATGGTTTTAGGTACCCATTGCCAATTGGGTCCTTTCTGATCAGTAGATTTGGGCTTAACATGTTGTTTTCTATAACCGGTTTTAAAATAGTCATTTGAATAAAACCACTGATTATAGTCAGATTTGCAGATAAAATCATCCATACCACAAGAAGCACAACAAATTTGATCACGTGCCAAATTAATCAGTTGTCGCATTGAATAAACCTTGTAAGGAACTACAAGTTTTCGTCTATTGCCAACATCATAATTAATAACATTTGAAACAAAATTGTCTTTCTTGGAATTTAAAACGTTTGAAATAACGTGGGATGATTTGATCTGGGCCACATCCTGTGTGGACTCCTTTATTCTCCACTCAAGGCGCGTGTTGTTTCTCAAATTACGATCTGAAAAACCAGACAAATAGGAGTTGTAAGCTTTTGAATACTGAGTTTGAAAAGAATTAACATGCTTCTTTCTTTTTGTTTTTGTTTTTCTGTAATGATGGTTTTGATTTAGATTTAGAATGATCATCATTAGCAGAAATTTTCTCAGCTGATTTTGAAGATTCCCCTTTCAAGATAATCTTTACAGGTTCTTCTTCTTTTATTAGAAAGTCAGTATGACCTGGAAGTTTGGCACTAAAATCAAATTGAACATGCACTTCACATACACCTTTACCTTTATCCTCACCAACATTCTCACTATCAAGATCAGACTCAGTATCATAGGATGGGTTATCGGTTTCATTAGACTTAGGAAAAAGAAATTCATTATATTCTTTTCGAAAAGCTTTATCTTCTTCCGTAGGAAAATATATTTTGGGATCAGCATTAACAGACTGATTTTCCAAATCCCAAGGTTCAAAATCATCTTGGTCATTAACTGTCCAGTCTCGCAAGATAGCATTTCCTATAAAAGCTTTGCATGAAGAAACATCTGAATCTGAAGATTGTTTTTCTTTTGAAACTTTTTCTTCAGATATTTCCTCAAGTTTGGTTTTCATTTCTTTTATGCTTTCAGAAAACACTGTGATCATAACTTCCTTTTCGATCTCGAAAGCAAGCTTCTCGTCATTTCTGACTTCTTCAATAGTACTTTTGATCTTGCTTTCGAGGTCCACGAGTTTTTGTTCAAGAACCATTGGTGGAAAATACATTTTACCTTCCAAAGTTGGTTTTTCAGTATTATCCTTTTGAGAATTTTTATTTTCCTCTGGTTCTTTAACAATATGACTCTCAAAGTAATTGTTTGGTAAGGTTTTCTTTTTATCTAACGCATTAGCATTATCTGGACCATACCAAAAAGGAAGTTGCATTTTAACAGTGGTTTTTCGCTTTATTTCTTCCTCAGCCTCATAATCTTCACCATCCATTTTAAGCCATTTGATTTGATAGTTAGAATGTACAACAAGCTGAATCCATTCAAATTTATAAAGAGTGGGAGATTTTAATAAGGCATTCCCCACTTTGAGTTGAAATATCTGAACTTACCTGGCTTATGCATGTGAATTGTTTGTTCAGTTTGACCAGCTTTGTACAGTTTATTTTCCAGATCTTTGACATTTTCACACAGCTCATCATTCCTATCTTTATAAGCATGTAAAAGACTCTCAAACTCACTATTCTTGGTTTCCGAACTCATCAATTTTTCTGATAATTCAGTTATTCTATCTTGAAAATATGCATGACCAATATCGAACTCAGTCCTTTTATTTTCAAATTCTTTGATTTGTCTTTCTTGTTCTATTAGTCTTGCCTTTTGAGTGGAAATTATTTCATCTGCTCTTTTCTGGTCATTTGTTAGATTTTCTAACTGCTTTGTTAGATAAGCTTGTTGAGAAAAGAATTGATTATAAAGATCGGAATGTACCTCATTTGAAGTAGACTCTGAATCTTCACCATCTGTGTTTTTGGTCATGAAGCACATCTTGGTCTGAGCAGCTGTCTCATCATTAGCTTCATCATCAGAATGATCAAGCCAGTATTCCTCTTCAACCAACAGTGCTATCCCTGACTCCTTCTTTTCAGCAAGCATCAACTTATTCTTGTAATACGAAGAATCCCTGACTTTTGGCTTCCAACATTCTTTGGAGAAGTGACCAGTCTTCCCACAATTATAGCATTTCGGTGCTTCATCCTTCTTCTCATCAGGCTTCTTATACTCTTCTTTCTTATACTCAGCCCTCTTATCATCAAACTTCTTGCTGGATTCAACATTGGCTTTGTGCTCGAAATTTTTAGAGCCAGGCGCATACCTTAGATTGTTAGAACCGGGGCTTTTCCCAAACTTTCTTTGAAAAGAATTGGTAAGAAGTATCATAGCTCGCTTCATACTTTCAATATCATCTATCCCATCTTCTCCATCCCGTTCTTCATCAGAATTCTTTGAGTATTTCTTGCTGGCTCTGACAGACATCAAAGCAAGCGGATCTAACTCTTCTTCTTAACCTCTCTTTTCTCTTCCTTATTCTCTTTCTTCTTTTTCTTAGCTCTCTTTGCATCAGCATCATCTTCATCCTGCTTCAAAGTTTCATACATCTCTTGTAGGGGCAAAGCATCCAACTTAGTATTCTGTTTCATTCGATGAGCATACTTCTTCCATTCAGGTTGAAGAACACTCAGAAACTTCACATTATGCTCAATTATTGATTTGTTTATGTTGTATCTGTTCAGCTCATTCAAAATAGTAGTGAAACGGTCGTAAGCTGAATCAAGAGCTTCCCCGTCCTTTTGTTTAAAATTCTCATACAGATTGACGGCATTAGAGATTCTCATCTGGTTCTCTATCTCAGATCCTTGATAGAGTTTTATCAGTTCATCAAACATGGCTTTCCCGGAATGATTTTTGCTATCCACCTTTCGATAAATACCGTTGGTCAAAGCTTGAATAACAAGGGACTTTGCCATTTTGTCACCATAATGCATTTTCTTTTGTTCAACATCATAATGTATTGGTAAAACTTCAACCCAATCTGGGATTGGATCACCATCAGTAAGAATTCCTCTTCTCCTTTGTTTTCCCATCGACCCATTAATCAGTGAATTGGAAATATATTCCCCGTTTTCTTGTCGCTCAACGTAATCCATAAACCGATCTTTCCATATCTTAAACTCCTTAGGAAAAAGAACAGGTGGTTTGTCCTTCGACCCAATAGTTAAGATGTCTCTTGCTGTCATATTCGATTACTTGTTGATGATCGTTAAGTATTCCTTAGATCCGATTAGTAACGGATAAAATTCACCCAAACTGTCTCAGCCCATAAACTGTCTCAATCCACAAACTGTCGCAATGAACAAACTGTCTCAACCCAAAAACTGTCGCAACACAACAACTTGTCGCAATTAACAGGTTGCGAAAGTAGCAAAAACACTTGTCGCAGCTAATTGGTTGCGAAACTATCCAACAAAAAAAATTATCGCAACTGAGGATTGCGATAAGTACTGTTTAAAGTCACGTAGGTTGCGATAGTTGATACTTGTCGCAACAGAAGGTTGCGAAAGTTTACTATTCACACGAAAAAATTGCGATTACAACGACTTATCGCAAGTAGAGTGTTGCGATAGTGTAAGCTTGTCGCAACTGAAGGTTGCGATAGTATCCTATTCCTTTCAAGTGGACTGCGATAGTTATGAACATTCAAGGCTGCGATAGTTTTGTATGTGCAAGTTGCGATAGTTTTGAACTTCAACACGATCAGAAGTAAATTCTTCAAAATGATCGGATTGATCTAAAAATTTAATCGAAGGTTCGCAACACAATACTGAGCACTTTTAAATCTTCAAGTTTTGTCTAAAAACCACTAGAGCAGTGATTTCTCGACCAAAACAGTGGGTTTTTACCAAATGTCCGAAAATGAGATTTTGCACCGATTGAAGCGATTTCTGATGTGATAATGGAATCAAACCTCACAGAAATGATTATCAAACATTCCTAGATCAATTCCAATCCATCTGAAGCACTCAAATGGCTGAAATCAAAGAGAAATGAATGAATAGATGAAAAACTCTCAAACTTGCAAAAACCTCATAAAATCTAATCTGATCTAATTGAAATACATAGCTCTGATACCAATTGTGATCCCAGAACAAGTAATCAATCCATGATTAAGCACTAAATTGGCCACCAATATATATTCAATCAAGAACAATCCCCAAATACAAGATGAACTCTAGAGAGAAATGCTCAAGTCTGTTTGTACTTGGGTGTATGCAATTGATGACCTAAAATGAATAAGAGGCTAAGTACACATTATACATGGTGTAACATTAGCAATTACACATCTAGTCCCTCTACAAAGTACAATTAGATAAAATAGGCACTAACATATGTTTTATAAAAAATGGCACCTATGAACATATGTTTTATAAAAAAAATGGCACCTAGGAAATTGTATCAACCCAGTCTAAAATAAAGCATGCAATTCATATAAATGAAACATCCCAAAAACGGGTCCCAAAATTTCATTACACCTGTCTAAATTTTGGTTGGCGGAACAACCTACACAACTGAGAATAATACTAAACGGAACTATAGTGTCGCTACACTATCGAGCATCCTTGCTAACTGCCCTGCTCACTTGCCAGAGCCTTTCATTACCTGATTCCCTAACAAGGTTTTAATTTGAAAATGCGAGGGTTAGACCATGAGGTCTAGTGAGTCCCTCTTAACAGTTATCAAAGCATTTAAAAATAGTTTATAATTTTCAACATAAATCATCCATAAATCTGTTCATATAAAAATTCATTCACGGATAAAGGTCCGCCCCTCGTAAATTGGCATCCTGAAGTCACCCTAGGGTGACAACGAGTCAGTCTCATGCTGCCGTATAGGGTCACACCTCCCTGGCATAAACGGGACACCCCCCGGCACGAGCTGGCGGGCCACACCCCCGACTTAGCCAATTTACATCTCAATCAATGTATGCATACATCCCATATAAAAATTTAAACAACTTTCATGCGATTAAAAGCATAAGAATAAAACATGGCATTTCTCATCATGTACTCGCTTTAGAAAACACATTAAAAAGTCGCGCATTTTAGTTAGAAAAGTCACCTGGTGCTCTTACTTCTCTTTTCCTATTCTGATCCGCACTTCCAAATGATCTACCTGAGTGAAAGGATAAAACTTATAAGCTGACTAACCCACTGTCCGGATACTAACTTACCGGACACCATTACTTTTCGGGTATTTCTACTTTCCGGATATTACTACTTCCCGGACATTACTACTTTCCGGATAACCCTATTGTCCGGATGACTCCTCTTTCCGGATACTTTCCACTTTCCGGGCAAATATGCTTTCTGGACACTTATGCCTACCGGAAACTCACCCGGAAACCTTCATAACCTGAAGCTTTCCGGACGTGGCTGGAACGAGTTCAGAATCCCAAAACTCTAAATACGCCCCACAAACGAAATAATAATGCAAGAATTAATCACATAAGCATTCTATGACCATTTCCCACAAAACTTACTAATTAAACACGATTTAAAGGTGATTAAGTCTTCCTCTTGGGTCTCATTCAACTTTACCAAGTAAGAACCCTCTAAAAAAACCCAATAATCATCACAACAATCTTAACTGGAGTTGTAGATTAGGAAATTACCTGGTAGATTCCTTGCAGAAAACGAATCCTAACTCACCCTCTCTTCTGATTTCAAAGGTTGATGATCCTTCTCCTCCAAAATGCACAAGAACTCCAAAACTCTTTTCTTCTTCTATCTCAAATGCTCAACCGCCAAAAATGAAATGGAAAGGCTCCCCTAGGGTTTTATGCCAATCATTGGGCCATAAAACCCTATTCCTTATTTACAAATTACTCCCCTCAACTTCCATTTTTATTAACTTCTACCACAAGACTTGAAACCCTTTCATTCGGTCACGGTTACTACAACACTCCCCCCTCAAAAGAATTCCGTCCCCGGAATTCCATTCTCGAAAAGGTGAGGGTATCTGGACATCATATCTGATTCTACTTCCCACGTTGTCTATCGCCCCTTATGATATCTCCACTGAACTTTTACTAGTAAAACTTCTATGTTCCTCGTTTAGCAAACCTTACCGCTCACGATTTCTTTCGGTTCTTCTACGTAAGTCAACCTCTCATCTATACTGATGTCCCCTCAAAGGAACAGCCACAACGACCTCTGAAAAACACTTCTTTAAGTCCGAGACATGAAATGTCGGATGAACACTCTTTAATTCTTCTGACCAGTCTAACTTGTATGCTGCTGCTCTAACTCGCTCACTAATGACAAGGTCAACTTCTTATCGCCTGCATCTCTTGCAAGGTCGCCATCATCTCACTTCTCACATCGGCTCTCCACAAAAGAGACGTGCATCACACTACGAATTTATTCTCAAATTCACATCGAGTTCCTCAAGATCGCGCACTACCTATTCAACTTCCATGCTTCGACGGATCCGCAGACTTAGTCCACCTTACCTTTCTCTCAAACTTCAAGGCTCAAAGCCTTATGTTTTTCAATCCAACCACTCAGTTCTACTCGGTTGCCTCAGACCGTTCAGATGGGAAACATAACCGCACCCCATACTTTGAAACCGCCCTCGGCGAGACACCACTTGCTATATCGTGCAATCTTGCACTACTTACTTGTACCCTCTTCGATCACTATACTCGCTTAAAACTACCTGATAAAACCAAGGCCAACCGCGCCTCCATTTGCTCGCCTCCGTCCACACATCGGGACTCACGGTTTTAAACACGTCTAAATAAGGTCTCTCATACATTTATACTTCCTTAAGAGAAAGAACTTGGCGGAAATTCCCGCCACAACAACGAGAATCTTCCACCAGGAAAACTCACTCACTGACAACTTGGCACAAGGTCAACCTTGTACATTCCGACAAGCTCACCCCCAGGAGTCCCCTCTTCGGTATACCTGAATTTTCTAGGTTATTTCTTCCAACCGACATTCGTCTATGCAGATCATACTCCTTTCCCGAATCACATCGGCTACAACTCGACAACTAATTCGTACGTTCTCACCACTTCATCATTTCACACTTAACGTGTCTAATAGTAGGAAACCTCTATAATTCCTTATTGGAGTACTCACCTATCCGAATTGCACTTATCCTGAAGGCTCATCAATTTCTTGCTGCTTGCCACAAGCGTCCAGTCATATAACATAACTTCGGTTACTCCCACTCAACTAGGAGGGGTAACCACTATCACACCCTACTATTCTCAATAGCTTACACTGAACGATCAGTTCGTTTGAATGTTTCTCACAAAGTCACTAACTTAACTCATTCAGTTGTCTTATCCACTTCTTTCCTGCACAAAATCATACACAATTTCCTTCCTCAATACTCTTTCCAAAAGTTCGCACACTTATCAAGGACAATCTACACAACACTGCGCCTATCGGCATTACTGTCAAGTTTACTACTTCCGATTTACTTACTTATTCCGACATACTGTCTTCACCTCCCCACGTTAGCGTGGAGCACTGCCCACCAACATTACTTGCCCCTCTCTTCCGACAATTCTCAAGCTGCAAATGCTGTCTCATTACTACACATAACCAAACGGTTGCACTAAAATTCTAACTTAAGGCTTTCGACTAAATCACCTCGAACTGACACCAGAGTTCGACGTCACTCTACATTCTTTAAACTCCAACTTTTACTTTCTCAGACAATTCGTTCACACATAAGCAACAACTCACATTCTTTAAGGATTTCACATCTATTCCACCACATTTTGACTAATACATCCATCATCTTCTTTAAACTTCCAATGATCCCAAAATATGCTTACTTAGCGAATCTTACAACTTAAAAACACTTGGTTTCTCCTTTGGGTAACTACCCACCACCACTCCGTGATGCTATCCCGAACATAATCATATCACCACGACAACTTACACCCTACGTGCTCCAACAACCTGGTTAACACTCGAACACCTCATCCAAAACCCCCAAAAGGCTTCTATCTGATGCTTCCTCTTTCTCTAACATCACATCACTACGACACTAGCTGGCACATTTAACTTGGCAATTATTGCCACTACATAACTGTACATTCCTCACTCATAACATCACACTGCAGACCAAAACTCTCATGGCCATTCATACACAACTCAAACTTATCTTCAAGACCTCACGCATAAATAACCGAGTCTATCTCGCTACATTGTCTCTCCCCAGCTCTAGTTGAACCACAACACCCGAGTTTCTGATTAATTTAACATACTCGTTTCTTGCTAGCTCTTTGCAATACCAAACCATTACATCGACAGGGCACATTTCCTCACAGATCGACATAATCTATACCCTCACTTCGTTTGTGCTAAATACTTCATTCTTTACGAACCATCCAACTCGTAAGTAAAACGCTTATCTAAAACAGCAACCTTTCACGATCTTAACACCCCTACAAAGTGGTCCTTCAACTTTCAACCTTCTGATTCAAGTCTTCGGTCTCATACACCTTACACAACTGCCGACTTTAACGTCAATAGTTGACCTGTTGATACTTCCTTAACCTATTCTTCAACAGGGTCCTTTACTGAACCTAATCCTTCCAACATATCATAATCAAATTCACATCCCGTCGTCCTCATTTCAAACTCACTCGTGAAACGTCAGTATTACAAGATCACTTTAAAACTCTTATTCGGCGTCGAGGATATTTCATCACTATAAAATTCTCAGTCTACCCCTCAGGGATCTTGCTGACATTCTAAAGTACTGGAACACGACATAAACACTAGCTTCTGACTACCACTTCAGAATAATAAGGCAGGTTAAGCACATACATGTACATGTAAGTTCGCAATTACAGTGGCCAGGTGGAATCTCAAACTTACCTTACATGACAGTCCTCAGTACCCTATTAGTCCTATCTCTATAATAGTGTCCTCCTAACGCATTTCCTTTATCTACAATAGTGCCCTCCTAACGCATTTCCTGATTCTCAGTTGTGATTTATACTCTCAAGTTTAAGTTTAGGCCCGTTCGGTCACCTAAATCCCTTAAACTATGGCTCTGATACCAATTGTAACAACCCAGTCTAAAATAAAGCATGCAATTCATATAAATGAAACATCCTAAAAACGGGTCCCAAAATTTAATTACATATGTCTAAAATTTGGTTGGCGGAACAACCTACACAACTGAGAATAATACTAAACGGAACTATAGTGTCGCTACACTATCGATCATCCTTGCTAACCGCCCTGCTCACTTGCCAGAGCCTTTCATTACCTGATTCCCTGAAAAGGTTTTAATTTAAAAATGCGAGGGTTAGACCATGAGGTCTAGTGAGTCCCTCTTAACAATTATCAAAGCATTTAAAAATAGTTTATAATTTTCAACATAAATCATCCATAAATCTGTTCATATAAAAATTCATTCACGGATAAAGGTCCCCCCTCGTAAACTGGCACCCTGAAGTCACCCAGTGTGACAACGAGTCAGTCTCATGCTGCCGTATAGGGTCATACCTCCCTGGCATAAACGGGACACCCCCCGGCACGAGCTGGCGGGCCACACCCCCCGACTTAGCCAATTTACATCTCAATCAATGTATGCATACATCCCATATAAAACTTTAAACAACTTTCATGCGATTAAAAGCATAAGAATAAAACATGGCATTTCTCATCATGTACTAGCTTTAGAAAACACATTAAAAAGTCGCGCATTTTAGTTAGAAAACTCACCTGGTGCTCTTACTTCTCTTTTCCTATTCTGATCCGCACTTCCAAACGATCTACCTGAGTGAAAGGATAAAACTTATAAGCTGACTAACCCACTGTCCGGATACTAACTTATCGGACACCATTACTTTCTGGGTATTTCTACTTTCCGGTCGTCACTACTTTCCGGATATTACTACTTCCCGGACATTACTACTTTCTGGATAACCCTATTGTCCGGATGACTCCTCTTTCCGGATACTTTCCACTTTCCGGGCAAATATGCTTTCCGGACACTTATGCCTACTGGAAAACTCACCCGGAAACCTTCATAACCTGAAGCTTTCCGGACGTGGTTGGAACGAGTTCAGAATCCCAAAACTCTAAATACGCTCCACAAACGAGATAATAATGCAAAAATTAATCACATAAGCGTTCTATGACCATTTCCCACAAAACTTACTAATTAAACACGATTTAAAGGTGATTAAGTCTTCCTCTTGGGTCTCATTCAACTTTACCAAGTAAGAACCCTCTAAAAAAACCCAATAATCATCACAACAATCTTAACTGGAGTTGTAGATTAGGAAATTACCTGGTAGATTCCTTGCAGAAAACGAATCCCAACTCACCTTCTCTTCTGATTTCAAAGGTTGATGATCCTTCTCCTCCCAAATGCACAAGAACTCCAAAACTCTTTTCTTCTTCTCTCTCAAATGCTCAGCCGCCAACAATGAAATGGAAAGGCTCCCCTAGGGTTTTGTGCCAATCATTGGGCCATAAAACCCTATTCCTTATTTACAAATTACTCCCCTCAACTTCCATTTTTATTAACTTCTACCACAAGACTTGAAACCCTTTCATTCGGTTACGGTTACTACAACAAATATTGAAGAATTATGTGTAAGTCGGTTCCAAAGTTTTGTAAACGGTTCTTCGGTTTTGTATATAGTTAGATTTTGAGTTCTTCTATTCAATACTAAGCAGAAATTCTCATGTTACTACTTTTCTGTTTTACTTAATGGATATTTTGGTAGTTTTATGTTAGCTTCTAGTGCTCTATTGTTGCTAATTTTATGTTTTACTAAGTAATGGACAATTTAATTAGCACAAGGAGGATTATAATTTCATAACCCACTTTTGTTTCAAAAAGATCCGAGACTTTCCTACAATTAAAAGGGAAGGTGGAAACATGAGGGGGAAGGGGGGGGGGGGGGGGTTTAGTACTGGTGATAACCTGGAAGGTGCAATAGATTTGAATGAAGATTGACTAGTTCAATGATGGTTTTTTTCGATATCGATCATATGATGTTGCTAGTTTAGATTATCTATCGAATGGGATGATAAAATTAAGAAAGTACAATTGAAGATGATGAACCTTAATTAAAGCCACTTGCACATGCAAAATGAGTCTTGGATAAAATGACATGCACTTAACCATAGGTCCTGGGGATGTGGTGAGATATCCCATCTGCCCAGGGTTCTAATCCATACGTACACAACAATTGTGGCCACTGAGGTTTAATCAGGGCTGATGTCAGTCATAATTTGTCAAGGGATTACTCCGGACATAGCCTAGGACACCCTTCCCAAAAAAAATAAAAAAAATGACATGCACTTACAATATTTGACAACTTTTTAAAATTCCATATGTTCATGTAGTTGCCACTATCTATTTTATTCACGGAGACCATAGCTAGCTAAGTATATGCATGTCTCACATTTTTTGTTTGTTTGATAAAAACATACATCAATATAGGGTACTCGGAAGGTTCAAACGAGAACGCTAACTATTTGAGAAAACACGAAAACGATCGCTCATGTTACACTAACTGCAAAAAACTGGACGCGAGCGACTTTGGCCGCGACTTAAAGTCACGGGGTAAGTCGTGTGAATCATATATGATTTTGTACGTGAATCATGTATGATTTTATACATTAGCCGCCGTTCTAGTGTTTTCTTAAATAGTTAGCGTTCTTCTTTGAATTGAACCCACCTCTATAAGGTATTAATACATTATTAAATATTTAAAACTAGAATTATGCATAATATCAAAAAATATATATTTTGGGAGAGAGAGAGAGAGAGTGTGTGTGTCCCCTCTATATATAATGGAAGTTGGAAGGAATTGAGCAACATACAAACACTATGGCTTCTTTTAGCTTCACAATGGCTACCACCACCACCTACTCTTCCCAACAACGGTTGATCAAGACACATAACAACCAAACCCACCGCTTCAAAATCTCATGCAACATCTCATCACGTGACCACGAACAACCACCCACCACCGACCACCCCCAACCTCAAAACCTCATACTTCCCAAACCATCACTCAACATGCAGAACGTTGACAGACGAAACCTTCTTCTTGGCATCGGCGCCGGCAGCCTCTACAACTCCGTCAACTTCACCACCCTCCCGTCGGCCTTCGCTGTCCCTATCACGGCTCCCTCCGATATTTCAAACTGCCATGACGCCAACGACGGCTTCTTCGACCCCCAAAACACCATACGAGGTAAAGCCTGTTGCCCCCCGGCCCCCACAAACCCCGTGAAAGATTTCGTGTTTCCTAAACGCGGAATAATTCGGTCGAGACCGGCGGTACACAGACTCGATCCCTCGTCCGTTTACGTCAAGAAATTCAAGGCAGCAATCAAGAAAATGAAGGATCTTCCAGATGATCACCCTCATAGTTTCAAGCAACAAGCTAAGATTCATTGTGCATATTGCAATGGGAGTTACACTCAAGTTGACAGTGGTTTTCCAGATAAAGAACTGCAGGTTCACAACACATGGTTATTCTTTCCTTTCCATCGTTGGTACCTGTATTTCTTTGAGAGGATAATGGGAAAGTTGATTGATGATCCAACTTTTGCGTTACCCTATTGGAACTGGGACCACCCTGCCGGAATGGAAATTCCGGCCATTTTCGAAGACAACGGAAAGTCTAACCCTCTCTTTGATGGCTACCGGAACGTGAAACACCTGCCGCCGACAATCGTCAATCTAGAATACGACGGTAATGTTGGGAAAATTTTAAATAGTGTTTACTTTGGGTTGAGTCTTAGGAAGATGAGAAAATCTTTTTGGTAGTTTTCACTTTGTCTCACATAGCTCCTCTACTAGAAAAAGAGGCAGCAGTGACGGAAAATTCCGTCACTAATTAGTGACGGAATGATCGAGAACACAATCCATGACTAATTTGTAGTGTAGGTGGTGGAAGAGTGGAATATAAGTCTCTATATAAGTGAGACCATTTTCCATTTATTTAAATTAATAGATTGGAAATGGTTATGCGTGCGACCGCGGGTGTGGGCGCAATGTGGCGCACACACGCATCACTGAGAGGCGCATAATTTATTTTCGACAGATCCTTTGGTGACAGCCACATACTTGAACGGATGCGACGGTTCAAGTGTGGTCACACTTGTTCGTGAACAGACGCGATGGTTTGGGGCAGTCATGCATGACGGTTCGTGAAAGGTTGCTTCCAACCGTTGCGATGGTTCGTCAAATGTGACGGTTGGGTCAAAGGCGCCATCCAACAGGTACGACGGTTCAGCAAACCGTCGCCATTAGTGACAGTTTGCAAGGCCACACCTGTTGGAACACTTGCGACTGTTTGAACCGTCGCTAAAGGTGACTGTTGTCACTAAAACCGTGTAATCAGGCTGTTCGAAGGGCTGTTATATTTCCCTGTATATATCTTACTTTAAACACCAAAATGGATAATCTTTTTCATATACCAGATTACTAGAACTTATGTTGCTATAGAAACACAATTTCTAGTTCTGGTCCCATAAATCCTTGAAACTCAACAGTTTATTCGGATTATCACCAATAAGTGCAGTGTTGATAATTTCTATACATACATTGCTTCATTGTATCTTGGTATGCAATTCTCCACAAACTTGTAAGCACCAGAGAACTCACCTTAAAACAATAAATAGTAATTTTCTTATTATTCTTTTCTTAGCCTAACTTAGTACCTGAAAACCAACCAACAGGTACAGACGGCAACTTTGGTTGTTTAAACCAGATAAACAACAATCTGTCGGCAATGTATAGGCAGATGATCAGAAACGCCCCCGATACAACAACCTTCTTTGGGGGCACGTATGCAGCTGGTAATGATCCCGTTAAAGCGAACGATCCGTCAGTTGGATCCATTGAGGCCGGTTGTCACACAACGATTCATAGATGGGTGGGCGACTCAAGAATGCCGAACAATGAGGACTTGGGAAACTTTTACTCTGCAGGGTATGATCCTTTGTTCTACGTTCACCACGCCAATGTCGACCGAATGTGGACCATATGGAAACGTTTAAATTGGCGGCACAAGGAACCGAAAAGTAAAGACTGGTTGGATGCATCGTTCGTGTTCTACGACGAGAACGAAGAGCTTGTTCGTGTCTACAACAGAGACTGTGTAAACATTGAAAAACTCCGATACAATTACGAGAAATCAGAAACCCCCTGGGAGAAGAATAAGCCGGTCCCATATTTCAAGAAATCCGGTATTGCGGTTAAGTTGTATGGAAAGGTGAAGACAGGGGAGGAACAGAGGTTTCCGGTGAAGTTAGACGAGATTGTGAAGGTTCTTGTGAAGAGGCCCGCGATAAATAGGAGTAAGGAGGAGAAAGAGGAGTCTGCTGAGATGTTGATGAAAGGAATCCAATTCGACGGCGAAAAGTTTGTCAAGTTTGACGTGTTTGTGAATGACGCATCCGGCGATGATGCAAGCATGATCTCGACGGCGAACAGCGAGTTTGTCGGTAGTTTTGCGCAGCTTCCGCATAACCATAGTAACAAAATGGCGATGACGAGTGGAGCGAGCTTTGGGTTAAATGAGCTGTTGGAAGACATAGACGCTGAAGACGATGAGTTTGTTTTGGTGACGATTGTTCCGAGGATGTCACCATTTCCGAGATCAAGATCGATTTGATCGACCTTGTTTAATTAAACTGCGTCACCGTGATCGCATGTATGCTGTAATAAAAATGGAGGGTTTCTGTGATTCTCTTGATCACCTGAATAAATTTGGCTGTGTATCGCGATCAGTAGGTCGATGCATGGTTGTAATTTGTACGTGAAATATGCATCTTTTGTTTCGTATGTTATAAAAACATATGTTTTGTAGTGTCACTTAATGAGTCAATAGTGATCATAAAGTTAAATTACGTTATGTATTAAAACTTGCAAATAAGACATTGAAAACGTAAATAAAAATCAAATATCGCGTTACAAAAACTGCAAATTAGGTCATGGCGTGCCATGGGCTTAACGTGCCGTGAAACACAAGTCTTGGTGTCATGGCGCGCCATAGCGGTTGTGCGGCTAGTTTTTTAGAACAATGGAAAATAATGATAATATTTGTATGTAATTTAATAATAAAATATATACAATTTTACGGCTGGAGTAATTTAAAACCGTCAACATGTGGTATAAGAAATACAAACAACGAATCATATTATATAAACTATTGATTCAGGCGAGTCTAACCGTTTTCAGACTCGATCTGGGCCATTTAAACTCATTCCAACTTTTAATCTGTACCGTTTAAACTCGTTAAGCCATTCATTCAGTCACTGTTACTAGCTACTCCTTCACCCAAACCCACTCCCACGTCTGATCACCTTCCACATTCCATCTCCCACTATCCATATCCCCTGAATTTTCTCCCACCTCCGCTCCATCATCATCCCATCCCCTCCATCTATAAATAGAAGCAAAACCCTCCCTAATTCCATGGCTAAAAAACAGAAAATTAGCAGAAAACCATCCCTGCGAAGATTAATTAGCCTTTGATACCTTCAAGTAGATAGGCTGCATATTACGTCTTGAATTGTGACTAATCGACCCAAAAAGCGCGCTGTGAAGCTACAGATCTGCTGTTCCGTTTCTGAGGCTTTAATCAGGTTAGATCGCGAAGTTCTGTTTCGTTGCAGCGGTATGATGTGTATCGATTTCTGCTTTCTGTATTAGGCTGTTGCTGTGTGTTTGTTTTTTGGTCCGGCATGGCTTGCTCCTGGCAATTTGTGGTCACAGATGTAATTGCTTTCTTTGCTCTCATGGTATGTTTATGCTTTGGTGGTTATTGAATTTTTCATGCCTTTCAAGAAAAAATTATGTCTTGAATGTACAATATATAGCCAATCATCAACTTAATTGCGTTTGAAACTTGGTGCTTGGATCTTCAACTCGAGCATTTTTCAACATCTTTTGTGAAGATGATGAGATGATATGTATGCGTTCATATAACCTCACAAAATTACATAATAGCTAATACCATATATATGGTTACAAGATAAGTGGCTATGTACAATTCTTTTTGACCCTACCACCACTTCCTTGAGCTCATTGCTCTTATGAACACTACCATGTTTTACATCACAACCATCTTATGTCATGACAACATACTTACAAGGTTTTAATCATTGCATGATAAACTTTCTTATAGTCTCTCATCTCTCGCCATTGTATATTCTTATGTCAACAACCCAACACTATATTACATGGGCGGACCTATGAAGGCTCCAGTGGGATTCCATGCACCCACTCAACCAATTTTCGTATGTATAAAATTTTATTTGGTATGAAAGGTGCACACACCGAGCTTTGAGCTTTGAGGGGTGCCCCGGATATTAGGAAATACAAGGGACATCAACCAAATAAGTGAAAGGTACCTTTGAAATCAACCCAAAAACTTCAAAAAATGTGTCAAAATCAACCAAAAAACATTGAAAAAGATATTTGGAAACCGTGGAATTTGGTTAGAAATAATATGGCCTTTATGGTGCACTTGGTTGACCTTATTAAGTACACATTGATTTAAATATGTGCATATATCCGTCCAATATCTTTTCTATGGCAGCTGGATAGATTGGGCAAAGTTTGATTGGAAGCATAGCCATCATATTATCCTCAGTCATTCCGGCGGATTTTCGGCGGAAATTAAAAAAGTCAAATTCCGTTGACTTCCGCCGAAAATCCGCCGAAATCACAAAAAATAAAATTTTCGCACTTTTTTTAAACGATCGACTTATTTTTCGGCGGATTTTCGGCGGAATGTAATTAATTATTTTTAAAATTAATATCCGTCGGAAATACGTCGGAATTCCGCCGAAAAACTTTTAATTAATCAAGAAAATAAATTTTTTTAATCATCCGCCGAAACTCCGCCGAAACTCCGCCGAAATTTTAAACTCTTAAAAATTCAAAAAAATAAATTAATTAACGATCCGCCGGAAATCCGCCGGAAATTAATTTATTTTTTTTTAATCATCCGCCGAAATTCCGCCGGAACCCGTTACCTTTAAAAATAAAAAAAATAAACTAATTTACGATCCGCCGAAAATCCTCCGGAACCCGTAACCTTTAAAAATAAAAAAATAAACTAATTTACGATCCGCTGGAAATCCGCCGGATATTAATTTTAAAAAATAAAAAATAATTTTTTTAATCATCCGCCGGACATTAATATTTTAGAAATATTTTTAATTATATAAATATTAAATTAAATTAAATTTACGATCCGCCGAAAATCCGCCGGAACCCGTAACCTTTAAAAATAAAAAAAATAAACTAATTTACGATCCGCTGGAAATCCGCCGGATATTAATTTTAAAAAATAAAAAATAATTTTTTTAATCATCCGCCGGACATTAATATTTTAGAAATATTTTTAATTATATAAATATTAAATTAAATTAAATTTTAATGATAAATCAAACCTTGTGGGCTTAATGTACCGTTATGGGCTTTAATTGTTCATTTTGGGCTTCAATGGACCCTTATGGGCTTAATGTACCATTATGGGTTTTAATGGAATGTATTGGGCTTTAATGGACCGTATCGATCTTTATGGATCGTAGTTTGATTTAATGGACCATATTGATCTTTAATTGATTATCTGGGATTCAATGTACCGTTGTGGGCTTAATAGATCGTTATTGGCTTTAATAGACGTATTGGGCTTTAATGAATCGTATCGGGCTTTAATTGACCATTATAGCTTATGGAACGGTTTTAGCTTTATTGGACCGTATTAGGTTGCAAATGGATTTGACAGGGGTTTATTGGATCCAAATGATCGTTAACGAGTCCAACAGGGGGTTATTGGATCCAAATGACCGTTAATGGATCCTGTTGGGATTTCAGTAATCTACTAGGTGATTAGTCAACTCAATTGAACTTTAACGGACTTATGGAATGGTTTAGGCTTTAATGGACCGTATTGGGCCTTTATGAATCGTATTGTGCTTTAATGGACCGTATTGGCCTTTAATTGATCATTTTGAGCTTTAATGGACCCTTGTGGGCTTAATGTACCGTTATTGGCTTTAATGGGATGTATTGGCCTTTAATGAATCGTAATAGGTTTTAATGAACTGTAATAGGTTTTAATGGACCATATCGAGCTTTATGGATTCTAGTTTGCCTTAATGGACCGTATCGGGCTTTATGGATCCTATTTTGCCTTAATGTACCATATTGGTCTTTAATTGATCATCTGGGCTTCAATGTACCATTGTGGGCTTAATAGATTGTTATGGGCTTTAATGGACCATTTTGGGCTTATAGAACGGTTTGGGCTTTAATGGATCGTATTGGACCTATATGGATCCTAATTTGCTTTAATGGACCATATTGACCTTTAATTGATCATTTTGGGCTTCAATGGACCCTTGTGGGCTTAATGTACCGTTATGGGGTTTAATGGAATGTATTGAGCTTTAATGAACCGTATTGGGCTTTAATGGACCGTATTGGGTCTTTATAGATCCTAGTTTGCTTTAATGGACCGTATCGGGGCTTTATGAATCGTATTGTGCTTTAATAGTCCGTATTGAACCTTTATGAATCGTATTGTGCTTTAATGGACCGTATTGGACTTTAATGGATCGTAATGGCCGTTAATGGATCATATTGGGATTTCAGTTATCTACTTGGTGTTTAATCAACTCAATTGAACTTTAATGAGCTTTAATGGACCATTATGGGCTTATGGAACAGTCTGGGTTTTAACCGTATCGGCCCCTTATGGATCGTATTATACTTCAATATATAATAATAATAAGAAATAATATATAATAATAATAACTACTACATATTAATAATAATAATATTAATATATATTAATAATAATAATAATAACTAATAGATATTAATAATAATAATATTAATATATATTAATAATAATAATAATAATATATTAATAATAATAATAATATATTAATGATAATAATAATAACTAATACGTACATAATCTTGAAAATTAAATTTCCGGCGGCATAATCCGTCGGAATTCCGCAATTTTTTTGCCCTAATCTCACCTATCCAGCCAACGATTGCAAACACCACATCACAAACAGACGAATCCACTGGCGACGAATTAGGGCATACCGACGAAGAGCCGACGAACGCCGTTGGACAGCCGGAAATCCGCCGGTCGGACGGTCCGTTCACGTTCACGTCGTCGACGTCGACCACCGAAACCCTACCTCACGCGACCACCAGTCCACCACCGCAGCCCACCGCAGCCCACCGCCACCCACCGCTACCCACCGCTGCTCACGCTGCTCAAGCCTCAAGCTGCTCACGCCGACGGCCGACGCCGACCTTGATTATAGGTACCCACTTACTCTATCTCAGCTTGAGAGTTAATGGGTTTGTATGCTTTGTACTCTGCTTCTGTATGTATATATCTATCTCATTCACCCTGAAATTTTCAATTTCAATTATTTCGTTAACAAAGCTCTACGATAGATGGATAGTCTTTATGTTATAATTATTTTGTGTAGTTAAATCAGAGTTGGACGGATATGTGTAGGTTAAATCGAAGCCAGACGGATATGTATAGGTGCTTTGGTACAGTAAAAAAAATCCATTTCAATCTAGCATCTTAATTAAGTCGATCTTATTAATCGTCCCTAAACTTATATGTATTCAAGAATCATCAGAATGAAGTTATATTATATTCAAGAATCATTACAATGTCAAATATGAATCGAAAACAAACAAAATTCAAGATGTTAAGAGATACAAAACCAAATGAGTACAAATGACAATCAAACAGATTAACAACCCCAGTTAATTAAAATTAAGCATGATAACTTGTGAAGTGTTTGAAGAAACTAGTTTTAAGATCAGTTTGACAACGCTTATTTTTTAAAGTTTATGTCAAAAATCTCGTTTGGATAACTTTAGAGTATCTTATCGAAACATTACTTAAACTATAAGTTGTATGAATATTCAAATATGGATGGACTTTTTTCTAATATGTGTATATATTATGTGTCTATAAAATGTATGTTATGAATGGACTTTTTTCTAATATGTGTACATATTATGTGTCTATAAAATGTAGGTTATGAATGGACTTTTTTCTAATATGTGTATATATTATGTGTCTATAAAATGTAGGTTATGAATGGACTTTTTTCTAATATGTGTATATATATTATATGTGGTGAAGACAAAGCCTAAAGTTATCTATTGATTTGTGACCATGTTTACCTATCTAATAATTTGTTGTAAACTTGAATTATTGGTGTATGTTTTCTAACGATGCTTTGTAGACAATGTCGCGTACCCCGGGATCCGGGCGAGGGAGTTCTAATCGAGGTACTCCTACTCGAGGTACTGGCGGAGCCTCCAGTAGTGGCTCGGCACATCCAGAGACAGGGTTTGGACATGATGACGGTGCTAGTGATATTCCGCAGCAGGTCCCGGCTCCGTCGGAGAGGAAGATTATTGCTCCACGCGCTCCAGACTCAATGGAGTAAATTCATTTCTATTAACTTATTGATCAAAGTAATTGTTCTTTGTATTGATAATAATTAATTTCATTATGTAGGTTTGATTGTGAAAATGCGAGCCGAGTTGCGACGGAGATTAATCGGCGATACACTACCGGGGCATGTCGCACTTGGTGCCACATCCCTCTTTCTACTCGGAACCAAATGTTTGAGAAGTTCGAGGTTCGTAGTGTATATTTAAGTAATTAAATCCTTGGTAGTATTCTTGGAAACTTAAAAATAACTAAACATGTACGTGCAGCAATACTACCAATGGGACCCGGCGTTGTACTCTAAAATTCGTCAAATTTGGGAGAAGAAATGTGGGAAATGCTACAATGACAATCTTTCATATGCACGAAATAGAGCCATCCGTCTGTGCAACCAGAGTGGTCGTCGTTATGATGAGAACGACCCAAATAGAAACATGGACTTGTTGCGGCCGTTCAATCCCCCCTGGATAGATGAGAATCAATGGAACAGAATGATCGATGCCTGGAATTCCGATCGTTGGAAGTCGATTTCAGTGACGGCACGCTCGAACAGGATGACTGAGATTGATGGAGAAATATCGAAGCACACTAATGGATGTATTTCTTTCGGGGCGACATCTGCAAGATTGGTATGACCTTCATATGTTATAATTAACCAATTGCGTTACTAGTTTGTTGTTTGCTTAACATGTTATAATTCGCCATTGTTTGTATTATTTGATCTTTGTAGACGAGAGCTAGGGGAGGCGTGCCACCGTCGGGTATTGAGCTCTTCGACCATACCTGTTGGGAACTGAAGATATGCTAAGTATGGTTAGTACTGCCAGAACAACATTACTACTGCCAGTTCAAGGTTAGTACTGCTAGTTCAATGTTAGTGCTGCCAGAACAAAGTTACTACTGCTGGTACATGGTTAATGCTGCCTGAACAAAGTTAATACTGCTGGAATATTATTAATGCTGCTTATGTGAGGTTAGTACTGCTTGTCAAAGTTACTACTGCAAGTCAAGGTTAGTACTGCTGGTGCATATCGAATATCTGTTAGTACTGCTCGTGACTTAATACTGCTGGAGATTGTTAGTACTGCTCATGAAGAATGAAGGTTAACACTGCTGAGTTTGTTAAGATTGGTATGCGATACTTTTGGAGACAAAGAAGGAATTGATCAAGATATGTTTAACGAAGATTTAGAAGATCAAGTTACTTTTTGATAGTTATCTTGTAATTATTCTTGTATAAATAGTATTGATAGATAGCTATTAGAAAAATAGATAGAGACGAGTTAATACACATGATATACGTGTGAAAAAGAATTCGATATCGTTTTCAGAGAGAATTAACCTCAAGGTGTAAGAACCCTATTTCTAGAGAAGTAGAAGTCGTCTTGTTGAGCCTGTTCAACAAGATTGAGGTTTGGTTGTAATCTTGTGATTCGATTTAGTGAATATACAAAGTGGTGAATTTTCTGTTACATTGTTCTTGATTGTGAGAATTAAAGTTCTTTTCCGCAGATTCTTTAATTCTGAATTCTAAGTGTTTATTGTCTTGTTAAGATTCGATCCTGACAAGTGGTATCAGAGCTTGTGTTTCTTAGAATTCTACAATCATTATGGAAAATTCTATTGAATCAAACAGTACTTTTGATTGGAGTGATCAAGCAGAAGAGGCAATCCAGAATCATGCACTCATGGCAGAAGTCTCAAATATTCCTACGGAGGTAAAATCTAATCTCTGTTCTCAATCTTGTATAGACACTGTTAACAGGTATAGAGATCACAATCAGGGAATGTGTGATGACCTTAAGAGATTAGAAAAGGACATCAGAGATTATGTATTGATTGTTGAGAGGTTTGAAGAACAAATTAAGGCTTTTCAAGCCAATGAACTTCAACACTCATATGATACAAACTACTGGAAGTGGGAAAAGGGTGGTCTGGAGTTCCAACTGAAAGAGTCTAGGGAAGAGTGTGAGAAACTAAAAGGAGAGCTTGAGAAAGTTAACCTTGATGTAGAAAAGTTTACTTGTACCTCCAAAGTCATGGACAACATAATCAACTCTCAAATCCATAGTAAGTTGAAACCAGGAATAGGGTACAATGCCACACCCCCACCCTATAACAACAACTACATCCCTCCTAAGTCAGACCTATTAGAAACCAAGGATAGGAAGGACTTACCTAAAGGAGCCACTGAAGTAGATCCTTTAGATAAAGTAGTTGTTGAGGATGAGACTGACAAAGTAGGATCTGATGAGGAATGTGAAAGTCCATGTGTTAAGAACAATGAGATGAAAAGGACTGACAAGGGAAAGGGAGTTCATTATACACAGACCACTGTTGTGAACTCTAAAACTTGTGAACATTGTTCTTGCAAGAAATCTCAAGAGAATAAGCCCCAAAAACATGATAAAAGGAGGGGAAATCAAAGAAATTGGAATAACCAGTGGGCACAAAAGCAAGGAGTTGATCTGCAAAGGATTAACAGACCAAAACCTTGTTTCATCTGTGGCAGATTGAATCATCTTGCCAAACACTGTTATTTCAATCCTATTAACCAAAGGATGAATTTTCAAAGACCTTTTTATAAATCCAATGGTTATAGGAAGCCTGCAAGGAACCATGTGGCTAAGAAACAAGCTAAATCCAAAAGCCACATGAAGAAAAAGCCTGAAAAGGAATGTGTTACAATGTGGGTTACAAAAGGCACTAAACATAATACTGCTGCTAGCAGTGTTAGTACTGCTAACACTGTTAGTACTTCCTCAAGAGTTAGTGCTGCTAGCAGTGTTAATACTGCTAGTAATTCTTCAAAAGTTAGTGCTGTTAGAAGTATTAGTGCTGCTAACACTGTTAGTACTTCCTATTCAGATAGTACTGCTGCTAGCAGTGTTAACTTTGTTAATACTGCTCCTAGCAGTGTTAACTCTGTTAATACTGCTAACTCTGTTAGTACTGCTGATACTGCTGCTAGTACTGATAGTGCTGCTAACAATACTGCTGCTCCCAGTGTTAGTACTGCTAGCACTGTTAGTACTTCTAAGGTTAATACTGCTTCTAGTGCTGCTAAATCAATCATATTGACAAAGTACTCCAGTACTGCAGTACCTAAGGTTGAAAATCTCATCAAAACCAAGTGCAAGTACTTTGATGAGCAAGGGAGACCCAAGACCACTTCGGCTTGGGTTCCCAATAAAACTAACTGATTTATCTTAATGTGCAGGGCAACCAACAGCTCAAGGGGAAGAGCATTTGGCATGTTGATAGTGGTTGCTCCAGGCACATGACAGGTAACATGGCCTGCCTCAAAAATTTCAAAAAGATTGATGGAGGACATGTTGCATTTGGGAATAATCCTGCTGGTGGAAAGATAAGTGGTAAGGGTGATGTTTCAAAAGGTAAGATGACCTTTGAAGATGTGTACTATGTTGAGCAATTGAGATACAACCTGTTAAGTGTATCACAGGTTTGTGACAAGAAGCATAGCATATTGTTTACTGATTCTGAATGTATTATCCTTGCTCCTGGATACAAAGTGGTTGATGAAAACATGATACTTCTAAGAACTCCTAGGAAGGATAATGTATATTGTTTAGATTTGGAAAGTGTGTCATCTGATTCATCCCTAAATTGTTTAGTTTCAAAAACTTCTTTGGATGAATCATCACTTTGGCACAGAAGGATGTGTCACATGAACTTTAAAACAATGAATAAACTTGTTAAGAATAACCTTGTAAGGGGTTTGCCATCCAAAGTCTATTCATGTGATGATCATTGTGTTGCTTGTCTCAAAGGCAAACAACACAAAACTTCTCATAAGACCAAAGAGATAAACACTATCTCAAATCCTCTTCAACTGTTACATATGGATCTGTTTGGTCCTACTAATGTGATGAGTATTGGCAAGAAATCATACTGCTTAGTTATTGTTGATGATTATTCTAGATTTACTTGGGTATACTTTCTGAGAACTAAAGATGAAACAAGTGGACTGATCAAATCTTTTATTCTCAAAATTGAAAACCAATCAAATCAAAGAGTGAAAGTCATTAGATCAGATAATGGAACTGAGTTTAAAAATTTTGATCTAAACACCTTTTGTGAAGATAAAGGAATTGAGAGACAATACAGTGCTCCTAGGACTCCACAACAAAATGGTGTTGCTGAGAGAAGGAATAGGACACTGATTGAGGCTGCTAGATCTCTGTTAGCTGATTCAAAGTTACCAATTACTTTTTGGGCAGAATCAGTTAATACTGCCTGCTATGTTCAAAACAGAGTTTTAGTTGTAAAGCCTAAAAACAAGACACCTTATGAGCTTTTCCATAAAAAGAAACCATATATTGGATTTTTCAAACCATTTGGATGTCCTTGTACTATTCTCAATACCAAATCTCACTTAGGTAAGTTTGATAGCAAAGCAGATGATGGTTTTCTTGTTGGGTATTCATCTAAAAGTAAGGCCTACAGAGTTTTTAATACCTCTTCTAGACTAATTGAAGAAAGTGACAATGTCAAATGCAATGAGAACACACCAAATCCTATTGGTTCAGGTCCTAATTGGCTATTTGACATTGATTCACTCACTAATTCTTTGGGTTTCAGTAGTGATGTATATGCAGGACAAAGGGATACACCAACATCAGAACACAGAATTCAATCTGTGATATTTCCACTCCCTTCCATTGATCCTGTTGAATTCTGTGAACAACAAGAGGAGGCTGAACCTATTCAGAATGAAGAAGAGAGGAGAGCAGAGGAAAATCAGTCTTCAGGTCCAAATTCCAGAGAATCTGAGGTGACTGAAGAAGCAGAAACAAATCCAGAATTAAATGAGTCAAATCTGGATGAGAACATACAAGAGGAAGCTGGTCATCCAACAAGAACTCAGAAAAATCATCCTCCTGAGTTGGTGATTGGAGATATTGCATCTCCCATGATGACTAGAAAGCAAAGCAGACTCCAAGAGTTGCAAGAGCAGCAAAATACAGTTAATACTGTTCTTACTTGCTTTCTATCCCAGATTGAGCCCAAAAAGGCTTATGATGCTATGAAAGACCCAAGCTGGATAGAGGCAATGCAAGAGGAGCTGCTACAGTTTAAATTACAGGATGTTTGGGACTTGGTAGACCTTCCAAAAGGTCATAGAGCAATTGGCACCAAGTGGATTTTCAGGAACAAGAAGGATGACAGAGGGATTGTGATCAGAAACAAAGCTAGACTGGTTGCACAAGGGTACACTCAGGAAGAAGGAATAGATTATGAGGAAGTCTTTGCTCATGTGGCAAGGATTGAAGCAATCAGGTTATTTCTAGCCTATGCCTCATACATGAAGTTCAAAGTGTACCAAATGGATGTCAAAAGTGCATTTTTGTATGGAAGTATTGAGGAAGAAGTATATGTCTGTCAACCCCCTGGATTTGAGAATCCATTGCACCCTGACAGAGTATACAAGTTGAAGAAGGCTCTTTATGGTTTGCATCAAGCCCCAAGAGCATGGTATGACACCCTGTCTACCTATCTCTTGACAAATGACTTTGAAAGAGGAGTAATTGACAAAACCCTGTTTATCAAGAGGAGAAAGAAAGACACATTACTTGTTCAGATCTATGTGGATGACATCATCTTTGGATCCACCAATGATCAAATGTGTAAAGAGTTTGAGGAGTTAATGCACAAAAGCTTCAAGATGAGTTCCATGGGAGAACTTACTTTCTTTCTTGGGCTTCAGGTAAAACAAAGGAAAGATGGGATTTTTATTAGCCAATCCAAGTATGTGAAAGACATCCTGGACAAGTTTGGTTTATCAGACTCAAAGCCAGCAAGCACACCTATGGAGACACACAAACAGCTCACTGCTGATCTTGAGGGGGAGGATATGGATGTCCATCATTACAGATCAATGATTGGATCTCTCATGTATCTCACAGCCTCTAGACCAGATATTATGTTTTCAGTTTGTGTTTGTGCCAGATTTCAAGTTACACCAAAGCAATCTCATCTTCATGCAGTCAAGAGAATTTTCAGATACCTAAGAGAGCAACCTAGACTAGGTCTCTGGTATCCTTATGAATCATCTTTTGACTTGCTTGCATACTCAGATAGTGACTTGGGTGGAGCTAACATGGATAGGAAGTCTACTTCAGGTGGATGTCAGTTTTTGGGTACAAGACAAGTATCTTGGCAGTGTAAGAAACAAACCACAGTGTCCTTATCTACCACAGAGGCTGAGTACATAGCTGCTGCAAGCTGCTGCTCTCAGGTTCTATGGATTCAGAATCAGATGTTGGACTATGGGGTAACATTTCTTCACACTCCAATCTTCATTGATAACAACAGTGCTATTAGCATTGTTAATAATCCAGTCAAACACTCAAAAACAAAGCATATAGAGATAAGGTATCACTTTATAAGAGATTGCAATGAAAAGAAATTAATTCAGGTTGCTAAAGTTCATACAAATGACCAGTTTGCTGATCTATTCACAAAAGCTTTTGATGTGGGTAGATTCACCTTTTTGGTAACAAGTGTGGGCATGATCAACCTAGAATAAATTCATGACTTTCTGTTTTTATACCTGTATTTCTTCATATATTTGGTGCTACTAACTCTCTTTCTCAGGATCCTCTGTTTTCCCTCAGATTACCAAGTGCAGAAAAGTGTAAGTGTAGTTACTACTGCCTGTGCAGAGTTACTACTGCCAGTGCAGAGTTACTACTGCTAGTGCAGAGTTACTACTGCCAGTGCAGAGTTTCTACTGCTAGTGCACAGTTAATACTGCCAATGAGTAGTTAATACTGCTTTGCAGTTAATACTGCTCAGTAGTTAATACTGCTCAGTAGTTAATACTGCTTTGCAGTTAATACTGCTCAGTAGTTAATACTGCTAGTGCACAATTAATACTGCTTTGCAGTTAATACTGCTCAGTAGTTAATACTGCTAGTGCACAGTTAATACTGCTCAGTAGTTAATACTGCTTCGTGGTTAATACTGCGTATGTCGTTAATACTGCTTTTGAAAATCTAGGGCAAATACTGCTATAAATACCCATGTTTGCCCGCCAAAGTTCATAACGACTCTTCGCATTAACTTCTTCTCTCTCTCGTTCTAACCCCTTCTCCCTAGAATCTCTGTGTTTTCTTTACAAATCCTCAGGAAGCACAACGATTATGGAGTTTTTCGACGAGCATAATGAGATTGCAATGCTTCAGAAGCCGAAGCAGGCCGAAGGATTTCATGAAATTGTGGATTTTCTCAGGTCCACTCATATTTCGCATGCCCTAACGGTGAATCCAACAATATACATCGAGCATCAGACGCAATTCTGGGCCAATGCCACCGTAGAATCCGAAGATGGGCATAAAGTCATTCAAACAAGGGTATGTGACAAACCCTTGAAAGTTTCAGAAGAACTCATTCGCATTACTCTTCGACTAGATGATGCCTCAGGTATATCTTCTATTCCCAATGAAGAACTCTTCTCAACTTTACAAAGAATGGGGTATGAAGGTCCCATTGGAGTTTTTAAATTCTACAAGTCAAAGTTTTTTACTCAATGGAGATTCTTTGTTCATACCCTAATGCATTGTATTTCAAAGAAAACTACTGGATGGAGTGAGTTCAGCAGTACTATTGCTTATGCTCTAGTCTGCTTAGCCACTAACAGGAAGTTTAATTTTTCTCAAATGATTTTCAATGATCTTGTGGCAAACCTGGAATCCAAAAAGCGTTTCTATATGTATCCAAGGTTTGTTCAGGAAGTAATTACCAAGGAATTGACGGATATGCCTCAATTTGATGAGGTATATGTGCCAAAAACCCCTAAAGGGAAGGTTTTTTCAAATATGATAAGACTTCCTAGGGACTCGGAAGGAGTTGACACACCATTGTTCTCTACAATGATGGTTGTGTCCCACACATTTGAAGGTATGGCATCAGGGTCAAGGCCCTCATTAGACACACCCACTGATGACCAATCCCAACCTTCCATCACAAAAGACATCCCTCAGTCCATTCTTGAACGACCCACTCCCACAATAACCAAAAGGTTTGAAAGAAGAAAGGTACACAAAGTTCCTTCCCTTGATGTATCTCCTAAGAGCCCGAATCCTTTAAGCCCTCTGTTGGAGCATTCTCCAATGGAGAATATCGAAAGGGAAACCACAGGGGTGTCTCCCAACCCCAAGAAGGTGCTCACTAAGGAGAAGGTTGAGCATGTGAGTCGCAAGGCTGCCACTACTTCTGCTAGCAAAGAGAAGGCCAGTGGTAAAATAACTAAGCCCTTCCTCACGGCAACTCAGGGTGAGAAATCATCCAGAGGTCCCAGGTGCCAAGAAACCAAGGGGGTAGGTAGTGCTTTTGCTAGGCAAGAGACACCTGCTAAAACTTCCAATGATCCTTTAAGGGAGGTAAAAACTCCTAAACAGGGTGAGGATAGATATACGTACGAGGAATTGATGGAAACTATTGCAAATATCAACATTGAGGTCATGGATCAGAAAAAGGAGATTGATGAACTCAAGAAAGTGGTCCTCTTTCAAAACTCACAGCTTGAGAAACAAAGGAAGATGATCACTAAGTTGATGCACAGAAAGAAGAGAGCTCAATTTGTCCTTAGGAGAAGAAACCCTACCAATGATGCTTCCAAAAAGGGGGAGTCAGACTCAGATCTAAACATGGAGGATGCAAACATTGAGGGGGAGTATGAGTATAAGGTTGAGGGGGAGACTGAGGAGGCTGCTGATATTACAAAGGAAACAGAAACAGCAGCAGAAACCGTTACTGCTGCTGATATTACAAAGGAAGCAGAAACAGAAACAGCAGCAGAAACCGTTACTGCTGCTGATCTTACAAAGGAAGCAGAAACAGAACCAGCAGCAGAAACGGTTACTGCTGCTGAGGTTGCAAAAGAAGTAGAAACAGATAATGCTGCTGAAAAACAAAAGGCAGCAGAAACTGTTAGTGCTGCTAAGAGCCACAAAGAAGAAACAGCTGAAACCACTCCTGAAGCTGTTATATCCTTCAAAAGAACAAAGAGGCCAAGAACAAAGTCAATAGCCTCAAAGAAGAAAGATATAAAGAAGCCAAGGGTGGATCCAACTGTAGAAGAAACACAGGAGGAAGCAGTTAAAGAGAAATCTAATCCAAAAGTTGCTGAAGAAGAAGTGGCAACTTCATCAGGTCAACCAAGCAATGTACAATCACAATCAAATGCTCAATGTGATTTGTATATTACTGTGGTTGATACTAATCCAATCAAGACTACACCATTGTCTTCCATGCCTCCTGAGATCATCTTCTGGGACACATTGAAAGATGGAAGAAAGGAGTTCATCAGAATCAAAAGGGCAGATGGAAAGTTTGAAGTTTGTCCTACTTGGGGAAAACTTATCAGAACATGCTCTAGATCTGACCTGGAAGAGATGTTCAAGGTGGGAATGAGGCTATATGGAAACATGCTGACAGAGCAAGGTATGTCTATCACAAAGATGGTTCTTGAATACTTGTGCTTAATGTTCAAACCAGAAGCAGTTCAGCATTTGATGGCAAGGAATTTTCAAGTCATTACCAACTGGATGCTCATTGAGAATTGTGGAGTGTATGTCATCTCTCTTGACAATACATTTCATGAATATTATTTGGTGGATGTTGTATACAAGCACAGCATGAAAAAATTGAAAGGAATGCTGCATGCTAAGTTGGTAAGTGACAAAGACTCTAAAATGGCAAGATACCTTGTAAAAAGGATCCTCAATCAAAGTCTGGGATTGGATCCAAGTTTATGCGTTGATGACTAGGTTTTGGAAGCATCATCTGAAGAACTTAACTTCTCATCTTGAAAAGTCAAGTTAGGGGGAGATTGTTGGGAACTGAAGATATGCTAAGTATGGTTAGTACTGCCAGAACAACATTACTACTGCCAGTTCAAGGTTAGTACTGCTAGTTCAATGTTAGTGCTGCCAGAACAAAGTTACTACTGCTGGTACATGGTTAATGCTGCCTGAACAAAGTTAATACTGCTGGAATATTATTAATGCTGCTTATGTGAGGTTAGTACTGCTTGTCAAAGTTACTACTGCAAGTCAAGGTTAGTACTGCTGGTGCATATCGAATATCTGTTAGTACTGCTCGTGACTTAATACTGCTGGAGATTGTTAGTACTGCTCATGAAGAATGAAGGTTAATACTGCTGAGTTTGTTAAGATTGGTATGCGATACTTTTGGAGACAAAGAAGGAATTGATCAAGATATGTTTAACGAAGATTTAGAAGATCAAGTTACTTTTTGATAGTTATCTTGTAATTATTCTTGTATAAATAGTATTGATAGATAGCTATTAGAAAAATAGATAGAGACGAGTTAATACACATGATATACGTGTGAAAAAGAATTCGATATCGTTTTCAGAGAGAATTAACCTCAAGGTGTAAGAACCCTATTTCTAGAGAAGTAGAAGTCGTCTTGTTGAGCCTGTTCAACAAGATTGAGGTTTGGTTGTAATCTTGTGATTCGATTTAGTGAATATACAAAGTGGTGAATTTTCTGTTACATTGTTCTTGATTGTGAGAATTAAAGTTCTTTTCCGCAGATTCTTTAATTCTGAATTCTAAGTGTTTATTGTCTTGTTAAGATTCGATCCTGAGAATACCCATATGAAGAAGAAGAAGAAGAAGCAGCGGTCGGGAGCGAATGACACATCTTCCGAATCTGGGGAGTATGTGACGACGCGGTGTAGCCGTTTTGCGGTAAGTATTTTTTGACCAAGACTTTACAATATCTACATAGTTTGTGTTTAACTATAAACATTATAACTAGGTAACTAGCTATCTTATATATCTAGTTTGGGTTGCCATTTGTTGGGCAAACGTTAGGATTGTTTAACTTTAAGCTTTATAATTGTTTTGTTATATATCTTGCCGTTAATATCTATCTAGTTTGGGTTGCCATTTGTTGGGCAAACATTAGGATTGTTTAACTTTTAGCTTTATAATTGTTTTGTTGTATATCTTGCTGTTAATATCTATCTAGTTTGGGTTGCCATTTGTTGGGCAACCATTAGGATTGTTTAACTTTTAGCTTTATAATTGTTTTGTTGTATATCTTGCCGTTAATATCTATCTAGTTTGGGTTGCCATTTGTTGGGCAAACATTAGGATTGTTGTTTAACAGGAAAATGGAAACGTCCTATTTACAGTCGTTATGCTGTCGAAAATGACTTGTATAATTTTGTAAAAACCACAGGGTGGGTATCGGGCGGGTGCCATGGAGAGATACGGCGATGACCTTACCAATCATCCGCCACTTGATACCCAATTATGGCATGACGTGACCGGGGGAACGAAGAAAGGTCGTTCCTTTGGGTTTGGAAACCATCTAGATCCCAATGCGATCTTGAGTGGGTCATCTTCGACAACTGGTGCGTCGTCTTCCTCCCAGCAGGTGTGTACCAATTTTTTTCATTAAATGATGTTATCAATTTGATTTTTAGTTCATATTAAATATTCTAAAGTCTTTTTTTATTTTGTAGCACATCGTTGAGACCTTAATGAGCCAAGTGCAAGAGTTGAGGGCACGAGAAGCGGAACGTCAGGTAGAGGATGAGAGACGTCGAGAAGAGGATGTGCGAGACGTGAAGAGGCCCGTCGGGTAGAACGAGCACAATATGAAGAGATGTGCGAGTTGATCAAAAGTCTCAGTCAAAGTACGCCGCGTTCGCCTCCGCCTCCGCCTCCATAGCGATTTGAAACTTTTATAATTGTCTTTTGTGTTATTTGAACGAATTTGGAACAACGATTTGGTCGTTTTGGCCCAAACAATGTATTGGGCGTTTTAATTTATGATATATAGCATTTTAGCAGATTATACAATTTGTAGCAGGTTTTTAGCAGATTTTTATCTGATTCCATGAAAAAATTAAATTTTAAATTAATAAAAAAAAATTTAAATTAATTTAAATTTTTTCGGCGGAATATTCCGCCGGAAATCCGCCGAAATATTACCGAAAATATTTTTTAATTAATTGATAAATAAATAAATAAATATATTTCAGGCGAAAAATTCCGCCGAAAATCCGCCGAAATGCAACCGATTTTTTTTAATTGATAAATAAATAAATATATTTCAGGCGGAAACATCCGCCGAAAATCCGCCGAAATTAAACTGTAATTATCTTGTTAATTAAGACTTTGATAATTATTTCTACCGTTTTCCGGCGGAAGGATCCGCCGAAAAGTACATATCCGCCGAAAATGCCGCCGAAAACCTGTAATCTCGGCGCCCAATTATCCGGCGACCGAATCCGCCGAAATAGACTGTTTCCGACGGATTTGTCCACCGGAAATCAGGTTTTTTTTAGTAGTGATTGAAAACGTAAATAAAAATCAAATATCGCGTTACAAAAACTGCAAATTAGGTCATGGCGTGCCATGGGCTTAACGTGCCGTGAAACACAAGTCTTGGTGTCATGGCGTGCCATAGCGGTTGTGCGGATAGTTTTTTAGAACAATGGAAAATAATGATTATATTTGTATGTAATTTAATAATAAAATATATACAATTTTACGGTTGGAGTAATTTAAAACCGTCAACATGTGGTATAAGAAATACAAACAACGAATCATATTATATAAACTATTGATCCAAGCGAGTCAACCGTTTTTAGACTCGATCTGGACCATTTAAACTCATTCCAACTTTTAATCTGTACCGTTTAAACTCGTTAAGCCATTCATTCAGTCACTGTTACTAGCTACTCCTTCACCCAAACCCACTCCCACGTCTGATCACCTTCCACATTCCATCTCCCACTATCCATATCCCCTGAATTTTCTCCCACCTCCGCTCCATCATCATCCCATCCCCTCCATCTATAAATAGAAGCAAAACCCTCCCTAATTCCATGGCTAAAAAACAGAAAATTAGCAGAAAACCATCCCTGCGAAGATTAATTAGCCTTTGATACCTTCAAGTAGATAGGCTGCATATTACGTCTTGAATTGTGACTAATCGACCCAAAAAGCGCGCTGTGAAGCTACAGATCTGCTGTTCCGTTTCTGAGGCTTTAATCAGGTTAGATCGCGAAGTTCTGTTTCGTTGCAGCGGTATGATGTGTATCGATTTCTGCTTTCTGTATTAGGCTGTTGCTGTGTGTTTGTTTTTTGGTCCGGCATGGCTTGCTCCTGGCAATTTGTGGTCACAGATGTAATTGCTTTCTTTGCTCTCATGGTATGTTTATGCTTTGGTGGTTATTGAATTTTTCATGCCTTTCAAGAAAAAATTATGTCTTGAATGTACAATATATAGCCAATCATCAACTTAATTGCGTTTGAAACTTGGTGCTTGGATCTTCAACTCGAGCATTTTTCAACATCTTTTGTGAAGATGATGAGATGATATGCGTTCATATAACCTCACAAAATTACATAATAGCTAATACCATATATATGGTTACAAGATAAGTGGCTATGTACAATTCTTTTTGACCCTACCACCACTTCCTTGAGCTCATTGCTCTTATGAACACTACCATGTTTTACATCACAACCATCTTATGTCATGACAACATACTTACAATGTTTTAATCATTGCATGATAAACTTTCTTATTGTCTCTCATCTCTCGCCATTGTATATTCTTATGTCAACAACCCAACACTATATTACATGGGCGGACCTATGAAGGCTCCAGTGGGATTCTGTGCACCCACTCAACCAATTTTCGTATGTATAAAATTTTATTTGGTATGAAAGGTGCACACACCGAGCTTTGAGCTTTGAGGGGTGCCCCGGATATTAGAAAATACAAGGGACATCAACCAAATAATTGAAAGGTACCTTTGAAATCAACCCAAAAACTTCAAAAAATGTGTCAAAATCAACCAAAAAACATTGAAAAAGATATTTGGAAACCGTGGAATTTGGTTAGAAATAATATGGCCTTTATGGTGCACTTGGTTGACCTTATTAAGTACACATTGATTTAAATATGTGCATATATCCTTCCCATATCTTTTCTATGGCAGCTGGATAGATTGGGCAAAGTTTTGATTGGAAGCATAACCATCATATTATCCTCAGTCATGCAGAGAACAAAATCGATGTTTTGCAGTTGGGTTGTTTGAGGCTTTATATATGTACATGCATATGTATAAGTTTTTAAGTCGTCTTTGTATGCCAATTACAGCTTGCAAGGACTTCAACCAAATTTGATGTTTTTATCAAATGAGAATGACGATAATAACTCTCACTGTCTAAAAATATGCGATGTTTGGTTGTATTTTGTTCAACCATTAATATTAGATATTCTATTTTGTAACGATGAATCTTAGTTTTTCATCCTCAATTTACATTAAAAAATTGTAGCAGGTACACAACTAGAGAACAATCGTGCAAACTCGAAATGTATCGTATTTACAGCAAAAGGAGGTCTAACAAATAAGAAAATATATCACGTTCGGTGGAAAAGAGGGACAGTTCGAGTATTAGGCGGTCAGGCCTGCAGTGGGTGATTTTTGGTGTTGATCGCTGGTTTAAGGTTTGCTGCTGTCTGGATTAAGTACTCTGGCTGAGCCTGGACAGCGGGGTGTGGCCTTCTTTTCTGGTTTAAGTGTTGTGTATGTTCGGGTTAAGCTGCAGATATTTCTGCTTGGTTCTAGCATTGTGCTGTTTGGGTTAAGCTCTGCTGCGTTAAGCTCTATTGTGGTTTAAGTGTCACTTCTGTTCGGGTTAAGCTGCAGGGAGTCCCTTTTTTTCTTTTTGGCATCAGCGCTGAGCTGTCAATCAGGTTGTAGCGCAGTGGTTGATCGCCCTGGGTGATGTGGTGGAATATCCCATCTACCCAGGGTTCGATCCCAGACGTCCTCAACATTGATAAGACATCTTTAAGTTTCAAAATTGCCAGGGATTAGTCCGGGCCTGGGATACCCTTTCCAAAAAAAAAAAATCAGTGCCGAGCTGTTTGGGCTAAGCTTTGCTGCTTGTGTTAAGCACTGTGCTGTTTGGCTTATTGCAATTTATATTCTCTTTGTCACAAGGTTCTTTCAAATGGAAGCACATGTTTGTGCTAAAAGATAGTCAGTTACTTCTGGAAAGAAAGGGATTGGGAGATTCGATGGGAGTTCTTAACATTTCTTGAAGACGAGTCTGGTTTTATTCTGTTTCGAGGGGATGTTTGGTCGTGCTGAAGTTGACGGCAACGGCTGTTTGGCTGTAATTTTTTTTCGGTTCTGTTCGTGGGTGGGTTCTGTTTGGTTTGCTCCTGGTAATCCATTCTTTGCTGCTGTTTTGGGGGTGTAGCTTTGGCCCCTGTTTGTTGTAATTGTGTTGGTGTATTTGTAGTTGGTTTTAATAAATAAGTGGCTTTTCAAAAAAAAAAAAAACAAAGAATAGAGCAAAGCAGAAAGTAAGATTAAAGGAGCATTTGGTTTGATGGAATTATTATTAAGGATTTGGATTTCGTGAAAAGAATTTAGAATCGAAGAGATTTGGATTTAAAATCTTATGATATGTTTAATTTGTAAGAGTTGGAATAGAAATGCATTTAATTCTTCATAAAGAAGTGAAATACCAACCGTCCCGATGATATTCCAAAATCCTATGTTTGTGAGATTTCAATATAATCCATGGATTTCAAATCGAGGAAATCCCTCAAACCAAATATGGGATTAAAATGAAATTCAACTCCAAATATGTTAGTGTCTAATATTCATAGTTGTACCATGTAGAGGGACTGATTATGTAATTACAAAGTTACAAACTATATATTGTAATGTTAGCCTAGATTTCTAATTAGGTCATCCAATTGCTACACACAATTACACACACTACCATTCTCTCTACATTCTCTATTGTACGTGTGATTGTTCTTCATTGAAATATATATTGGTGGCCATCTGATTGATTACTTGTTCTGGGATCACAATTGGTATCAGAGCATAGTATATCACTTAGATCAGATTAGGATTTTGAAGTTTTTTGCAAATTTTGAGTGTTCTTCATTTTATCATTCATTTCTTATTGGTTCTAGCCATTTGAGTGCTTCAAATGGATTAGAATTGGTCTAGGAGTGTTTGATTATCATCCTGTGTGTTTTGATTCCGCAATTACACCAGGATTAGTCTCAATTTGTGCAAAACTTGTATTTTCGGACTTTTGAAGAAAACCTACTGTTTTGGGTTGAAAATCACTGTTCTAGTGGTTTTTGGACAAAACTTGAAGAATTAAAGTTGTCCGGAATATAGTTGCGAACCTGCGTACCAATTTTCAGCGTAATCGGATCATTTTTGAAGAATCGACTTAAGATCATCTGAATATTCAAAACTATCGCAACACATGAATATTCAAAACTATCGCAACTCTTGAATATTCAAAACTATCGCAACTCTTGAATATTCATAACCTTCGCAACTTGAAGTGTTCTTGAGTGTTCATCCATATCGCAACTCTCAAGAAGTGAACAATATTGTATCGCAACCCTCAATTGCGACAAGCCGTTATAATCGCAAATTTTCGAAGTGAACAGTAGACTATCGCAACTATCTGTTGCGACAAGTCTCAACTATCGCAACCTATCTCATTGTGAACAATACTTATCGCAATTCTCTGTTGCTATAAGAATCTCTTTTTTTGGGGTTTGTATCGCAACCTATTTGTTGCGACAAGGTTTTGGCTTACTTTCGCAACTTGTTGGTTGAGACAAGTTTTTTGGTTGGGACAAGAATTGTGTTGCGACAAGACGTGTGTTGCGACAAGAAGTGGGTTGAGACAAACAGTGGGTTGAGACAAGACGTGTGAAACCAATTTTTATTGATCAAATCTAAGGAGTACTTAATGATCGTAAACAAGTAATCTAAATATGACAGCGATATACATCTTGACTATTGGGTCGAAGGACAAACCACCAGTTCTTGTTCCCAAGGAGTTTAAGATATGGAAAGACAGATTCATAGATTATGTTGAGCGACAAGAGAATGGGGAATATATTACTAATTCACTTAAGAATGGTCCTATGGAGAAACAAAGAAGAAGAGGAATCGCTACTGATGGTGATCCAATTCCAGAATGGGTTAATCTTATACAATTACATTATGATCCTGAACAAAATAAAAAGCATTATGGAGACAAAATGGCAAAGTCCCTAGTTATTCAAGCCTTGACCAACAATATTTATCGAAAGGTAGATGGCAAAATTTATTCTGGGAAAGCCATGTTTGATGAACTGATAAAGTTGTATCAATGATCTGAAATAGAGAACCAGATGAGAATCTCTAACGCCATCAATTTGTATGAAAACTTTAAACAAAAGGAAGGGGAGGCACTTGATTCTGCTTATGACCATTTCACTACTATTTTGAATGAGCTGAATAGGTACAATATAGATGATAGGGTTAATTTATTAACCCTATTTTAGCCTTTAATTTGTAATTTTGAGCTCTTTTTATTTACCCATTGAGTCACTTTTAGTAGTATTTTAATATATTTTAGCATAAATAAAAGATTAGTCCTCATTAGTATAAAGTTAATAAAAATCGTAAGAAAACAAGAAAAAAGCTAAGTATTTGTATGCTATCCTGCAAGGTCGATTTTCCAGGCTTAAAGCTTTCCTACAGGGTCGGGTTGCAGCAAAAAGACTTGGGTTGCTGAAATTTCTTTTGGGCCGAACCATGGAAGCTGTTGGGCCTGTTTTTGGGCTGCATTTTTGGACTGCTTTTGGGCCTCATTAAACCAGATTTTTGGACTTATAAAATGGGTCATGGACTATCCATTTAGTATTACTTGGGCCCTACTCTTTGGGATGGCTATATATATGTGTTGTATTTCATTTGTTTTAGACATGCATTGTTGTATCAAACACACTTGCATCCACCATTTGCAAGAGCTTGGAGACCTTTGGTTCCACTCTCTCTTGGTGCTCTCTTCCCTCAACTTAGTAGTTTAGTTTGTTAAGCTTAGGTTCGTTTCTTAACCCTCACGTTTTGAACTCTTCGGTTCGATTTTAATATAAAGTTGGTGTTTACGTTATGGAGTTCTTGTGATACTTGTTTGTTACGGTTACGGTTACTCGTTCTCTTTCTCCCTTGCCTTGGCAACCTACGGTTTCCATCTCTCTCTCTCTCTCTCTCTCTCTCTCTCTCTCTGTTCACGATTTCGATCCCCCTCCCCCAACTAAGCGATTTCTTTATAATTGCTTAGTTAAAACAAGATTTTTCACGCAAGGTTTTCAATTCCGTTGTTTATTTCTCGCTTTATAATTCATGTTTTATTTTTATCGTCAATTTACTTAGTGCAATTTAATTTCCGCATTTTATTTTGTGCAATTTAATTATCTCGCTCTTTAATTTATGCAAGTTAATTATTGTATTTATTTACTTTAATTTGCTGCGTTTATTTTAAGAGTTAGTTAATTTGCAAGTCAAGTTACGTTTTTCTCAAGTAGAATTATTGTAAGTTGCTTGTTTAATTGCTTTTATAGTCATGACATCTTTTATAATTAGAAACCAAGCGATAATGGGCTAAAAGCCTTAGCTTGGGGTATAAAGTGAAATTGGGACCGAGACCGATAAAAAGGTGTATCGTGGAGCATGATTGTCCTAGTTATTTAAATCAAGGTCGTATTTTGTGGTGGAGCACAATTGATCAATTGACAACTGATTCGTTGTATCATGAAATATAGTGACCTTGAGATAATGAAGGAATGCTATCTCATCTCTTTTATCCAATTATTTATCTCATCCCAATGGAACTTTATACCCTGTGCTTCTTTTTATAATCGATTTTTCGTAGTTGTTAAGTAAAACCCCAATCAAAATATTGTTTTCGAATTCACCATCTGAAACTCGCTTTTACAAGCCCGACTTTTAAAGAAGAATTTCTCCACGCTTCCCTATGGGTTCGATATCCGGTACTTTGTACCATTATTACTTGTTTTTTAGACGATAATAGATTGAGATGTATACTTGCGTATTGGCCTATTTATAAACGTTTTTAAAGGTATACCCAAACCATCAAAAAAATAGTGCATGTCAAGGTTGCCTCACGATGAATTATTCCAATTTGATCCCGACGTTGAACGAACGTTTAGACAACGAAGAAGAATCCAAAGAGCTAATCGAGTCTTAAATTCTCCCGAGATGTCTGAACATGAGTATATGACGGACAGTGAGGATGAAATTCCCCCGGTCAATCCGAATGGGCAACCTAATAATCCATAAAAATGGACCACTTTTAAGGTGAATGGACAAAGGGTAAAACCTTTTCTCGATCCTTCAGCAATAATACAACAACCACTTGCGGTTGTTCATCTCTCAGAATAAAAGAGTTTGGTGAATTCTTGGGTTTTTAATTAAATCCAAGGATGATAAAAATAATTTTGATAAAAAGAGAGAGAGAGAATAAAATTTTGTTTTAAGTAATTTAAAAAAAATAATAATAAAATAAAGAGAGACGGATTTTTCCGTTTAGAAGAATTTGACGTTTTAACGTTTTTGGAAAAGTTAAGCTTGGGCCATCATAAAAAACGGAAGTAACAATTCTCGGCCTAAGCCCAAAATTTTGTGAATGATTTCTCGAGTTGAGCCTTTAAACGTTTTTTAGAAAAGAAAACTTGGGCCGTTTTATAAGAAAACATTTTTTTGCGGCACAAGTCCATTTTTGTTAGTTTGCTTGAGTTTGGGCCGGTTTCAATCCAATCAATTTGGTCCATTTGCAACCAAAATTGGGGTAATCTAATTGGATTTAACATTTAATTGTTTTTTATCTGATTTTGATTTTATCTGATTTTTGGTATTAATCTCAATTAAACTAATCTACGTAGTACGGTTCATTAAATGCTCAAGACATCTTTCAAAAAGTAGGGTACTTGATCTAAAAAAAAGGGTTAAAATAAAAACTAAAAATAAATAAATAAAAACAAAAAATTTAAAAAAAATAAAGAAAAAAAATTATTAAAAAAACAAAAAAAAAACAAAATAAGAGGCAAGGTGATGAAGTTGCAGACCAACTGCGTAAGTTGAAGCATCAAGGAAATGAAGGAAGAGAAACTCATATGTCTGAGATATGAGAAATAAACGGATGATTTGATGAGAGTCATTTGGATCAAGGAACACCCTAAATTAATGCAGAATCTACCACCATTTCTGATTCACTTGTTATGGCAATCGACTGAACGCATCCTACTCACTTCGAGTAGGACAGGTTCCTTCTTATCACCCCTTTTATTTTTATGCTTTAAATTTCATGTCTAGTAGTCAATTTATTTAATTATTGAGTCTGGGAATTGTGTTGCTATAATTGGAAAGTTTCACTTTTTGTATTTTCATGCAACTCATACATTCCATGCAAATGTGTCACATGCAAAATTGTTTCTACTTTGGTTTAGTTGTTCCATAGCCTCAATAATCTCTTTGGTTTCTCACTTTTTTTTACACATCACTAGAACTAGCCTTAAAATTTTTGCTTTCACCAATTTTTGTTGGAAATAAAATTTTGTGCACACCATACACTTGTACCACAAATCTTACCAAATTTGGTTTGATTCTTTCAATGTTCAATGAGGACATTGAATCCTTCAAAGTTTTGGGGAGGAGATATTGTTATTATTCATACCATATCATTTTGCTCATACCTCCATGCATACCCACATACACACAAAATTCAAAAAAAAATGCACAAAACGTGAAAACACACTAAAAAAAGAGCAAAGCTCTACAAATGTTTTACGTGCATACAGTTCAAGTGTCAAAGACACCAAGAGACCAATGTGTCCACATGCAATTCCTCAAAATAAGAAGATGACAAAAATTGCCATATATAGAAAGTGGTAAAAGGCAATGCATCACTAAAATGAAAAAGCCAAATGCATAAACGTTCATTTCATGTGCAAATTTTTGTTTTCCAATTAGGCAATTAGTTGATTGGCTAGCTTATGGTTTGATGTGTTTTGAAGTATGAGTTGAGGAACATTGGATTATGAAGGGCTATTTTTTTTCTACTAGACTAAGTTAGTTGCAATTTCTTCATTGTGGTACAAATGCATGCATGTTGGTTTTTTTTTTGAGAATTTCAAAGAATTTTTTGCTTTCCTTTTTGAAACAACTTGGTTTTGCTCAAAAATTGTGTTTTTAATAAAGTTGCTTGAGGACAAGCAACAGTTCGAATTTGCGGTTGTGATAGGGTTATTTATTTAACCCTATTTTAGGCGTATAATTCCAATTTTTGAGCTATTTTATTATCCCATTAAGTCACTTTTAATTAATTTTAGTAATATTTATGTAAAACAAACGATTAATACTTTCGGGTATTAGTTTGACTAAAAACATATAAAAACACATAAAAATACATAAAAATCGCACCAAAAATCTAATTAAAGAAGATTGCGGATAGCAACTTTTGGACGTAAACGAAGACTCCGATTTTTGAAGATCGGGCTTGTATTTTTGTGGATTTCTTCGTATGGGCCGACCGAATTATCTATGGATCGATTTATGCACATGGGCCGAAAGTTTTAGTTGGGCTCAAGATTACTTCAATTTTTGATGGGCTTGCAGTATGGCCCATGGACTTTGACCCATGGATCTTAACCCATGTTTTTTCTTGGTGACCAAGTGTTGGTTAGCTATATATATGTATGTTAGGCTTCCATAAAAATCATCCATCCCATTACTATAGTTGGGATGATGAACACTACTTGCTACCTTAGTTAATTAGTTTTAGTTAGTTGTGAAATTCCTGAGTGTTCTTCAACCCGAATGGAAGAAGTATGCTCACCGAATGAAACAGAATGTTAGGTTAGCTGATTTGCCTCTACAAGAGATGTATGAAACCTTGAAACAGGATGAGGAAGATGCTGATGAGAAGAGAGTTAAGAAAAAGAAGAAAGAGAAGAAGGAAGAGAAAAGAGAGGTTAAGGAAGAAGAGTTAGATCCACTTGCTTTAATGTCTAACAAAACCATCAAGAAATACTCAAAGAATGTGGGTAATCAGTCTGATGAGGAACAAAATGAAGCAGATGGGATAGATGACGTTGAAAGTATGAAGCAAGCTATGATACTCCTTACTAGATCTTTTCAAAGACAGTTTGGGAAAAGCCCTAGTTCTAACAGTCAAAGATATGTGTCTGGCTCCAAGAACTTCGAGCACAAAGCACATGTTGAATCAAACAAGAAGTTTGATGATAAGAGGGCTGAGTATAAGAGAGATGATAAGAGGACGTATGAGAAGAAGGTATTTGAGAAAAAGGATGAAGCACCGAAGTGCTACAATTGTGGGAAGACTGGTCACTTCTCTAAGGAATGTTGGAAGCCGAAAGTCAGGGATTCCAGTTATTACAAGAACAAGTTGATGCTTGCTGAACAGAACCAGTTATTACAAGAACAAGTTGATGCTTGCTGAACAGAAGGAATCGGGGATAACACTGTTGGTCGAAGAAGAATACTGGCTTGATCAGACTGATGATGAAGCAGATGATGAGACGGCTGCTCAGACCAAGATGTGCTTCATGACCAAAAACACCGATGATGAAGGGTCAGAGTCTACTTCAAATGAGGTACATCCCGATCTCTATAATCATTTTTTTAGTCAACGAGCATATTTAACAAAGAAGTTAGAAGAACTAACAAATGACTAGAAAAGAGCAGATGAAATAATTTCCACTCAAAAGGAAAGACTAATAGAACAAGACAGTCATATTAAAGAATTAGAAAAGAAAAAGACTGAGTTCGATATTGGTCATGCGTATTTTCAAAGTCGAATAACTGAACTATCAGATAAATTAATGAGTTCGGAAACCAAGAATAGTGAGTTTGAAAATCTTTTACATGCTTATAAAGATAGGAATAATGAGCTGTGTGAAAATGTCAAAGGTCTGGAAGATAAACTATAGAAAGCAGGTCAAACTGAACAGACAATTCACATGCATAAGCCAAGCAAGCTTAGGTATTTCAATTCTAAGTGGGGTATCGGGTATGACAATCCACAGTACCTGATGAATGCCTTAATAAAAACTCCCACTCTTTATAAATTTGAATGGTTTATGCTTGCATCACATCCTAGCTATCAAATCAAATGGCTTAAAATAGATGGTGAAGACTATGAGGTTGAGGAAGAAATAAAAAGAAAAACCACTGTTAAAATGCAACTTCCTTTTTGGTATGGTCCTGATAATGCAAAGGCATTAGACAACGAAAGAACCTTGCCAAATGACTATTTTGAGAGTTATATTGTTAGAGACCCAGAGGAAATGGAAAATACTCAAAAGGATAATACTGAAAAACCAATTTTTGAAGGTAAAAGGTATTTTCCAGCAATGGTTCTTGAACAAAAACTCATGGACCTCGAAAGCAAGATCAAAAGTACTATTCAAGAAGTCAGAAATGACGAGAAGCTTGCTTTTGAGATCGAAAAGGAAGTTATGATCACAGTGTTTTCTGAAATTTTGAAAGAAATGAAAACAAAACTTGAGGAAATATCTGAAGAAAAAGTTTCAAAAGAAAAACAATCTTCAGATTCAGATGTTTCCTCATGCAAAGCTTTTATGGGAAATACTATCTTGAGGGGCTGGACAGTTGATGACCAAGATGATTTTGAACCTTGGGATTTGGAAAGTCAATTTGATCCTGAGAAACATTTCCCTACAGAAGAGGAAAAAGTTTTTGAAAAAGAACAAAATGAATTTCTCTTTCTGAAGTCTTATGGTATTTTTCACACTTCATTGGACAGTCAGTCTGATTGTGATATCCAGATTATTTGTGATGGGAAGAATAAACAACCACAAGAAACTGCTGTTCAATTTGACTTTCACACAAAGCTTCCAGATCACACAGATTTTATAATCAAAGAAGAAGCACATAAGAAGAATTTCTTTAAGGGCGAATCTTCAAAATCAGTTGAAAACCCTTTTGTTAATGATTATTATTCAAAACCTAAATCCAAACAATCATTACAGAAGAAGAAAAGAAAAACAAAAAGAAAGAAGCATGTTAATTCTTTTCAAGCTCAGAATTCAAAAGCTTACAACTCCTATTTGTATGGTTTTTCATATCGTAATTTGAGAAACAACACGCGCCTTGAGTGGAGAATAAAGGAGTCCACACAGGATGTGGCCCAGATCAAATCATCTCACGCTGTTTTAAATGTTTTAAATTCCAAGAAAGACAATTTTGTTTCAAATGTTATTAATTATGATGTTGGCAATAGACGAAAACTTGTAGTTCCTTACAAGGTTTATTCAATGCGACAACTGATTAATTTGGCACGTGATCAAATTTGTTATGCTTCTTGTGGTGTGGATGATTTTATCTGCAAATCTGACTATAACCGTTGGTTTTATTCAAATGATTACTTTAACACCGGTTATAGAAATCAAAAAGTCAAGTCCAAACCTCCTAACCCGAAAGGACCCATTTGGAAATGGGTACCAAAAACTGTTTAAATTCCATTTTGCAGCCCAGTCATGTGTGGTATTTGAATTCTGGTTGCTCAAAACACATGACTGGTAGAAAGGAGCTGATGAGCAACTTGGTGGAAAAGTATGGAGGGAGAGCAACTTGGTGGAAAAGGAGCTGCTGAAACCAAACACATTGACATAAGGTATCATTTCATAAAAGATCATGTTGAGAAAGGAACTGTTGAATTGTATTTTGTTACAACTGAGTATCAGCTTGTCGACCTCTTTACAAAAGCCTTGGATGAAAAACGTTTCAATTTTCTAGTATCCAAGCTCGGCATGCTGAATATGAAAGTTTAACTTCCATATATTGATCATATAATAGATGGAAATATTTGTATCTCAATCTAGACATCGTATCTAGATTGATACACTCAAATTTTCATCATATTCTATTCTCAATATATGTTATTTAAATTCTCATATCTTAGTTGTATTACAAATTCTTGTTCAACTTATTATTTTTTCTTTCTCTTCTTTTAAAATGCTTTATCTGTGATTTGTTATGTGTAACGACCCGATTTCCCAAACATACAACAAATAACATATATTGCATAACATCGTTACATTCATAACAAAAGATACATAATAAATCATGTACGTTCCCATAGTCTCCAAAACTATCCAATACAAGACATAAGCATTTCCTAATCTTCGTCAGCTATCAACCGCATACTACACTTTATCCTTCCCTTTTGCTATTAAAAGTTCCTCGACCTGGAATACATATTTTTGAAAACAAAATGAGGGTTAGACCAAACGGTCTAGTGAGATAATCCCTGTCAGTTTAGTAATCCTTTTGTAAAACACACATATACCACAAATAATTAAATGCCAAGCAAGACTCGTGCATTGTGTACAACTCATCCTTCACATGGCCATATTAGTTGGTTGCAAGCCAACTAATAAATGATCTCCGCTGCACTTACATACAGCCAACTCCGCTGTCCCTCCGTACAACCAAACTCCACCGATCCTAAGCCCGACCAACGTGCTCTCGTGTAGTGTAATGCTCATGTAAATACAATATACATCTTAATATATTATATTTCAAACATAAACACATAATCACACCATTTATCACATTCCCAATCCATACATATATGTATTACAGTTTGAAAACGTTTTAAAGTAAAACTTACCTGATTGTAGTCGCGTTACTCTAATTAAAGTCGTAAGAATCTTCGTCACCAACTTCACAGAAATCTGAAATACTCATATACATAAAGTACTGGTATTAATCTACTGTTCAGGACCCTTAAAGACTAAGAATATTAAATAATCCAAAATCCTCGATTCTTATCGCAATCAACTACTGCGATAACCCCTTGTCGCAATACACAGTCCTTATCGCAATCAACTACTGCGACACAGTAACTTGTCGCAACCCACCATTGCGACATCTCCCTTTCATCGCAACTCACTGTTGCGATACACCACTTATCGCAATCAATTGTTGCGATACCAATGAGTTTGTCGCAACTCAAGGTTGCGATACTCATAACTGTCGCAAAACATCATAACTCTCGCAATCCACTACTGCGACATTCATAACTATCTCAGTCAACTAAGTTCATCTTTTACCCAGAAATTTATAGATTTAGACCATGCATGTTTATGAAATTTTGCAGAAATACTTAAGACTATAAATAGCAATTATCCATAAACTCAGTTTTCCAAAAACATCCATAATTCATCAAAACCCATTTCTAAACCTTTTTAGAAAACTTATAAACACAAAAGAAGGTAAATTTAAAGAAGATATACCTTTAGTATAAACATTGAATTTCCTCAATTCCTACAGCAGATTCTGTCTCCTTCTTCTTCACCTTCTTTCTCTTTTCTCGCTAATCTCTCTTTCTCTTTGACGTACAAGAAAACACACACACACTAAATGAAATATCTAACTCTCTTTGTCTCTCTTTCTCTTACCGAATTCAACACACACACACACACACACAATATCTCAATTTGCTAAAAACATGACACCTCTATCTTTTAGTTAAAAAATGGGGCGGTGGAAGTGATATGTTTAATCACTTTCACCAAATAAACCCCAAGCTTCTGATAAATGGCAAAACACACCCTTAAACTTCCAAATTAAAATTAAGGTTTACCCCTTAACTTATAACTTATAAAACTAATCCCAAACTTACCTTAAAACCAAAATAAATAAATAAATTAAATAAACCAACAACGTACCCGGTTATTACATTATGATACTTGTATCTGCACAAAGGTATGTTCATGGTTTCAGGGGGAGTTTTTAGTACATATCTTATGCACAAAAATAGGGGGAATGTGCATAACTGTCAGATCATGTAAGTGTCGATAACATGTGACTATTCCTTCGGAGAAGACAAGGTAAGTATTCTGATTTGTTTTGAACACTAACTCTTAAATGATGAAAACAATTTTTCAAATCTATGCATCATTTAAGAGGGAGTGAAAACCGTGTTTAAAACCTTGAGTGCTTGATCAATTGGAAGTTGGACATCTTCCAATGTGATAAAACCTTTTAAAATTTTATCTGAAAAATGTCCAAGTGTTACTGATATCGCAACCTATTACTTGCGATAACCTGATGAACAGTGGTTTATCGCAACCCTCAGTTGCGATTAAAATAAGTGTTGTTTTATCGCAACACATTGGTTACGATAAGAATTTTCCTCGCAACCTTGCCTTGCGATAAAACACACATGAACATTATCTTATCGCAATCCTATGTTGCGATAAGGTCGAACATGTTATCGCAACCAGTTTCTTGCAATAACATCTGAGTTTATCGCAACCTTGTTCTTGCGATAAACTGACATTGTGGCGGTCAAACCCTTGGACCAATCAGTTGTTGCCACGTGTCTTTTATCTCAACCTTCTATAAATACAGAGAGTTTGAATCCTTTTGTCTCATTTCAAAAACCCTCTCAACTCTCTAAAATATTTGTGTTCGATTTCTGAAAGTGTTTCAAGATTTTTGAGTTTTCATCCATTCAGAATCATATCGAGGTAAATATTCCTAACTTTTATTCGATTTCATCGCCGTGATACCAGAACATGTACTTGCCTATGACGATCAACAGACTGAGGTAGTTAGGCAGTATAGAATAGCTAATGCACTAGTGGTCCAGCCAGAACCGGCGGGACCTCCCCATGGTGCAATCCCATTAGGCGGTGAGGGTGTAAATGTCGAGCAGGTTCAGGAACTTGGGGTTCCTGAACGGGAAGAGGTGAGGAGATTGTTAAGAAAGAGAGTTGGTGGGGTGGCGAGGACTGCTGGTTAGGCATCCATAACCAGAACCGTTAGAATTCCAATCCTCGACGACATGTCGATGGATTCAGATGATGACCCATATTTTGATCCCGATGCTTTGTCAGCCGATGATGAAGCATCTGACCAACCACGAGCTGATGACGGTAATTCCGACTCCGATCCTGATCATGACCCTGCTGCGGATCTAATTCCGAGACACATCGGTTGGAGTCGACACATTGAGGGTTCCGATGTTGATTCCACTTGGAACGTCGGACCCTCCGGCGATTTTGGCAACATAAGGTGGAATGAGGGAGATGAAGTAAAAATACTATTGTGAGCCGAGAGAATGTGAGAAAAGAATTGGGAGAGGCTGAGATAGGATCGGATAAAGTCTTAACTACCGATATTCCCCAAACCGTTACAAGCCGGGTAGCCACATCTTCTACCAACGAGCGTACGTCGCCGTTGCGTATTGAACTAGACATTGTGGACCCAGCCATGCAAAGCACAACCCCTCTAAGCCACTCGTCGGCACCTCAACTTGTCGGCGTTTCATTTTCCACAGGGGATAAAGCACAAACGCTATAGGCGACACACTTGGTGTCTGCTGATATTGAACAAGGTAGGCTCCTGCCTCGGCCACCGCCATTTATTCCGAGCACGTTGAGTCTAGAGCCATTTGGACATACATCTTTTCCTAGGCCACGCGCGTCGGCATCCCAACAAGTTGTGAGCTTTCATGCTCCAACCGGAACACCCCGAGTGCGGTCGCCATTTGTTGGTGCCCCACGAGGACTGGGTGGAAGTCCTGTCATAGTCAATACTACGCCAGCTATGAACACAGGCAGTACGGTTGCTACAACCGCTACTTTAACCGGTAACCTAAGTGGTCCGGATGTTAGATACATGTTTCCCAATTTTCCTCCCGAACAGGTTTTACGCATGCTTTGCCCGCATCCACATTATATCACACTTCCACTACTGTCGTCTGCTTTTGCTTCTATCGACAGAGCATACAAGCAACACCGTCAAGCCATGCAAAATACAGTTGACAGATTAGCAAGCGAAGTGAGCAGAGCCATGAAGGGCAAAGGCATTGTTGAATCGTCATCAACTCCTCAGAATCAACCATCCAACGCACAATCCGACCCACAACAACCACCACCAGTTCCGTTACACCAAATCCCAGAAGACCAGCTCAAATCAGAGCTGTTAGCCCGACTCTTAGCCAAAGGCAACTCTAGTATGGCTGAAGAGGTTGACCTTGTTGGATTACTCCGACAACATATCCAACCTCAAATCCAAACTCCAACCCAACCACCTTCTAGCAACGACTTTCAGCGTCTAACCGAATCAATGACAGACATGACGAATGATGTGATGGCCGGATTCATCTCCATCACTGAAAGACTTAAGGTTGTCGAAGAGAAGTGTGGGATTCAAGCTCAAGCCTCACAGAAACGAAGACATGATGATCAGAATGATCCTGATCAACATGAGGGGGAGAAGAGAGCAAGGGTTGGTGAGTCCAGTGGTGCGGCTACTGACAATGTTGGGGGATCAGATCAGCAAGTTAGTGAAAGGGAAATGGGGACTGGTGGAACGGACACTGATATGGTCCAAGTGGATGACACCGAAGTTCTAGTTGATGTCATAACTGGGGTTGAAAAGCCTTCGGTTGTTGACAATAGAACAACTGATGAAAGGATGGCAAATGATATGATTGTTGATTACATTGACATAGATTCTGAGGAAGAACCTGAGAAAACAACCGTCCTGATCAAAGAGGAACTAGAAGATATATTCGACATCACCGGAGTTATTATGGCTGCTTCGGATTCCGACAACGAAACTCCAGATGATACTACTCAACCACAAACGCCGATTGATCAAAGTGCAAGTACTTTCGCTCCTCCGGCTCCAGTGGTACAAGAAGATGCTCCAGTAATTCAAGTGCAAGCCGATGGCAGAATCAGGGATCCTGTACTCGAAGCTGAACTGGAAATCTATCAGGAAGTGATAGACGCTGAGCCAAGGTATGTGGCTACGGGTGAACGAGTGAGGATTCTGATTCCCTTTCAAGAAAGTATAAGGAGAGACCTGTTCATTAAAGATGTCCAAAGGATCGACCTAGAGAAGGTGTACGGAATTGAGGATTGGCCGTCACTTCAAAAGATCGAGTTCTTACACGTAATGGGCAACAAAGACCTAGAAACAGATGTCGTAAGATCAGATAGTGTGATTGTGAAAGTGCTGAAGGTCGAGTCAAACAAGCTGTTCAAAGTCTGGTACCCAGAGTTTACGGTTAGAAGATCCAATGGTACTGAATGTGTCTTCTCCGAGGCAGATTTCAAAAGCTTAAATCTAGACGACCTCCTAAGCCTCTACAATTCCCTAGCCTGCCTCCCAGATAAGAATGTTGAATGGTCTGCCGCATATCAAAGTGTCAAGAGATTCATGCGGAACATTCTGAAGTTTTCTTATCTGACAGACTTTCAGATGGGTCTGGAAGCACGCCAAGCCCGAGTAAACCTAAGAGCACCGAACCAGCGTCTGTCAGATATTCAAGGTATCCCAGCCTACACCATACTGAAGAAACCGGATCTTGGAGTTGTTTACTTCGATTAAGACTCAAAGAAGAGATTTATGAGAGTTCTTGAAGCCAACAAGTTCAGTGACGGAACTTTCAAGATTGTTCAGGTCCACCTTGAAAGTAGATTGCGTCTGGATGCAAGCGGGGAGGTGAATCTGAAACATAAGGAGAAGGAGCTGATCAAGCAAGTACTGGATGCCATTTCATACCAAAAGGAGTACCGGAATGCACTAAGGAGGTTCGAGATCATCTTCGGGATTCGGAAGAAGTACGTGATTCCGGTGGACGCTTAAACTCTTTGCCTCTACATTGGTACAAATGGGGAGAATGTTAGTGCCTAATATTCATAGTTGTACCACGTAGAGGGACTGATTATGTAATTACAAAGTTACAAACTATATATTGTAATGTTAGCCTAGATTTCTAATTAGGTCATCCAATTGCTACACACAAGTACACAGACACTACAATTCTCTCTACATTCTCTATTGTACTTGTGATTGTTCTTCATTGAAATATATATTGGTGGCCATCTGATTGATTAGATGGATTGATTACTTGTTCTGGGATCACAAAATACCTCCAAATCCGGTCCAACCTAAAGGTTCAAGATGTCAACTCTAGAATCATGGTACCCTCTTTGCACGGATTGTAAGATTTTACTTATATACTTCTTCCTTTCAACCTTTGATGAGTCACGTAAAATCCTTTCCTACTTCTGATATGTCCTGAGTAGCTTTCGAACGAGTTTGATGATATGTTTATCAAAGGTCTTTAAATCTAAAAGCCATGCAACAGAGCTCAGAGCTGGATATTATAACCCTGCTAACCAAGATGGGTACCAGACACTCTTTGAGGTTCTTAAAAAATATTTGATTGAAGCGAAGTCTATCTAATCAGTTATCCCCAATTTCCAGTTATAAATTCTTGGTCTATTATAAGTTCACAACAATTTTACTTTTTTGCAAAATTTTGTTTTTGTTTAAACCAAAACAATATTTTAATTATATACAGTAGTTGGCGTTTTTATGCATTTAAGGTTCTAGACTTTTAAAGAACACTTGAAACAATATTTCAGCACAAAGCTATGATGGAATGTTTGAAAATGCAAATCATTGATCGAGTGTTGACAAATTTTTGTGCTCTTTTATGAGCTTGAATCCACTTGATTATGTGGAAAAAACATGAACTTCTAATTTTGCTTCTTCAAAAGGTAAAATCGACCGCTTAGGCATTTTAGATATTCAACCAATAGTCTAACACGGTGGTTAAGCTATGTGATATATATATATAGGGCACGGTTATTTTGCAAATGGTCATTTGAGAATAAGAGTTAAGGTGAGAAAGTAAAAAAGTATTTGTTGATTACTTTTAATCTCAACCCTATCCATGAATCGTGCTTCATATGTGGATTGATTAATAATGGAGTATCGATCATTTAATCAAATCGACTGATGAAATTTCACGAGAAGAAATGAGGTGTTATTTTATAATGGGTCTCCAATTAAATCAAGTCATACAATATACCCGACCAACGGATGGGTATATTACTAGTTAAATATGTTTTGAACCAACTATTACATATAATATTGACCACGACGAGTCAAAAACTACATTTCTTTATATCCATCATTGAATCAAGCCCATTACTAAAATCCCAACCCTTTAAATTACATATTCTGCGGTTATTACATGGGCGGACTTTTATAAGGGCACACGGTGGCACGTGCCACCGTATCATTTCTCCGGCGAAGGGTAAAAAGTTTTGGTTTCGTGAAATGTGCAACCGTATCGTTTTAGAAGGTGCTACCGTATTCTTTTGGAAGTGCAACCGTACCTCGTAATCAACCAAAAAACCAAAAAAAACCCTTGAAATCAACCAAAAAACGGGAAAAAAACTCGTGAAATCAACCAAAAATACCGAAAAAGTCTTCCAAAATCAACCAAAAATACTGAAAAGTCTCTCAAAATCGTTAAAAAAACTTAAAAATCCTTGAAATCAAGCCAAAAACTTTAAAAATCCCTCGAAACACCGAAGTTTGGCTTAAAACATATCGGTCGATATTGAACGTTGGTAATATAGATACACATGTCGATAAAAACCGTTTGAAAAAATATGGTGTCACCGTATGAAAAAGTTTCTAGGTCCGTCCCTGGGTTATTATCACCCCCGCCAATTCCCACGATCCAAAGCCCACTCCGCCCCTATTTCTGCACTCTCTTCTTTTCCCATCGTTTCCTCACCTACACCTGCCGTTGATATTTATTCAAAGCCACTATCTGATTTTATCGTTGAAAACTCTTTTAGATGGGTGATCTATAGGTGTAAGAAGAGTCAAAAAAACTTCGCCGAGTGGAGTACATCTCCCTCTTCTTGTCTCGGTCCCATGTAATGTTTCCCCTTGTTGATAGCTTCTCGCTATCCTTTTATCAAGAATTGCCGTTTCAAAAAAAAAAATATATATATATATACTAGCAGTGTACCCGCGCAATGCGGCGGGAGCCATAAATATAAACGATTTTAAAGCTTTAGTAGTTTTGTTATAGGATATTTTAACGATGATATGAATTACGCCTAGGGATCGTTTACTAAACGCTCACCCAGGTCATTTACTTTACCGGATGAACTTGGCAAGGGTCATGAATCCTACTCGGTAGGATCGATGGAGAGTCTTACCATTAAGCCACAATCGGACATTCCCTAACTCCAGGTTTATTACATTTTTATATACAAAATGCCAAAATGTTTAACTATTCAATTACCTTACAGTGGCAAACATTGGACCGTAGCTCGTGAAAAACATGACAAAGGCCGAGAATTTTAACCGGTAAGAGTGTGTTATGATTTTCATATGATAGGCTCACCAAGTAAGATGAGAAGATCACAATTCTTACCCGACATAATAAGATGCAATTATAAATAGACAATGAAAATTTAATACAAAGCACACGTCTATATGTATATAATATGTATGTATACGAGGGGAAAAACCAACATTTTTATTTAAAAGGGATTGGGTTTGTTAGTTAACAATAATATTGAAGAAGTTAACAACCTTCTCCTTAATCATGAAAAGTAAAGAGCCTGCAAATATACTCTATACTATTTTGGTGCTCATTCCTTTGTAGAAAAAGAAAAAAACAACTTAAACATTAATTTAACACCCAATCGTTTTTTTCCATATCTCTCGATTTTATGTGATGAGTTTGTGATTTAGTTACAAGTTAACTAATAAATAAAATTGAAGCAGTGGCGGCTAATAGTTGTTTCTTAAATTATTGTTAAAGTTTATCCTAATGATAAATATAATATAATTGTTTTTAGAAATAATAACGAAAATATAAATACCAAATGTTATTTCCTTGAGATATGGTACTAAAGCAACCACACGAAACTAAAACAAGGCTTTCACTTTCAAATACGACATTTGCAAGACTAATGGAATAATGAAATCATGTATGGCATAAGTAGGAACAAATTTATAGATAGTATACATGATAAGATTATTGGACGCATGCAGACAACTTTTGAAGACTAAAGGGCTCTTTACTAAATGTTTACATGGTAAATGCTTAGTTGCTTACCGTCTCACTTTATCTTCTTAGATGAACATGACAATGGCTGAAAATTTTACCCGCTAAAAGCAATGACAAAGACTGAGAGTCTTATCCAGTAAGTGAGAGTGACGACTTTTACCCGGTTAATGTTTACTGGATAAAAATGTTAGATACAATGTCGTTTTAATGGACTAAAATCTTACCCGATAAGTTAAGTTAAAATATTTATTATTACCGGTAAACCCTTACCAGGTAAGTGTTGGGTAAAGGCTCCTAAGCCAACCTTATTGTGTTGCCATTTGTCAAGTCTGCATATTAGTTTGAATTGGTGTGTCTACTTCCTTGTTTTTGGTAATTTTTTATATGTTAGAGGGGGAAAAGTTTAGAAACATGAAGTAGGAATGTAGGATATCCAGAGGCCATATTACGAAATATATTTCAGCTTATACAATTTGCTAGCCTAAAAGATGTTAATTGAATTGCTTACACCTAGCTTACACAAGATGCTAGCCTACAAGACCAAAATTGGTTTACACCTAGCTAATTCTTGCAGAAGATCATACTTTGTAGAGATTACAATGTCCCCTTCCACTAAGGTTTAAAAGTAAGAATAATCTTGATGATATGAAACGTAACAGAAGCAAGGTAACCAATCCAAGAATTAACTGCACATTACACAATAAAATGATCAAAACAGAACACATTGCAAAATCCAATAATGTTGCCAAATCCTAATGACCAACCCAAACTCTTAATGGTAATTGAATTGTTTGGAAAACAACTAATTGGTTGTTGTAAAACAGCTACGCTTGGCAGCCACATATCATTGTGTTGCTTCTGTTTTTACATGTTTGTTGAGAAAACTTTGCTTAGGGGTCGTTTACCAAATGCTTACTCGGGTAAGCGCTTACCAAGTCACATTACCATATCAGATGAATATGGCAAGGACCAAAAATCTTACCCGGTAAGAGCTAAGGCAAGGAGCGAGAGTCTTATCCCGTAAATGATGGTGAGAAATCTTACCACGGTTACAACTTACCAGATAATTTGTTGCATACAATACCGTTTTGGTGGACTAAATCTTACCCAGTAAGTGATAGTGTTGAATTTTATCGGTAAGCGGTTACCGGGTAAGCATTTGGTAAACGGCTCCTTAGTTGTTGTTGGTTCTTCCACCCTGCTGCTACTGTTGATAGACATGATGCTGTTGTTTACAACCTCAACATAAATCAAACATATCCACAAAGCAAAGAAAATTATTAACCATGTTCTAAAATTATCAGATGTTCCAAAAACAAAGCACAAACATAGGCAGGACGAATGTCATCCCAAATAACACTCATACTTAAATCCATTTGTAGCCTCTACATAGATCAAGCATAGCCAAAACAATAAATAATATTTATTAAGGGACCTACAGGAGACTTACACATCTTACTTGATAAAGTTAATCTGCATCTGTATGGATACCAAGTTAATACAAATTTTGGACTCTATATCGAAAGGCCACAAAATTTAGTAACTTGAGATCCATGAATCCGCCCCTTGTTACCAAACCTGAACGCGTTTCGATTAGCATCCTCATACCAAAAATTCATGTTTCTTCTCCGGGTTCAGGTGGGGTCTGGTTGGGTTCCGAGATTTCAACTAACATGGTTTAATATCAATTTTCTCCAATAAATTTTGTTGTCAAATTCCATACTTGATCTACTGCAAAAAAAAGTGTCTTTTTCTTTCAAACACATAAAAATATTAAAAACTCATTTCAATCAACCATTCTCAACTTCTTTATCTTGTCTTTTAAGTCTGCCATGGAAATTTATTTAAACCACAAAGCTAACAAATCAAAAAATGACAATTCATATTTCAAAAGAAATCATTTTGGTGGAATTCAGTCATTTAGACTACAAAACCAACAAGAACAAAAGCAACATTGTACAAGAATCTAGTTCAACAAAAAAAACTAATTCTACCCAAAACCACTCTTCTTATTAAATACTACTTGTCTTGCACTGTTACTTTCAAAAAGAATCCAAATTCTACCAAAACCACACTTCTTATTAAAAACTTGATAATGCCAAAGAATCCAATCAAGAACCAGAGAGGATTAGTAGTATGGATATTTTGTACAACACTGGGACTAAACAAAGACCACAAGCGACGTCCAAAAAGGTCATCCAAGGGATCATTAATTTGTTTTGAAAATGGCCATAGACCATTGCAAAATTAAGATCATGAGCCTAAAAAAGAGTAACCATTGATACTAAATAGCGGCCACAATAATTGATAACCAAACTGATCTTGGCTTAACAAAACCGCAGCTAGCCCCAAATCCAAACTGATATGAGCATAACTAAACAGCAGCTGGACCCAAATCTGAAACAGAAACACAATTTGAAACATAATTCCAACGAATTCAAGCTGAACCATCCAGGACTGAAAAAACAACATTAAGACTAACAAATGCAACCCATAAATTAAATTACTCATTTCATAACATCAGAAGTGATTCATATAGAAAATTGATGAAAATTGTCCGAGCTACTTACCAAATTGCTACTTAGCTACAAATCAATATTGAAATGGAGAAATCAATGGACTCGGTATGCCTCGTATGAAAGCAACGGAGAAATCAATGGAGAAATCCAAATCACGTTTGAAACAGGTTTGTTATTTAGCTGCAAATCAAAATTGAAATGGAAATCAATAGGTTTGGAAGAGCATACCAGAAATTAAAATTGAAAGGGAAATCTGAATCAAAATCGATATTGGGAGAGATCTCTAGGGTTTTGAAGTAACTGTAAAATCAAAACCTCAGTGAAGAAATCTCGCATTAGAAGGAAGAAAGTATGGTTGCTGCGTACTCTCGTGAAAAGTACAACCACTACTCTCTCGGTATGGTCTGATGGTAGAAGGGGGCGGTATAAGGGATGGATGCGTGGAGCAGGTCGATAAAGAAGGCATGACTTTGAACAGTGAAAGGCCCATAATAATCTGATAAAAGTGATATCTAATTGATATGCATTAAAAACTTGTACATTATGCATTAAAAATGGTAATTAAGAGTTTTTTAAGTTTTATGCTTTAAAGAGAGGTACTTCATGCTTAAATACTTGTTTTTAAGACATTGAGTCTAAATGCTTATATATGTAGTATAGATATATATATATATTCAAAGCCACAATCATCTTCAACATCCTCCCACATTCCCAGTTGTGTCCCCAACCCCCTAGTCTCCCACGATTCACACTATGCCCCTCTCATCAAAGCTTTCGCCTATAAATATATGCAAACATGTTTACCGTTCATGTTATTGTTTCTATGAGATTCGACATTGCAAGTAATTGATTATCTCAGTTTCACTTAATCGAATGTTTTATTCGTATGGGTATGTGTGAGTCCCATTTGAACAAGGCAGCGATTCATATATTGATGGAGATAGTAACAAGATGAGAGATTAAGGATAAATGGTGTATTATTGAAATGGAAGAGAACACCTAGAGAGAGAATGGTTCTCTCTCTAGTTTTCACACACTACACCATGGAGGCTACATTGCAATGATTCCCTTTACTAACCCTAATTACACACACTATTCTATAAATACCTCCTTGTTACATAGTTAAGCCCAAGCCCATAACACTATACCCAAGCCCATATGACAATTAATACCCCTTTACAAAACTATCTTATAATTAGGACATTTTGTGTCCTAACAATCTCCCCCTATAGTTTTGTAAAGGAATCACCCTTCTCGAAAGATCTTCAGTTCTTCTCCCCCTTGATTTCTTTAGAAAACCGTAGTGATGCAATTCTTCAAATGTAGTCTAGGCTCCCCCTTGAAATATGCTCTTACTCTTTATATTTCAACCTTGACAAATCGGATTCAATGTCTCGACCGAGTGCACGAAAAACATCTTCATAAATGTGGAAACTCTAGCTCGGACCGATAAGCTCACAAGAAAGATAACGAGCGAGTTGTTGCGTGACAAACCAAATGCAATCTCAGTCTATAACACCAAATCCGTCGATAAGCCACGAGTTGAATAGGAATTCGGCTTAAGAGCTTGATTCGGATTTGCTCGAAGGAGGAAACATAATGAAGCATACACTATAAGGTAGGGTTTAGAAGAACTCCACAAGTAACATTGTTCATCAACTGTAGACAAATGCTCATCCCCAAAATATCATAACACCGAATGATGAAAATCCGGAACTTCAATCTTCAAGAAATAGTTGAATGATTATAAGCACTCAAGAGTCTGAATCACAACCAAAGCACCAGAACAATGATTGCAAGCACTCACAATTCTGATTGATCAGGTCAGAAGAATGATTAAGAGCACTCAAAGGTCTAGCATCGTCAACAAAACTCTAGAATAATGATTGCAAATGCTCAAACGTCTAATCCAATTCAACCAAAGACTGAATTCCAACACCCATCTTCTGAAAATCTTTGCAAACTTGAGCTCTTTTAAGCATTGACAGTTGCTAGATATGTATGTGACAGCCTAAATATGGGAATGATGTCACACACCCTTTGTCGCAACTCAAATCTTGTCGCAACCGCACACTTGTCGCAACTCGAATTATGTCGCAACCTTACAACTTGTCGCAATGCACTGTCTTGTCGCAACACCCAATCTTGTCGCAACAAAGAGGTTGCGATAAAAAGCAAAAATGATCTTATCGCAACAGTAGGTTGCGATAAGTTACTGTTCACACGGCTTAAGGTTGCGATAAACAAGCTTGTCGCAAAGGACAGTTGTGATATATTACTGTTCACGAGCTGAAGGTTGCGATAAGTATGAATGTATGCCACTTGCGATAAGGATGAACATGAAGAACACTTAAGGTTGCGATAAGTATGAAGATTCAAATAATCTTAAGTCTAATCCTAAAAAATGATCTGTTTGGGCTGAAATTTGGTACGTAGATTCGCACTGGTATTCTGGACAACTTTAATGCTTCAAGTTTTGTCCAAAAACCAACAGAAAAGTGTTTTCAATCCCAAAATAGTGTGTGTGCAACAAAAAGTCCGAAAATTACTGTTCATCGCGAAAACTTACTGTTTCATACCGAAATGGGCTGTAAATCGTGAATCGTTGCAGAATGATCGTATCGATGATTGATTTCTTCGATTTTGGCTCTGATACCACTTGTGATCCCATAACAAGTAATCAATCCATGATTAAGCACTAAATTGGCCACCAATATATATTCAATCAAGAACAATCCCCAAATACAAGATGAACTCTAGAGAGAAAAGCTTAAGTGTGTGTGTACTTGAGTGTATGCAATTGATGACCTTTTTTTCACAAACCCTAACAATTGGGTATTTATACCATTGACCAACACTAGCTAATTACTTGACTTTGACTAATTACAATTAGCCCTAAATCTTGGATACATTAGTGTACTAACAATCTCCCCCTGTGGATCCAAGATTTAAAAAAATATGACGATAGTTGGTGGGGTTTAATGCAAGAGTTGGCATGGGCTAATTGCCTGTTTCAATGATGGTCACCAAAGAATGTAAACCAATCAGTAATGTGGCTGCCCGACTCAGAAAATGGCTGGTGCAGAGTTCTCGTATTCTTTTAACTCTGTCCTCACACCCTTTTTTATGGTTTTTAATCTGCTCACTTCTAACCAAACTCTCATTTTCATTTTACCTCAGCACAATGAGATTACTCAACCGTATGAGTTATCTCCCCCACTCTTTGATTTCGACCCCTCACCCCTCAATCACTCAAGGATAACTTCTTGGGTAGGAAACACTGGTTAACGTGGATCCATAGAAGTTCTGTAATATCTCACACTGATTCCCATGAAATTTTGTCCTAAAAGATGTGTTGTTCAACAGATTAAGTTGAACAAATAAGAATCTTTAGCATTTGAATAACATTGTCATCAGAATGTATGCTCCTCAAAAATATTCATGAAATATTTGAGCATTTGAACGTTGAAGATTTCTCACAACAAGAATATTGAATGAATGAAATGAATTCGAGACACTTGTTTGAGAATCTGACAATGTATCAATCAGATCAAATATGAAATATAATCATTAACGGTTAAGGGTATCAAAGAATTGGATGTTGTTTATATGAACAAATATAAACAATCTTTGAATGAAACGTTTAAACTCTGACGCTGAAATGAATGTATGATGCTCAACAAAATTGAATTACAAACGGGAGTATTACCATCGAAAATTGTTTCATTTTGAGACATGGTAATAACGAAGTCAATAAGAAGCTGAATCGGTGTGTATGAGTACTTGAAAGTATAGAAAAGATAATACGCAAGTATTTATCTTTAGAAACATACAGTCAGAAACAATGGTATAACTACCCGAGATATACATGAAAAACATTTAAAATCACACTTCTAGAATTATAAAATCTGATTGAATTAGAGAAGTGGTTTGACCATTTAAGAACAGTTTTTTCATGCTTGAAAGTTGTTCTTCTTTCAAACAATCTCAGATTGAGTTCAGAAGATACTTACAGTGCTAAACAATTAAGCTCCGCCTCAAATTATGATCGACTGATTTAAGAATCGGATAAGCTCCCCCTCAAAATCTGCAAAGATCTTAATTTGACAAAGTTAGCACATGTAACAGTCAAAGTCTTATTTATTTATTTATTATTAGAGATTAAGAACGAGTCCTGATCTGATATGATCAGAAGTCAGATTCTCTTTGAAGTACGGGTTCTGAACTGAATTATTCAGAAGCCATTAACCTTTTATGCTCGGGTTCTAAATTGAGGTGTTTAGAAACCATAATTGGAGAATATTGATCATTCCCAAACTTAACTCTGCCACAGTCGTTTTCCACAAAATTAACGAGCATCTCCTTTCTTCCAGTCATGTGTTTTGAGAAGCCTGAATCTAAATACCATACATGACTGGGCTGCAAAATGGAAATTAAACGGTTTTAGGTACCCATTGCCAATTGGGTCCTTTCTGATTAGTATGTTTGGACTTGACATTTTGTTTTCTATAACCGTTATTAAGATAATTATTTGAATAAAACCAACGGTTATAGTCAGATTTGCAGATAAAATCATCCATACCACAAGAAGCACAACAAATTTGATCACGTGCCAAATTAATCAGTTGTCGCATTCAATAAACCTTGTAAGGAACTACAAGTTTTCGTCTATTGCCAACATCATAATTAATAACATTTGAAAGAAAATTGTCTTTCTTGGAATTTAAAACGTTTGAAATAACGTGGGATGATTTGATCTGGGCCACATCCTGTGTGGACTCCTTTATTCTCCACTCAAGTCGTGTATTGTTTCTCAAATTACGATCTGAAAAACCAGACAAATAGGAGTTGTAAGCGTTTGAATATTGAGCTTGAAAAGAATTAACATGCTTCTTTCTTTTTGTTTTTCTTTTCTTTTTCTGTAATGATGGTTTTGATTTAGATTTAGAATGATCATCATTAGCAGAAATTTTCTCAGCTGATTTAGAAGATTCCCCTTTCAAGATAATCTTTACAGGTTCTTCTTCTTTTATTAGAAAGTCAGTATGATCTGGAAGTTTAGCATTAAAATCAAATTGAACAGATATTTCACATGCGCCTTTACCTTTGTCCTTACCAACATTCTCACTATCAAGATCAGACTCAGTATCATAGGATGGGTCAGCATTAACAGATTGACTTTCCAAATCACAAAGTTCAAAATCATCTTGGTCATTAACTGTCCAGTCTCGCAAGATAGCATTTCCTATAAAAGCTTTGCATGAAGAAACATCTGAATCTGAAGATTGTTTTTCTTTTGAAACTTTTTCTTCAGATATTTCCTCAAGTTTGGTTTTCATTTCTTTTAAGCTTTCAGAAAACACTGTGATCATAACTTCCTTTTCGATCTCGGAATCAAGCTTCTCGTCATTTCTGGCTTCTTCAATAGTACTTTTGATCTTGCTTTCGAGATCCACGAGTTTTTGTTCAAGAACCATTGGTGGAAAATACCTTTTACCTTCCAAAGTTGGTTTTTCAGTATTATCCTTTTGAGAATTTTTATTTTCCTCTGGTTCTTTAACAATATGACTCTCAAAGTAATTGTTTGGTAAGGTTTTCTTTTTATCTAATGCCTTAGCATTATCTGGACCATACCAAAAAGGAAGTTGCATTTTAACAGTAGTTTTCCTTTTTGTTTCTTCTTCAGCCTCATAGTCTTCACCATCCATTTTAAGCCATTTGATTTGATAGTTAGAATGTACGGCAAGTTCAAACCATTCAAATTTATACAGAGTGGGAGATTTTAATAAGGCATTACTCAGGTATTGTGGATTGTCATACCCGATTCCCCACTTTGAGTTGAAATATCTGAACTTACTTGGCTTATGCATGTGAATTGTTTGTTCAGTTTGACCCGCTTTGTACAGTTTATTTTCCAGATCTTTGACATTTTCACACAGCTCATCATTCCTATTTTTATAAGCATGTAAAAGATTCTCAAACTCACTATTCTTGGTTTCCGAACTCATCAATTTATCTGATAGTTCAGTTATTCTATCTTGAAAATACGCATGACCAATATCGAACTCAGTCTTTTTCTTTTCAAATTCTTTGATTTGACTGTCTTGTTCTATTAGTCTTGCCTTTTGAGTGGAAATAATTTCATCTACCCTTTTCTGGTCTTTTGTTAGATTTTCTAACTTCTTTGTTAAATATGTTTGTTGAGTAAAAAATTGATTGTAAATATCGGAATGTACCTCATTTGAAGTAGACTCTGAATCTTCACCATCAGTGTTTTTGGTAATGAAGCACATCTTGGTCTGAGCAGCTGTCATATTTAGATTACTTGTTGATGATCGTTAAGTATTCCTTATGATCCGATTAGTAACAGATAAAATTCACCCAAACTGTCTCAACCCACAAACTGTCTCAATCCACAAACTGTCGCAATGAACAAACTGTCTCAACCCAAAAACTGTCGCAACACAACAACTTGTCGCAATTAACAGGTTGCGAAAGTAGCAAAAACACTTGTCGCAACTAACTTGGTTGCGAAACTATCTAACCAAAAAAATTTATCGCAACTGAGGATTGCGATAAGTACTGTTCAAAGTCACGTAGGTTGCGATAGTTGATACTTGTCGCAACAGAAGGTTGCGAAAGTTTACTGTTCACACGAAAAAATTGCGATTACAACGACTTATCGCAAGTAGAGTGTTGCGATAGTGTAAGCTTGTCGCAACTAAAGGTTGCGATAGTGTCCTGTTCCTTTCAAGTGGACTGCGATAGTTATGAACATTCAAGGCTGCGATAGTTTTGAATGTGCAAGTTGCGAAAGTTTTGAACTTCAACACGATCAGAAGTAAATTCTTTAAAAATGATCGGATTGATCTGAAAATTTAATCGAAGGTTCGCAACACAATACTGAGCACTTTTAAATCTTCAAGTTTTGTCTAAAAACCACTAGAGCAGTGATTTCTCGACCAAAACAGTGGGTTTTTACCAAAAGTCCGAAAATGAGATTTTGCACCGATTGAAGCGATTTCTGATGTGATAATGGAATCAAACCTCACAAAAATGATTATCAAACATTCCTAGATCAATTCCAATCCATCTGAAGCACTCAAATGGCTTAAATCAAAGAGAAATGAATGAATAGATGAAAAACTCTCAAACTTGCAAAAACCTCAAAATCCTAATCTGATCTAAGTGAAATACTATGCTCTGATACCAATTGTGAGTCCCATTTGAACAAGGCAACGATTCATATATTGATGGAGATAGTAACAAGATGGGATATTAAGGATAAATGGTGTATTATTGAAATGGAAGAGAACACCTAGAGAGAGAATGGTTCTCTCTCTAGTTTTCACACACTACACCATGGAGGCTACATTGCAATGATTCCCTTTACTAACCCTAATTACACACACTATTCTATAAATACCTCCTTGTTACATAGTTAAGCCCAAGCCCATAACACTATACCCAAGCCCATATGACAATTAATACCCCTTTACAAAACTATCTTATAATTAGGACATTTTGTATCCTAACAGTACGGTTATATGGAGACTGTGCATATTCATCATGGTTACTTAAAACTTGTCTAGCCAAATCGGGACCTTAAACTTTGGATCACTAATTAAAAATAGTTATTAGACAATCTCTTATTCTATGTCTTGCATTTAACACACTACAAAAAAACATAATTTCCGACGGCATATTCCGTCGTTAATGGCTAAAATCTGTCGAAAACCGGGGTCGCAATCGGTTTTTCGACGGATTACTGACGGCCTGGTTTACCGACGGATCAACGACGAACAAGCGCCGACGAGACAGTTACCGACGGACTACTATTACTGACGGATTACCACTACAAGAAAAATGTTAGTTAGTGACCAAAATATTAGTGACGACTTATTTTTTGGTCACTAACTGCAACATTAGTGACAACAATAAATGTCGTCACTAACTTTTTGTCACTAATATGAATATAGTGATAAAAACTAAAATTTGGTCACTAGAGTGGTCACTAATTCTCATGGCTAAAATAAAAAATTTAGTATCAATCTAATTTAATGACTAAATTTGTGACCAAAAATAGTGGTCACTAAAATGAAAGTGGTAGTGACAAAAAATAGTGGTCACTAAAATAAAAGAGTTAATGACTAAAAATAGTTGTCACTAAATAATATTTAGTAGTTCATGTTGTAAGAGTTAGTAACCAAAAAATAGTGGCCACTAAAATGAAAGTGGTAGTGACCAAAAATAGTGGTCACTAATTTTAATGTGTTAGTAACCAAACAATAGTGGTCACTAAAATTATTTTAATTTTAGAATTAAAATTAAAAATTTAAACACATTCATAACATTTAGGACAAATTTTAAACACATTATTACAATTTTGATTATTTTAAAAACATTTAATACAATTTAGGACAAGTTTTGAATAGGAAATATGAAATCAGATTTCTTCAAATTTTAATTTCGCATACTTTTAATACAATCAAAGGAAGAATAAAAAAAGTCAATTAAAAGCCCTAACTTCCCCAAAATCTCAATGTTGCCGACGGCTGCTAACTTCCCCCAAAATCAACGTGTGTTATACTCGTCCGTTGGTCGGGTATACGATATGACTTTAATTTAGATTTCAGTTATTTGATATTACAATTTCAAAAGTTATGTTTCTTTATTGTATCCCACGGTATCCATGAATCATCCTTATATATATTTATATAAGGTACGACCCTATTTTTACCTTGCGCCTTTAGTAATTGGTAACACATACATTTAAGTTAGTATATAATAAGATATTATTTTTAAAAATAAATAAGATACAATAATATTCAAATATACATGGATATAAGATGAGATTTTAGGTCACTATCCATCTGAGTGCTTAATTTACATCTTCGACTGATAGAAAGAGGGAGGGAGGGAGAGAGAGAGATAGAGAGATGAATGAAGTTTAACTTCTATCAGTTCAATCTGAGTGCTTAATTTACCTATACCTATAACTTGTGGCAGTGGAAGTGATAGAAAAAGGGAGGGAGGGAGAGAGAGAGAGATAGAGAGATGAATGAAGTTTAACTTCTATCACCTATCAATATATGCTTATGCAAGACCTTTCCTGTTTGCTTTTAAGTAATTGTGATCCCAGAACAAGTAATCAATCCATATTAACATCAATGGAAGTCATCTCTATATTCAACAATCTCAATGTAGCACACAATTACAATGAAGAACCCTAAGTGTGTGTGGCTACTATGTGTGATGGATGACCTCTTACCCTAAAGAGGAAATAAACAAACATTATATACTTAGGGTATAGAATACCCTATTTACACAAAAGGTCCTTCTACATGGTACAATTACATTTTAAGCACTAACATTCTCCCCCTTTGTACCAATGTAGAGAAAAAGATATTAGACGTCTACGGGTGTCACATGACGTTTACGGAGACCAAAGATGTATTCAAATCGGCGCAGTTCCAGGCGGTAGTCTTTTCGGTAAGATATGGCTTTTAGCACTTGGTTGATCAGATCCTTTTCTTTGTCAGTAAGCTTTACTTCTTCATTGGCATCCAGACGAAGCCTGCTTTCCAGATGAACTGAGATGATCTTCAAAGTACCCTCACATAACTTGTTCATTTCAATGACTCGCATGAACTTCTTCTTTGAGTCAGTATCAATGTAAACAACTCCAAGTTCTGGCTTGCTCAGTACGGTGTAAGCTGGGATACCTTGAATATCTGATAAGCGTCTGTTCGGTCTTCTCAGGTTCACATTGGCTTGAAAAGATTCCAAGCCCATCTGAAAGTCAGTATGATAAGAGAACTTGAGAATATTCTTCATAAAGTTTTTCACACTTCTGAAGGCAGCTCTGTATTGTATTCTGTTCTCAGGACTCTTCAGCTCCGGATGTTCAACAAGAAGGTTGAAAAGACTCAGAAGGCCATTCAGTCTCAGACTCTTGAAATCAGCTTCAGAAAATACGTGTTCAGACCCATCTGATCTCAAGACTGTGAACTCAGGATAGAAGACATCAAACAGCTTCTGAGATTCAACTTTGAGTATCTTCATGATCATGTTATCCTTGACTGCTTCTGATCCTTTGTCTTTGTTCTTCATGACATATAAGAATTCGACCTTCTTCAGTGATGGCCAATCTTCAATACCATATACCCTTTCCAAATTGACTCGCTGAACTTCCCGCACATACAGTTCTTTCCTTAAGGTTTCTAGAAAGGGAGTTTGGATTGAAACTCTCTCTCCAGTGGCTGCATATCTTGGTTCAGCATCAATAATAGCTTTGAAAAAACGAAGTTCTGCATCAAGTACTCGATCTCTAATTTTACCATCTGGTATTATCGGTGCATGTGGAGCTAGAGTACCTGAGCTTGGACCTGCTGTTTCAATCAGCGGTGGAGCTTCATCTTCAGATTCAATTTCCATAGTCTGATCCCCGGTAGTATCAAGTGCAGCACCTAGAGCATCAACCATTTCTTCCTTTATCTTGTGACTTAACTGCTCTGGCTCTTCCTCTGAATCAATGTGGATTATATCAATAAGCATATTATCAGCCATCTGCACGTCTACTGTTCTATTGTCAACAGCCGAAGGCTTTTCAACCCCAGCTATGACATCAGCTAGAACTAATGAGTCTTCCACTATCTCCATAACAGTATCCATTCCACATGTTCCCTGTTCACCAGCTGGCTGAGCTGAGCCATGAACAATTCCAATAGCTGTCCCACTAGATTTACCAACTCCTGTAGATCTCTTCTCCCCCTCATGTTGATCAGGCGGATCCTGATCATCATGTCTCCTTTTCTGTGAGGTTTCAGCTTGAACACCACACCTTTCTTCAACCACTGAAACCCGTGTGGCAAGAGCCTGATATCCAGTTAGTAGGGCGTTGGTCATATCTGTGATAGCATCAGTTAGCTTCTGATACTGTGTGTTTATAGTAGCTAACCCATCTGAGGATGTTGAAGTTTGAGGTTGGGGTTGAGGTTGTGATTGTTGGCGTAGTAGAGAAACAAGATCTACTTCTTCAGCAGTGTTGGAATCGCCTTGGGCTAAGAGTCGGGCTAACACCTCTGATTTGAGCTGGTCAGTTGGGATTTGGTGTAATGGAACTGGTAGAGTTTGTGGGTCAGGTTGAGCTTTAGTAGATTCTGCAATGCCTTTTCCTTTCACAGCTCTGGATACATCTTGAGACAACTTTTTCATCTCTTCTTTCATTTCGGCAACATGAGCTTTATAAGAGTTGCTCAAGGACTTGATGGCAAGCTGCAAAAGAGGCACTGTTACAAGGTTATCCGGTCTAATAGAAGACCGTACACGTTCAGCATCAAGGGAACTAACACCCAGACCACTTAGGTTACTGGTTGAAGTAGCGGTTGTAGCAACCGTACTGCCTGTGTTCAAAGCTGGCATGGTGTTAGCAATGACAGGTCTTCCGCCCGGTCCTCGTGAAGCACCAACGAATGGCGGCGACACTCTGGGCGTTCCGGTTGGGGCACGAAAGCCTCCAACTTGGTGTTGTACAAACATTTGTGGCCTAGGAAAGGATGTGAAACCAAAAAGCTCTAGACTCTGTGTGCTTTGAAAGAACGGCGGTGGCCGGGGCGGGATCCTACCTGTTTCAATACCAGCAGACACCAAGTGTGTCACCGATAGAGTTTGTGCTAAAACCCCTGTGGAGAATGAAACACCGGCCTGTTGAGAGACCGATGAGTGGGTGAGTGGGGCTGTGCTTTGCATGGCTGGGCGGACCACGACTTGTTCAATACGAAACGGCGACGAACGCACGTCGGTAGTAGATGTGGCTACCCGGCTAGTAACGGTTTGGGGAGAGTCGGTAGTTAAAACTTTTTCCAGCTCTATCACAGCTTCACTCAATTCTTTTCTCCCTCGTTCCTCACCACTACCTATCTGTTCTACTACTACTTATTCTTCTACTTCTTCGTTTATATTTGAAAGACCCGCAGCAGCAGTAACAGTGTCGAGAAATCCGGTGTGCCGAGTCGACTCAGTATCTGAACTCACAACCCGTGGCCTTTTGCCCATATGTCTCGGAATCAAGTTCACTAAAGGGTCATGTCCTGAGTCGTCATCATCATTATCATCATCATCATCATGTGGAGGAAAGAAAGGTTCCATCTCATTGTCTTGATTGGCTGCATCATCATCGGGAGATGATGCAGCGGCATAAGCTTTATCCCAAGTTACATCATCGTCAAAGACATTGACTGGAGGAATTTGAGGTGGTGGTTGATCTGGTCGCGAAGAGGATGCATGACCAACAGTCCGTAATCTTCTCCCAACACTCTTTCTTTTAGTTCTTCTCACCCCTCGTTGTTCAGGAACACCCCCTTGTTCCTGAACCCCCTCGACTCTTGGACCCTCACCTCCTAAAGGATTTGCATCGTGGGTAGGTCCCTCCGGCTCTGGCTGGACCGGCAATGCATTGTCTATCCTATACTGCCTAACTACCCTAGACTGTTGGTCAGCATAAGCGAGTAAGTCTTCTCGTAGAACAGCAGTATGAGCAAAGTTCATCGCTTTGGGCATTCTTAGAACGTGCATGTACTGGCTCGGCCCTCAGGGATGTTGCTCTTGGCGTGGGATCTCGTCGTTGTCTGTCATGGCTTGATGTATCAAGATCTGGAAGAACCGCTGAAATGGGACGAAGTTACGTCTCATCTTCGGTTTTAGCTGATCGGCAGCAAGTTCAATCATTTCATTCTAGATCAAGACAACATAGTCGATGTTGTGGTTGAAGACGAACGTGTGGAACATACGTAGAGTTGCTAGGTTGGTCTTATCTAACCTAGTATGCTTTGACGTCATACATCTGTTGAAGATAGAGCATATCGAATAGTAGAGTGGTGGTAGGAAGTTACGTTTGAACGTTGAAGATCCAGTCAGTGGAAGATTGGGTGGAGGTTGATAACCCAGACTTCGAATGTCCTCAAGAAGCTGAGATTCAGGAATCGGGTCCTGAATATTTTCACTGGGTAGGTTTAGAGATCGTCTAAGTCCTCGAAGTGTGAATCGGACATCGAAGTGGTCTAGCTTAGCTGTAAACTTTGGTACTCGGTCTGTTGGTCGGTATGTTAAGGTACTCCAGAATTGTTTGAGGTATATCGCCGGCACGAGCTCAACCTTCGTTAATGCAGTCAGAACTGGATGACGGCTGATAATTTCAGTGATGATTGGATGTTCAAAACGAACTGCAAGATCTAGATGGTGGTTGTTATCTAGAAATTGCACAGTCGGGCTCGTCGACGGATATATCTCCTCATCTAGGTCATGTGCGTTCACTGACGGAAGTGACGAACGATGCGAACGGATAATGGTATTATCATCCGAAGCATATTCATCTTGATCAGCCATCTGGAATAGTACACAGTTAAGAATCGGACCAAAATCGAGTTTGCCTTAAATTTTTTTTTTTAAATTTTTTTTTCCAAGTGTTGGCCAAGTCGCAATCAACTAAAAGTGGCAGGTCACTGACCACTGCGACATCGCAATGGGAAGAGGTTGAGACCAGTTGAAGTCGCAATGCAAGATTGCGATTTGGTCCTCAAGTCGCAATGAAGGACTGCGACTTGGTTGAATGTGTGACCACTTCGACTTGCTTGAATGTTTGAAGACATGTTGACTGCGACTTCGATGAACACAGAGATAATCCTAAGTGTTCAAGCCCTAAAATCTTGTTTTTCGCTCTAAAAATGTTAAAACCACTACCACTAGACTCGTAATTGCATCGAGACTAAACCCTAACCATCAAAAAATGCTATCTAACAACAACAGATGTACTTTAAGCAGATTCAAGCAAATACGAACCTAAAACCCTAAAAATCGACAATGGCATACGAATTAATGGATGAATGACGATAGAAATCAAGATACAATACCTCGATGATGATGTGAAGTGATTCCTCGAACCAGAAACTCGATCAAAACTTCGAATCGAAATAGCAGTTGAGAGAGACTTCGATAGGGTTTAGGAATATTTTGAATTTTGAAAAATCAAAGTCTCAATCATATACGAAATTTTTCAAAAAAATGACACGTGGCACAATCTGATTGGTCCAAGGGTTGACCAGCCACGTGTCATCAAGTCGCAATGAACAAATCACGACCTGACAACTTTTGAAATCGCAATAGACCATTGTGATTTACACTGTTCTCCTGACCAAGTCGCAATGGACTATTGCGATTCGGTACTGTTCACATGGTCAAGTCGCAGTAGGCCTTTGCGATTTGGCACTGTTCAAACCTCCAAGTCGCAATAGACCATTGCGATTTGATACTATTTAAGCTCATTGAGAAGTCGCAATAGAAGGCTGCGACATCTCACTGTCCACATGTGAAATCGCAAGCGATATTGATGTAAATTGGACATTTTTCAGATAATAAAAGAAAGATCTTATCACATTGGAAGATGTCCAACTTCCAATTGATTAAGCACTTATGGTTTTAAAAACACGGTTTTCACTCCCCCTTAAATGATGCAAAGATTTTGCAAAGAGATTTTCATCATTTAAAAGCAAGTGGTTTAAAAACAGATTAGAAAACTTACCTTGAGATTTTCAAGTAAGAAGCACAGGAAATCAACACTTACAAGCTCAGTCAGAGATACACGCTCCCCCTATTCTTGTGCATACTCTTTAAATTTGTACTCCCCCTGAGACTATTAACACACCTTATGCAGGCATAGATATCATAACAAGAAATAAAAGGCAGCAAAGATAATAAACAATGAAAAACAACAAAGACATGAAAATAAATATTTTAGCTTGAGAATAGAATGAGATGAAAATTTGTATGTATCAATCTAGATAGAGAAAACTAGATTGAGTTACACATATTTCCATGCATTATATGATCAATATAGAATATTAAACTTTCATGTTCAACATGCCGAGCTTGGATACTAAGAAATTAAAACGTTTTTCATCCAAGGCTTTGGTAAAAAGATCGGCAAGTTGAAACTCAGTTGTGACAAAGTATAGCTCAATCGTACCTTTTTCAACGTGATCTTTGATGAAATGATACCTTATGTCTATGTGTTTGGTCTTTGTATGTTGGACCGAATTAGCTGATATTGCAATTGCACTCTTGCTATCGCAGTAAATGGGGATCTTCTCATACTTGAAGTCATAGTCAGATAGTTGAGTCTTCATCCACAGAACCTGTGAACAACAACTGGCAGCGGCCACATATTCTGCCTCCGCAGTTGATGTTGAAACACAATTCTGTTTCCTCGAGGACCAACTTACTAGTTTATCACCCAAAAACTGGACATGACCAGATGTGCTCTTCCGGTCTAGCATACTACCACCATGATCGGCATCAGAATATGCAGTGAGTTCAAATCCTGTTCCTTTCGGGTACCACAGACCAAGGTACGGTGTCCCCTTCAAGTATCGAAAGATTCTTTTAACAACACTCCGATGAGATACCTTTGGTTGTGCCTGAAATCTTGCACAGAGACATGTTGCAAACATTATATCTGGACGACTTGCCGTCAGGTACATTAAAGAGCCTATCATCCCGCGGTAATCCTTAACATCTACATCTTCACCAAGTGGATCCGGACCTATTTTAGATCCAGGAGCCATAGGTGTTCCAATAGAGGTACAGTTTTCCATCTTAAATTTCTGCAAGATGTCAAACACATACTTCGACTGGTTAATGAAGATGCCAGAGGAGAATTGCTTGACTTGTAATCCAAGAAAGAAATTAATCTCTCCCATCATACTCATCTGGAATCTGGTCTTCATTATACCCGAGAACCAAGTACACAATCCAGGGTCAGTTGAGCCAAATATAATATCATCAACGTAAATTTGTACTAAAAGGATCTCACCGTTTTTGTGCAGATTGAAGAGAGTTGTGTCGATTTTACCTTTTCGAAAGCCAGCACCAAGTAGGTAGGTAGATAAGATTTCATACCAGGCGCGAGGGGCTTGCTTTAGACCGTAGAGAGCTTTGTCAAGAATGTAGACGTGATCTGGTTTATCTTTGTCCACAAAACCCTCTGGTTGAGAAACATATACTTCTTCTTTCAAGATACCGTTCAAGAAAGCAGTCTTCACGTCCATTTGATAGACAGTGAAGTTTCTGAAAGCGGCAAATGCAAGAAACATCCGAATTGCCTCTAAGCGAGCCACCGGTGCATACGTTTCATCATAGTCAATTCCCTCTTGTTGCCTATACCCTTTTGCTACAAGGCGTGCTTTATTTCTCACAACAATCCTATCTTTATCTTTCTTATTCTTGAGGACCCACTTGGTACCAATTACTGTTTTACCTTTGGGTCTAGGAACTAATCGCCACACATTCAATGCTTCAAACGAATTCAGCTCATCTTGCATGGCTATGATCCAATCCGGATCTTCCAAGGCTTGTCGAACTGAGGTTGGTTCAACTTGACTTAGAAAAAGCGTGTAAAGGACTTCATTGGCCGTTGCAGATCTAGTCTTTACAGGTTCGGAGACATCACCAATGACTTGTTCAATTGGGTGACTCTTAGTCCATCTTGAAGCATGAGGATGAACAATTATAGCACCATGGTTGGGATCCACTAAGGTAGGATCTTTATCAAAATTCAGCTCTATTGTCAAGGTAGGTTCTGGAAGTGAGACGGGTTCATGGACAGAAATGTCAACAGGAACTGCCTCCGGTTCTGCTTCAGAAGATGACTCACGTTGAGTTGCAGAATCCTCACCATCGTCAATAGGAGTTGTACCTTACGAAGAAGCACCATTCGTGGATACATGTTGTGTTGCTTGTGGAGATTCCATATGCATATTACTTGAAGTTGTAGCAGGAGTTGTTGCACCAGATGAAGGAGTAGTCAGTTCCGGTGAAGGCCCTGACAAAGTAGCATTAGCTGGTGGTGTGACAACATTGCTCCTGTTAGACATAGATGAATTAGGTTTATCACTTCTGAAAAAATCATCATAAAAGTATTCAAACAATAAATCAAGATCATCAGGTTTAGAGTTAGAAGCGGATGCTCGATCCTTGTTCGAAGATCTAGTCACCATAGGACGAATCTGTCCAGATGCTAGTACACCTGATATAGCGGGTTCTGTACTGTTTTGCACAGAAACCATTGTCTCGGTTTCATCAAATCTGACATTTACGCTTTCTTTCACAGTTCTAGACGACTTGAAATAGACTATATATGCTTTTGACGTAAGTGAGTATCCGATGAAAACGCCCTCAATACCCTTTGGACTGAATTTGTTTAAGTTGTCCTTGTCGTTCAGCACAACACATCTGCAACCAAACACACGAAAGTAGTGTATCACAGGTTTTCTATTATTAATCAGTTCATATGGAGTTTTACCAAACCGGCGATGGATAATTGAACGGTTTTGTGTATAGCATGCCGTAGCGACAACTTCAGCCCACAAGGACAGAGGTAGATCAGCATAGGACAACATCGTTCTGGCAGCTTCAACAAGTGTGCGATTTCGTCTCTCAACGACTCCGTTCTGCTGAGGAGTTCTAGCTGCAGAAAACTGATGAGAAATTCCTAATGATTTAAAGAAATCATCAAGAGTCTTGTTCTTGAATTCTGTCCCGTTATCTGACCTAACAGTCTGAACTGATTGTTGACGGTTCACTTGAAGTTGCTTGATTAACGAGATTATCAAGTCAGGTGTTTCGTCTTTTGATCGAAGAAACTTGACCCAAGTATATCTCGAATAGTCATCGACAATTACTAACACGTATCGTTTGGCACTGACGCTCTGAGTCTTCATCGGACCACAGAGATCCATATGAAGGATTTATAACGGTTTTTGTGTGCTGGGTTCGGGTTTCGGTGGATGAGGGGCTCGCTTTATCTTCCCCTTCTCACAAGCAATACAGAAATTGTCTTTCTCAAACTGCAGAACTGGTAGACCTATAACTAAATCACCCAACGTTAGCTTTTGGATGTAACGAAAGTTGAGATGAGATAGTCGTCTATGCCATAACCAACTCTTTTACATAGATGCCTTAGTCATCAGACACACGTCATTCTTTGGCTTAACTTTTGATAGATCAATAGTGTAAAGATTTGACTTTCGCGAACCAACTAGAAGTTCATTTCCTCCACCGGTTAGAATTGCGCACCGAGTCTTCTTGAAATGGACTTCTAGGTCTTTATCACAAAACTGACCTATACTAAATAAGTTATGCCCTAAGCCTTCAACATAATTCACTTTAGTTATTCTGACGTTGTCGGTCACAATATCTCCATAACCTCTGATTGGAGCATAATGATCATTTCCAAACTTAACTTTCCCTCCATCGTGTTCCACAAAGTTGTTCAACAGCTCCTTTCTACATGTCATGTGTTTAGAGCAACCACTATCCAAATACCACACATGACAGAGCTGCAAAATGGAGTTTAAACAGTTTTAGGTACCCATTGCCAATTGGGTCCTTTCGGGTTAGGAGAATTAACCTTCTTCTTTGAATTGTAGTGATTATAATATCTATATGAATAAAAACGATTTGAACCATAGAAATTATAACCAAACCATGAAGAATAATCAGACTTGCAGATAAAATCATCTACACCACATGAAGAGCAACAAATTTGATCATGTGCTAAATTAATCAGTTGTTGCATAGAAGAAATCTTGTACGGAATTACAAGTTTTTGTTTGTTAGAAGCAACACGATCACTAACATTAGAAACAAAAGTGTTTTTCTTGGAATTAAAAGCGACAGTAGATGATTTTCTCTGGGCCACATTATGTGTGAACTCCTTTATTCTCCACTCTACCCGCGAGTTGTTTCTTAAATTACGATCTGAAATGGAATCAAAGTAAGAATCGTAAGCGTAGGAATTTTGAACTTTAGAAAATTTAGATTTACGCTTATTTTTCTTTTTCTTTTTCTTTTTCCCAACGGTCTTAGAAGATTCCCATTCGAAGAATTTCTCCTTGGGTTCCTCTTCCTTGACCAAAAAATCAGAATAATCCGGAAGTTTAGCACTAAAGTCAAAATTAACATCCTTTTGTTGAACTTGCTTATCCTTCCTTTCACAAGGAGTGGCAATAACATGATCAACTTTAATATCATTGGAGGAGGAGTGATGAGAGAAGTCACAAGAGTTTTCATTAACAGGTTCTTCCTCTAACTCAATGGGACCAAAATCATCCAAATCAACCGCCATCATGCTTCTATTAAGAGAATCGCCCATGAAAGCTTTGCATGAGGAAGCATCTGAATCAGAGGAAACTTTGCTAGCAAACTCTGTCATAGCTTCGGTGGATAGATTTGTCAATTTTCCCATTAGTCTTGAGATCTCATTTTGAAAGTATTCTTTATTGGACTCAAGATCATTTCTCTCTTTGATCAAAATGTTTTCTAAATCAGATATTTTCTTTGAAAGCAAAACATTTTCAGTTTCAAAAGACATTCTTTCAAATTTAAATCTCTCTCTTTCTTTCTCAATATTTTCTTTTTCAATAAAAAACTTTTTCTGAAAATCCGAAACTTGACGTGAGAGATTCAAACATCTAAGTTCGAGAGATTTCTTTTCTTCTAAGGTTTTTAAAGACGAGACTGAAACAACCTTCTCAGATTTTTCATTCATGCTATCTATCAAAACGGTTAGCATCACTTTCTTTTCAATATCAAATGCAAGTTGATCATCATTTCTGACTTCATCAATCTTGCTTTTAATATTCAATTCAAGATCAACAAGCTTTTGTTCGAGTACCAAGGGAGGATAATATATTTTTCCTTCAGAAACTGGTTTTGATACAGTTCCCTTTGGTAACTGAACAACGTAGCTATCAAAATAGTCATTAGGCAGGATTTTCTTGTCTTGCAATGCCTTCCTATTTGCTTGATCATAAATATAAGGAAGTTGCTGGTTACGGTTGTTTTTCTCTTAACTTCCTCCTCAATTCCAAGTTCCTCCTCATTAAGCCATTTAATTTTGAATTTAGGATCCTTCAAAAACTTGAGCCATTGAAACTTATAAATACAAGGTGCCTTTTTCAAAGCATTCTCCAAATAGTGAGGATTGTCATATCCCACACCCCATTTAGAGTTGTAATATCTGAAATTCTTTGGCGTGTTTAAAATAATGGTTTGTTCGGATTGGCCAAGTTTATAAAGTTTCGCTTCCAGATCACTCGCTTTTTCAGACAATTCGTTGTTTATGTCTTTATAAGAACGCAACATTTGTTCGAGCTCATTCTTCCTAGTTTCAGCAATTCTTACACTTTCTCCCATTTCATCCATTTTTCTTCGAAAATAAGTTCGAGATTTTTCGATCTCAATCCTTTCAACTTTCAAATCATCATTTAACTGTTTATGGTCAATGATAGCTTGCTTTTGAAGTGCAATAGTTTTATGTGCCTTTTTGAGTTTCTCGCTTTGTTCATCAAGTTTTAATTGAAAAACTTGGAATTGATTACCATAATGATTAATAGTGCAGAGATCTACCTCATTTGTCTCAGGCGCCGCATCAGCCTCTGAATCCTCATCATCTCTGCTCATCAAGCACATCCTAACAAAAGCAGCCGTGTCTTCCTCCTCTTCATCATCTGTCTGGTCCAACCAAAACTCTTCCTCCACTGGAAGCTCAATCCCCGACTCTTTCTGTTCAGCTAACAAAGCCTTCTGCTTGTAGTAGTCGGCATTCTTCACCTTTGGTTTCCAGCAGTCTTTGGAGAAATGACCGGTTTTCCCACAGTTGTAACACTTTTGATCTTCATCCCTTTTCTCAACAAACTTCTTCATCTCCAGCCTTTTACCATCTTCCTTGTGATCATCAAACTTCTTTGACTCAATCCGATTCTTATGTTCATAGTTTTTAGAACCAGATGAATAACGTTGGTTGTTTGATCCGGGAGTTTTTACAAATCTGTGTTGAAAGGCCTTGGAAAGAAGTATCATAGCCTGCCTTAAGCTTTCTGCTTCATCCAAGTCAGCTTGGTCTAATTCAAATTCTTCTCTCTGAACACTCTTGCCCTTAGCTTTTCTTGACAACAATGCTAACGGCTCATCTTCAATCTCATCTTCTTCTGCCTTCTTCTCAGACCCCACCATCTTCTTTTCCTTCTTACCATTCTTCTCATTTTTCATCAACTTCTTCCTTTTCAACTCAGCATCATCTTCATCTTGCTTTAAGGTTTCAAACATTTGTTGTAGCGGAAGAGAATCCAGTTGGGAATTCTGTTTCATTCTATGAGCATATTTCTTCCACTCGGGCTGAAGCACGTTCAAGAACTTCACATTAGTCTCCATGATGGATTTTGATACTTTGTAACTGTTGAGATCATTTAGGATAGTTGTGAAACGATCATAAGCTTTATCTAAGCTCTCACCCTCCTTCTGCTTGAAATTCTCATACGTATTGAATACATTTGATATTCTCAGCTGGTTTTCCACTTCTGACCCTTTATATAGCTTGATAAGTTCATCAAACATACCTTTACCTGTTTCACTTAAACTATCAACCTTCCGATATATGTCGTTGGTTAAGGCTTGCATAACTAAAGACCTAGCTGCTTTATCGGCTTTGTATCTCAACAAATTGTCACCTGTGTAGTCCTTTGGATGAATAACTAACATGTTACCTTCTGGATCTTCTTCACGAACCTCTCCTAGAACCCCGTTTATCAAGGATTCATGGATAAAAGTTCCATTTTCTTGTCTTTCAACGTAGTCAAGGAATCTGTCTTTCCAAATCTTAAAGTCTTTCGGGAAAAGAACGGGTGGTTTGTCCTTTGAACCAATAGTTAACATATCTCTGGCAGTCATTTTGGATTACTTGTTGTTGATCGTTAAAAATCTGATTAATCTGATTAGGAGTAACTTTTAAATTTTCAAGTTCAAGTCTCAATGCACTTAAAGTCGCAATGGGTATGAAGTCGCAATGCAATGAAGTCGCAATGCTTGAAGTCGCAACAGTTGGAATCGCAACAGATGAAGTCGCAACAGTTGGAATCGCAATAGATGAAGTCGCAATAATTGGAATCGCAACACTTGAAGTCGCAATGGAGGATTGCGATTTGGTACTGTTCACGGGTTAATGGACTGCGATTCGGGAATGAAGTCGCAATAGGTCACTGCGACTTAGTACTGTTCACTCAAAGCTCACTGCGATTTCGATGAATATCAGACGATTGCGATTTCGATGAAGATCCTGATTGCGATTTCGATGAAGATCCTGATTGCGATTTCGATGAAGATTCAAAAGATCGGGAGTTGATTCTTCAATAATGATCCAAATGATCTGAAAATTGGTAGGTAAGGTCGAAATACGATTCTGGACAGGTTTACTACTTCAAGTTTTGTCCAAAAACCACTAGAACAGTGATTTTCGATCCAAAACAGAGTGCAGTAAGATAAAAGTGCGAAAATGAAGAAAACAATCCAATCTGAGCTTCGATCCTTGCGTTTTTGCGGAATAAAACACACAGGATTATCCTAGAAACAACCCTTGATCAATTCCAATCCATTAGAAGAACTCTAATGGCTAAAATCAATCAAAAATTGAAGAAAAATGAAGAACACTCAAAAATGGAAATATTTCTCTCAATCCTAACCAAATCACAGATTTACAAGCTCTGATACCAATTGTGATCCCAGAACAAGTAATCAATCCATATTAACATCAATGGAAGTCATCTCTATATTCAATAATCTCAATGTAGCACACAATTACAATGAAGAACCCTAAGTGTGTGTGGCTACTATGTGTGATGGATGACCTCTTACCCTAAAGAGGAAATAAACAAACATTATATACTTAGGGTATAGAATACCCTATTTACACAAAAGGTCCTTCTACATGGTACAATTACATTTTAAGCACTAACAGTAATGTAAAACAAAAATGATGCTCCTAAACAGTAATTATAAGCATAAAGTATAACATATCACTTCCACTGCCACAAGAACTGAAACAACAAAATTCTGTAAAAAGGATGAGAAATATCAAATACAGGACAACATCTTTGTAAAGTGGATTGTAACACAACTCTTTAATCTGGAAGAAGAATGACCAACCAAGATCATTTGGGCACAATGGTTTATCCACAAAAGAAAAAAAACATATGTTGTATCGCATGCATAAGATTCGTTTAAGCTCCAGAAACACATAACTTCATCTGCAAAAAACCAAAATAGTCCTGATGAGATGCGCCTTCTACCAACGTAACATACATAAAACTGAATTCCTTAATTCACAAGCTTCTTAGGGGCCGTTTATCAAATGCTTACCTAGGTACGCGCTTACCGGTAAACATTTTAGTCCACCAAAATGGTATCATTTTTTTTGAAAGGCAACCAACCACTATTATTACCACCAAACCAAAAGAGAGTTAATACAAACGAACAATTAAACCACGTCAAACAGAACATTAACCAAACCAGTTACGACCATTAAGAAGCTTTCCAGTGCGTTTGCGAGAGACAAACCGCCGCAGCTACCAAAACACCGACCCACATCCGTACCGCCCTTCATAGGGCTTTCTGCACACAGCACATACCTGCTGCAGCAGGTAGAACAGATCCTGCTGCAGTGCTTATTCGGGCAGCTTACTGCACATAAACAGAAGCTTATGCCAACCCCTTTGTCCCTCTGTTTGTCCTTCTTTCTTCTTGCCCTCCACTTCTTCTTTACTGATCAAAGTAGCTGATGCGATCATATTTCTGCCACTATCGACCTGTCTCTAAGTTACCGATCTTGCTTGACCGAGGCAGCCGCTTGTGGGTCTGCATCTTCAGTACAGAACACGCAGCCCAGCGCCTGATTCGGTCCAGATTTATTTGGTTTTACGGTGTCCCCGTGGGATCTACGAGCCACCGATTCCACTCTAGCTGGCCTTCCTTATGTGATGAGCTTAATGACAGGTATTTCCTTTTCCTTGATAGTTCTAGTTATGATGTTGGTAAATTAATTAATGCTAATGCACTATGTATGTAATGTATACGTAGGCATGCCTTCAAGAATGGTGATGTCCACCGCAGAGAAAGGACTTCCTTCACAACAAACAATTACAAATCTATCACAGGATGTTGCAGCATTCTTAGTGTTTTAAGAGCAATAAAAGGCTCATAACAAAAACATTAAAATTACAACAATAATTTTAATTACCTCAGTACAATACCTCCACAATCGGTGTGCCCAAAACTGTTGATGTTTCTCTTCACTCACAACCCATCGCACACCTAATTGAACCACTTACGGTCGTATCCTTTCTCTCCAATACAACTGTCAATCAATACTGCTGCTCGTCACCTTTAAAATGTCTGAATACGTACATGGTCCTAATAAGCAAGACGGAGATTAACCCAAATAAAATTAGAATTTCTCAAATTTGAAGATATAAACAGTAATTTAGTAGTACATAAGAAAATTATGTTAGAAGACATCATAGAGAACTTTAACACATAGGAGAAATCCATCTTGTGCAGTAAGATATCAGTTCAACACCTGAAACAAAATCACAAAAACTGTAAACAGTGTCTATAGAGTCAATAGTGAACATTAATGCCCAAGGGAGACATGATAGAGCTTCAAATTGATCCTCAAATAATTCTAACAAAATTCAAGCATCAAAAGATTCTATGGATGCTAGTGGGTTTCTTAGTTAGCCCTTTTCCTATTTGTATATGAGTAGATTATGTTCCTCAAGCCTTTCAAAAAAAAAAAGATTACGTTCCTCAAGCACTACCATTACAATAACGTAATTCGAACTTTAGGAACACATTTATCTACAGAGTCCATCTACTTAGAACCACCACACACACACACATTGAAACACACATGTCTTAGTTCATCTCCAAATCATTTTGTCCCATTTAAACCCAAATTCTTTATTTTGTCCATTATAGAATCTGTAGATTTTAATCAGGAACAAAGAAACAGTGATGCTCCAGGACTATTATGCATCCAGTTTCTTATTCCAAACATGAACTGCATTTTGCCATCATGATCCTTGTCAATTTTGTACCTGCACAGTATTAGTTTTTTATCCAAGATTCAAAATGAAGCTCTGTGGGGGCATGAAGAGACTTGAGCAACTAATAATCTGAAACCCCTAACTGCAACCTGTGTATCTGGCACCTTTGTTAAACTCTCATACAATCGCGAAATGGAACTTTTTTCGACCCAAAAACATAAACATGGAAAAGACCCAAAAGACATAAAGACATATGTAAAGTATACTATCCTGATTAATAAGATCATCAGAATTCTCTATACTCTGTCAATCAACAAAGATAGGCTAATCAAATTGTAAAGTTATTTCTCAATTATGTTTTGATTTTGGAAGAAACCAGAATGTATATAAGAATTGTGAGGATACTCAACTGTAGTTCTCTGACAGCAATTCCGCCAAAATCTAATGCAACTTGATTTTCCTTTGAGGTGACACCTGAAGGATTTGATTCGTAATGTGGTGATATTACGTAGCCTTAGCTCACAAATCAATTGCAGAACCGTCATTCAGTGACAAGTGATTGACACCTGATGATTTCTGTATGTGCTTCAGATGACTCTCTTCTGCACACCAAATAGATAAGAGTTAGTTAGTTATCAAACCTTGCCCTAAATCATGTCATGTAGAGATAAGTTCAGAAAACACGTTGCAGTGTAGGGGCATTAAGTATCTCATAGCAGGGATTTTGGAATCAAGATGGAAACAAAATTTAATTTATATAATTACTGATGAGAAATCAATAACTGAGGAGAAATGTAACCTGAAATCGAGGATGAAAATAAACCAGAAGATCGAAAACGAATAATGAAATCAAACCTGAAAATCGAACCTGTTAGAAGATGGAACTTGAAATCAAAGAACACTGAAATCGAACCTGATGAAATATCGATTTGTAGCTTTATTAGAGATGGAGATGGGTTCTGCTTGCTCGATTGTGTAGAATCAGAAGCAAAATTTCTTGAACGCTGCAAGACGTCATCGCCTCATTAGTTTGGAAATTAACTAATGATTTGGGCCGATCATGGTGAAAACTGAAAAGGATGTAGAGATCATTGTCTGAGTTTGAAACTCTTATCTATTTATAGAGGGAGTTGAAGAGAGAAACTGCAGAGAAACGTGGAGGTTAATTGAACATGTGGAGGTTAATTGAACATGGGAGGTTTTAGATGTGTGAGATAAATCAGGGATGAAGATACAGGCTAAATTGTAGGAGAGGAGGCGATGTTGATAAGGGACGATTAAGATGGCTGAACGAAGTGGCTTAATGAATTTAAACGGTGGAGATTAAAGGATGGATGAGTTTAAACGGCCCAGATTAACCCAAAAATGGTTAGACTCCCCTGGGTCCATATTTTATATAATTTCAATTTCAAATTCTTGTTTGATTCCTGTCGACAAGAATTTAAATCCAGTTTCTTCAAATCTCGTAAATTGTCGATATCTCTCTGTCGAGCTCTCTCTCTCTCTCTCTCTCTCGGTCTCTGTTCAGAGGAAAATCAGGTATAATACTATTCAACGGATTTGAGATGGTTTGAGATCGATCTGGTTTATTCATTCAGAATCAGTGAATCACAAACTCAGGTGATGGATTAAACTTTTTATATCTCTGCTACTTGTAACCCGTCAATTAATTTGTGAATTACAGATGGTGGTGTTGTCTTAGAACTCCATTTTTCTAGTTTTTAGGTCTCACGATTGTCCAGTTTCATTCAGTTTCGCGGTAAAACCACACGACACTCTGTTAGAATATTGTGTATCTATTTCCTGCTAATTTATCTGCTAAATTAGTGTCTTACTCTTAATCTGGATCATATATTTCGTTAGTGCAATGTTGATTCCGATTTAAATAATAACAATGATGTACAATGTGCAGTCCAAGAAGTAGTACGATCGAGAGATGAGCACCGATTTAGCTTCAACTATCCAGCAGCACCTACCGATTAAGCTACCTTGTGCAGATCTTCATGGTAAGTAAATTTTTTCTATCATATATACAACAGGTTTCATTTGTATATGCAACACTTAATTGTTGGTGTCATATTTGGTATTCATTCCTATTTAACTTGAAATTTAAATTCAATTCGAAGAGTGATTTAGAGTAATCAATTAACACATGATAACAAAATCTGTTTATATGATAATTAATGTGTCTTCTTCTAAGATGTTGGTATGATTTCATAATTCAACACACCTTTTTCTTCTTTTATTGAAATAGACTAAAGCTGCATCTGATTTTTATGCTCTTTGTGTTACTTACTGGGTATTGAATACTTGTTCCTTGCTGGTGCTGGTCATTAAGTAGGTAAATTATAGTCTTATTGTACATTATCCTTTAAGAAAGCTAGATAAAGTAATGTTCAATAGATGGAGATATTGAGTTAATTATAGTCTGCAACATGAAGTATATCTGCCTCAACGAAAAGTTGCTCAAATAGTTCAACCTTTGGAACATAGCATGCCAAAAATAAGACCTTTCTTTTAATTATATATGATGATATTAAGGCAGAGATCCTGCACCAAGCAGTCAAGCACTTCTCCTATATATATATATATATATATATATATATATATGTGCATTGCAACATAATTGATAGAACAAAGTATGACCTGCTTCACTTATTTTACTTGTACAAGCTTTACAGTAGACATACTCACATATTTTTTGCTCTATCGAGCATCCAAGGAGGAAAATTCGATTGTTATAATTTAATTGATTTTTCAGTTAAGGATCTATTTGATTGCATAAGACACTAATTTACACACTCTTCTCCTATATGTTATAATTTACATGAATCTTTAAAATATGTGGATCAAAGAATTAAGCTGTTTGTTGGGTAAATGAATTACAGGAAAATTCGAATTACGATCCAAGTTGTCGGTTGATGGTCCGTGCTATAAATACACAGTTGGCCAACCAACATATAGGAATAGACTATGTAGATTGCATGTTAATTACAAAAAGTTTGCTACCAAAGAGGATGCAATCAGACATCCCCCAAATGGTATAACCAACACTGATTGGGTAAAACTATGTGAGAAGTTTTCAAGCGAGGAGTTTCAGGTTTTTACTTTGCACTTGTTTTTCTAGCTTTGTAATATTTGTTGATAAGAAACATTTACAAATTATGAATTATTTCCGATTGTTTAACTTTGTAGAAACGAAGTGCTAAAAATAAGAAAAACCGATCAATGAATGAAGTTTCACCCGCTGTTGGCACAGTTTCTATTGCAAGGATAGTTGACAAGGTAAGTAGCTTTTTAGAAAATAAATCTTTCATTTTTTCCGCATATTTATCTTAGTTGTATTTTGATTTTTATTTGAAACAGAGAAGGAGAACAAATATAAGCAATTGAACAATACAAGATTGGCCATTTTTCAACAAAGAAGAATAAGATGGTCGATGAGAAGGCCGATGAAATTTGGGTATTTTTCACTACTATTTACTTTGCATTTATGTTATATAGAAGGCTATTTGGACTAGGATTTACCTAATGTTATATAAGAATAACTAATTTGAACTTAGTTTGGTTTTAACGGGTTTTAAGGGGCTGTTAAGAGGTTATTAAGGGGTTTAAAGGGGCTGTTAAGGGTTTTTAACGACCTTTAAGGGGCTGTTAAGAGGCTTTTAAGGGACTGTTAAGGGTTTTTTAGGAACTGTTGAGAGGCTTTTAAGGGGCTGTAAGGGGTATTAAGGGGATGTTAAGAGGTTATTAAGGGGTTTTAAGGGGCTGTTAAGGGTTTTTTAGGAGCTGTTAAAAGTAGAGACTGCAGCTGTATCTTCCATCCTACAAAAGGGCACTCAAATATGTTTGATTCACCAAAGGCAATATATATATATATATATATATATATATAATAATTGATGGTACCCTCGATGCAAAAGCAGATCATATCACTGAATTGATCATAATTCATAACAAACTTTATTTGCCTACGATATTCGTTTGTGTTAATGCAATTCATAAATATTTATGCAGAATGAATTACTCAATGAGGAAGCTGCTTCTTCTTGTTCACCGGCAGAAATCTGTTTGAAAAAACTGCGTCGTATTTCGGGACATATAAAGGGACGGACCGCTTCGAAAAAACATATTTTATCCACATAAAATATACGAATGGAGCTGGAACTGGAACTGAAAAAGAGCAAATCAAAGGCTTTAGAGGAAGAAGTTCAGATAATGAAAGAAGAACAATTGAAATTTCAAGAGGAGCAAGCAAAATTTAAAAAGGAGCAGATGAAAGTTCAAGAGGAGCAGAACCAAATGAATGAGAAAATGAACTTCGACACAATTATTAAAGATATCGGGATCTCAAAACTAAGAATATCATGTTTTATTTTCGTTAGTCATTAAGTGATTTAGTGATAATAAATTGATATAACTTTGACATGTTTGTTTGGATCAACATTTATATTTTTTTGGATCAAGAATTATACTTTTTGCAAATGAAATTAGTTTTAGATTTCTATATTTTCAAATTAGCAGGTTTTAGTTATATTGTAATAGTAATTACGGTACAAATTTATGACAATTTTTTTTATTCATTTTTTATAATTAGTGACCACATTTTTTGGTCACTAAAGAAAGTTAACGGACATTGACGGAGCCGTTATCTTGACAATTAGTGACGAATTTTATTAACTTAGTGACGAAATTTAGTGACCATTTTAGTCGTCACAAACATAGTGACCACTTTAATTTTGTCACTAATCAGTGACCATTTTTGTATTTGGTCACTAAAGAAAGTTAACGGACATTGACGGAGCCGTTATCTTGACAATTAGTGACGACTTTTATTAACTTAGTGACGAAATTTAGTGACCATTTTAGTCGTCACAAACATAGTGACCACTTTAATTTTGTCACTAATTAGTGACCATTTTTGTATTTGGTCACTATTATAAATTAGTGACGGACCTTTAGTGGCGAAAAGTGACGACCGAAATTTTGGTCACTAAATGACCTTAGTGACCAATTTTTGACCCTTAGTGACCAAATTTTTTTTGTCACTAATTACCATTTTTCTTGTAGTGTACCGATAACCATCTTTACCGACGGATAATTCGTCGGTACTTTTAATTAAATATAATTTAAATTATTTTAAAAATTAAATTAAATTATTAAAACATACCGACAAATTATTCGTCGGTAATTTGTATTTTAATTAAAAATACATAAAACATGTACAAAAACCAATAGCGTCCGTAAACTAAATCCAATATTATTCCAATACAAAACAAACTAAACTTGGGGAGGAAGAGGGGGGGGGAGTTCCATACTGCCTCTTGAAAGCTTCAAACAGTTTCGCTTTCTCCTCCAACGTTTTCCTTGCTTCTTTGTCTTGTCTCGCTTCCTCCTCCATTTTGAGTCTCGTTTTTCTTTCTTTTCGTACCTCCTCTTTTAGCGCATATCACTGCAATTCAACATTAATATTTAACACACATAAAACAATGTTAGACGACATTTCACAAACGTATAACAACTATATTACACATTTGACAAGCACACATACATCCTCTTCGTGATGGGAGCTCCCACTCGTACCCACACCTGAATCACCAGACATAGCATATCGGGGATCCTGAGTCCTGAATCATCAAATGCAGCCTCACCTCATCTCTTTCTTTATAGCTTAAGTTTCCACACATCCCACAAGGGCATCTGATACGAAGCACTATCCCATTACGCGTAGGTTTCTTTTCAACTGTTCCTTCATTGGCATAGGCATAGTCATAGTCCAAAATACTGTCCATTGCAACAATATAATTGACCCTAAGAAACCCCCGACAGTCATTTTTTTTATACATCCGTTCTCTATCTGTCGACATATTCAATAACTACAACAAATAAAGAAGTAGTTAGTCGACATAATCAGTACAAGTGGTGTAGAGGTTTTGGATGACTTTAAAACCCTAGGTGTAATGGTTTGACTATTGGAAGTTCAAACCGTAAGTGTCAATGAAGTTAGAAGTTTATTGAATGACTTGAAAGCACTACATGTAATGGTTTGCCTACTTAAAATTCAAACCGTAGGTTTAGAGAAGTTTTTGATGACTTTAAAACTCTACGTGTAATGGTTTGACTATTTGAAAGTCAAACCGTAGGTAATGTGTACAAATACATACAAATAATTTGGTTTTAATAAGTCAAACCGTAGCCAAATTACATACAAATACTTTAATAATTTGGTTTCAAATACATTTAATAATTTACAAATTATTTGAATCCAAATTATATTTGTCGAACCAACGTACAAATACATACAAATAGTTTAATAAGTCAAACCGTAGGTAATTTATGACCTAGATTCGCGTTTGTGCTTATATTTGAAAGTCAAACCGTAGCCAAATTACATACAAATAATTTGGTTTAAACAAGATTTACTAAAAACCATTATCGACTGAACCAAAAATTTCATGCTAATAGAGCAGGAAAAAGCACATGGAAACACATCAAAGATGGATAATACTGGTTCGCAACCATAGGGTTCCTACAAGATTTAGAGGTTGTTTGTTTACCTCTTAATGGTTCCATTAAGAGGCAACATCTGAATCGCTAAGAGGTAAATTTTGTTTGGCAATAAAAATGTATGCCTCTTAATGGTTCTAAAACCGTCTGAATGATTTAGCATCTTAGGCCTCCCTTAACCATTCAGCACCTTGATTTCATTCTAAACAATTATCAAACAACCATATTTCATTTTGCACTATATCATAAAAGCCTATTAATCATTCTGACCATTTAATCATTCTGCACTAAACCATTCAGTAACTGCCAAACAACCCCTTAGCCAAAATTGTGAAATCTAACTAACAAAATGAACTAAGAACAAGTAGAGGTTATTAAAAATCATGCGTCCCTTTAATCAAACCCCGTTTCTACGCGTCCATATTTTCAATTGCAACATATAAATATAACACGTTTAACTTGTAGGTCATTGTATATATACAAATTACAAGCATACGACTTCATATTATATGCTACAAAAACGTAAACATGCATATATACATACCCACATTGCATACATATATATACATACTCACAATGCAAACGGAGAGATAGCGTTCAGGGAGGAGCCGTCGGAGAGGAGAGACAGTGGGAGGAGCACCGGAGAGAGGTTTACCTCGGTTGGAGGAGCACCGGGGATCGGGGATAGCGCCGGGGAGAAAGGAGAGACGGTGGGAGGAGGGTCGGACAACGCGTATCTAAGTTAGGGCACATTTTTTCTTTATATACTTTTCTATACTGACGGATTTCCGACGTATTTTCCAAATTAAAATAAATTTTATTTCAAATTATTAAATAATAATTTATTTATAATTATTAAATAAATTATTATTTAGTATTTAGTATTAAAATTATTAAATAATTTATTATATAACATTTAATATTAAAATTGTTAAGTCTAGTTAGATAGGGGTATTTTAGTCAATTTAAACCTTTTTTGGGTCAATTTTTTGCCACCACATGAAAGTGTTTAACGAATGCATTGTATGAGATAGATGCCACAAGATGGTGATATTATACACTACTACGATAAGAATGATAACAAGCCAAGATACACCAAGAGCGGTCGGACTTAGGGAAAAATATCATGTTCCCCATTTTAGTATGAATACCAGGGGACCGATCGGGACAACTCGGGGAGCTAAGGAGACACATGTATGGCATTTTTTTCCTAATGCGTCGGTAGGTCGCGACAGGGTTCATGGCCGAGAAGAAGGTTAGTATAGGGGCATATGTGTAAATTGGTCTACACAATTTGGTTTTGATACTGATAAGCAAGTATTAGTCCCAAAGTTTGAAAACCTTTTCATAACGAGATGGGTAACTTAAGTGAAAATTGTATATCATTGTCAAACTAGTTGTCAAATTGAGAGACACTACAATTTCTGGAGCATATGTTAAGAGCTTGCACATTTGAGTTTAGAAGCAGTTGAAATAACCCACTCATATTGGTAGATTATGGTCGAGAATGTAGCATGTTAGTGTGTGTGACTGACTATAAAACAGAGAGTTTTATGGGAGTATTCTTTTCAGTATATTTCACAACCTCACAATGGAACAATATATACATGGAGATTACAATACTAATTTCGGTAATCAAGCCTATAATGAAGGAACAAAAAAAGGAAAAGATAGGAAAGAATCAATTAGAATCAATCCCGTAATAAGCTCTCGTCAACACTGACGTCGGAAAAAAATTGATGAATAAGCTCGAGTTAGTTCATCAATTATCAGATAAATTTGTTAAAGGGGAAGTTTAAAGGTCACATGAGATAAGCAACAGAGTTGTGTGAAAGAGTCGAACCCATCGATGATCCGTCAAAAATTATCGACGCCTAATGGTCTTCGGTAATATCCGTTGGTGAAGATGGATAATTAAAAGTCAAAAAACTTCAATAAATTACATTCAACTCTAAATACTTTTTCATTTTGAAGATTATAAATTTATAATATTATTTATATTATTATAATTTTTAGTGCGTTTAATGAAATATTATTTATCTCTTGTAAACTTTTAATTTCAATGATTTTTGTCGATAGAAGTAATAAATTCATACGAAATAATTTATAGGGAGTTTTTCAAATTTGAAGAATTTCACTCTCCGTACCTTTTCTAGCTTAGACAAAGTTTTGAGTTTTTTGAAAGAAAAACTAGCCATAATCTCCATTTTAAAGAAATTGTTAAAGATGATCTTACCAATTATTATAATAAGTACATTTTTCGAGATACGATACTCAAATAAAAAATAATTTAAGTGTTGGAATTTAGTGTAGATATGAGAAACCTTGTCCTACATAGGAGTCAAGGCAAAATAAACACCGGTTAATAAACTCCAACCATTAAGTATTAAATGAATCATTTAATTGCTTGGATCTTGGAGTGTGGTGTTCTTGGTGGGCTTTCTTTGACATAAATATAAACATATTAAATGTCAAATAATGAGCCTTGGACCTTGGGTCGCGATGGGGTCGAGATCACTGATTGTGGAAAGGATGGTGCAAGTGACGACGTGGGTTGCGGCGTGACCAAGGTCGCGCTAGTACTCGCGGGAACCGCTGAATCGAAGCGGGTTTTCGCGCGGGTTCACCCGCGTGAAAAATCGCGCGAAGCACCTGACAGTTAATTTCGGTTATGGACGACAACCTATAAATCTTTCCTCTTCAACATTCGATTCTGACGATTTTTTTATCTCTGGGTTTCTCTCTATCATTTTCTATCTCCATATATACCTGATTAATTCGATAGATTCAAGTGTGGAATTTGAATAGATTGTTGTATCCTCAAGACAACGTCAATACACTCGACGAATTTTTGTCTTAGGACACTCCACATACACATGCCTCAATCTTTGTCTCGTTTATACAAGAATCTTCGATTACAAGTAAGGTTTACGTATTTTGTTATAGTTTTATGATTTTCTCATTAATCTGTAAAAGAATCTTTGCTTTGTTATATTTAATTCATCAATAAATACGCAAATGTAAATCATAATTGATCAAGTCCTAACATTTAAGTATATATAATTGTAATAAAACTAAATATACAATATCATGATAGAATAACTGTTACAAATAAATTATATTCATACATTTATGTCCAAGTAAAATACAACTTGCACAAGTGTGGATTATTTGATTATATAGCCAAGTGGCTAATGTAGGTTATACTTGGCATGACATGGGGATGGAAGTGATGAATGATCACTTGTGTGGGTTATTAATCAGACACATGTCTCTACTTCCTGCAAGCTTTTGGACAAGAAATTCAATAGATTCAGTGATATTCATTTCCAATGGTTAGATATAAAAATATTATATTTGTATCAAAATTAGCATAATCTTGTTTATATCATATTAGAAAACATTTCAGTATACTTTAGAATAATTAAGTATTATAGACTACCCAGTAATATATAATCCCATATAATAAGTTTAAACCATATATATAGGTAGATTGTTGAACCCTTTTTTTTAAGTATATAATATTTATATACGGCAAATGCAACAAATAAACTCACACACCCTTCTCACATTTGGTGAAGTTTGAATCCCTGACCTCCTAGAAGGAAAGAGGCTCACATACCGTTAGGTCAAATGCCCTTTGGTGTGTTGAACCCTATTAGTTTAGAAGACTTTATAAATGATAAATATTATAAGAAAATACTTAAGTTATCTGTAAAAACAAAGTATATATGTTATTTAGAGGCATTTAGCCGACAAAAATTACCTCATAAGCATTTATCAATTGATAAATCATTTGTCGTTAAACAATTGATATAACATGTCTACCGATAGATGATCAAATGAAGATACTTTTACGAATGTTGGAACATTTGATGAATATATAGGATGGAGGCCTCAAGTTCAACTTATATTCATCAGCATCAGATGATCATGCCCAACAAATGATGCCTTAACAGATTGGCCAACTCATCGGCTAAAGATGTTATCACCTAAAGGTCCACCGGCTGATGGATAATGTTCATTATGTGCTTAAAGATAAGGAGAAGGAGCTGATCAAGCAAGTACTGGATGCTATTACATACCAAAAGGAGTACCGGAATGCACTAAGGAGGTTTGAGATCATATTCGGGATTCGAAAGAAGTATGTGACCCCGGTGGACGTTTAAACTCTTTGCCTCTACATTGTACAAAGGGGAGAATGTGAGTGCCTAATATTCTAAGTTGTACTATGTAGAGGGACTAATTATGTAATTGTTAAGTTACATAGTATATATTGTTAGCTTAGCCTAGATTTCTAATTAGGTCATCCAATAGCTACACTCTCAAGTACACGTACACTCACCATTTCTCTCTACATTCTTCATTGTTTACTTGATGAATTCTTCATTGAAATATATATTGGTGGCCATCTGATTGATTATACTGTTTGATTACTTGTTCTGATATCACAAGAAGTGTGTTGAAACACCCAAAATCCACAATAAATTTAAACCTTAAAATTTATCAGGGTTTACTACAAAACTTTATAAACTTTCATTTACAACTGGAGAATTTGTGGCAAGATTCATAATTACAAATGATCTATTGTGAACAATCAACTAATCTAATCCAAAATCAACAAAACTAGATTATAAGGTTGTCTACAATATCTCCAAAATATCTTCAATGACACTAACTTCTCCATTGCATTTCCAAAAAGCATAATTATGTACCCCTCTTCACTCATCCCCTCGTATCCTTTCCCAAGCTAGTACATGGTAAGAAAATTTAAGTTTGAAATATTAGGCTTGCGCCTAGTGAGAACATCCGGTAAAAATCCAAAACATTTATAAGCTTTGAAAACCTATTTGTATACAAAGCGTATAAAAGGATCTTTTCGCAAACCTTCATTTCTTACACATAACATCTTTCGATGACAGAAATCATACCCGATTCCATGAATATGACGAACACTAAGTAAGTCACAATATCATGTTAAGAGCAACACTACGAATCACTAATGATTCTAGATTACAGCTCATACCCAAGAAATTACAATTAAACCATGTCTATTTCTTGGAGTGGAAGTAGAAATAACAATTATACCTTGCCTATTCCTAATCTCCCAATAAAAGCGGAAATAGCAATTATACCTTGCCTATTTCTCATTTCCCAATAGAAAAACGGAAATAACAATTATATCTTGCCTATTTCTCATTTGCACGTCACAATGCAAAAGGGAATAACAATGACCCTAAATCTCTCCCAGTTTGCCAAAATGCCCTTTTTTCCCGCGATGGGAGCCCGCGATCGCGGGCTCAGGGACCATTTCTGACACTTTTTTAAACTTGCAGGGACCATTTTTGAAAAATTCAATCCCGCGATCGCGAAGGAATCCCGCGGTGGTTTTATTTTTGTGACTTTTCAATTGCAAGGGACCATTTTTGAAAAATTCCAAGGACCATTTTTGAAAATTTGAACCGCGTTTGACGTTGACACCGCGGTCGACCAAATTTTATTTTTAAATTAAAATGTTACACTTTCAACCCCTATACTTATTTACTAAATTTACTTTATACCTTTTACTTTCATAATTTAATTTTACATTTAACACATATAATCGTTTATTAACTAAAATACGTTAAAAAAATACGTTTTAATTTTAACAAGTTACACCATTGTAATCGTCTCTTCGATACGTTCGAAATGAGCCCAATCTTGAATTTTTTTGGATTTTTATATTTTAATATATATCATATACACTACATAAAAAGGTATTTTTTATATTTAAAATTCATACTCTTATTGTTAATTATTTAATTTATGGTACATCTCTTATTTTTTTTTCAATTTTGTTTTACACTCCTATCGCATTAACATAATAATCATATATTAACTAATTCATTAAATCGTTTTAAATTATTATTATTTGAATGTGTTTATAGATATTGTGAAAATGAGTATTTGGCGAATGATGATTCATGTGTGTTTGGAGCTGAAGTATTTGCAGTTACAGAGTATGCACAAAAGGATCGATGTATTTCCAACGTAACTTAGATTAAAGTTATCTCCTCCAGTTCAGTCCCGTCCCGTCCCATCCAGTTCCGTCCCGTCCCATCTAGTATGCGTACCAAACGCTACCTAAGAGTACCATAAATTAAATAATTAACTATAAGCGTATGAATTTTAAATATAAAAATATTTTTTATGTAGTGTATATGATATATTAAAATATATAAATTCAAAAAAAATCAAGATTGAGCTCATTTTGAACGTATCGAAGAGACGATTATAATGGTGTAACTTGTTAAAATTAAAACGTATTTTTTTAACGTATTTTTGTTGATAAACGATTATATGTGTTAAATGTAAAATTTAAATTATGAAAGTAAAAGGTATAAAGTAAAATAAGTAAATAAGTATAGGGGTTGAAAGTGTTAATTTCAATTCGTGATTTTGATTTGATATTTACACTTTCAACCCCTATACTTATTTACTAACTTTACTTTATACCTTTTACTTTCATAATTTAATTTTACATTTAACACATATAATCGTTTATTAACTAAAATACGTTAAAAAAATACGTTTTAATTTTAACAAGTTACACCATTATAATCGTCTTTTCGATACGTTCGAAATGAGCCAAATTTTGAAATTTTTTGATTTATATATTTTAATATATATCATATATAGTACATCAAAATATTTTTAATATTTACAATTTATACATTTATAGTTAATTATTTAATTTATGGTACTCTTATAGTTAATGCGATAGGAGTGTAAAAAAAATTGAGAATACGTTAAAAAAATGAATTTTCGCAGGTAAAAAATATTTTTATGTAGTGTATATGATATATATTAAAATATATAAATCCAAAAAATTTCAAGATTGGGCTAATTTCGAACGTATCGAAGAGACGATTATAATGATGTAACTTGTTAAAATTAAAACGAATTTTTTAACGTGTTTTAGTTAATAAACGATTATATGTGTTAAATGTAAAATTAAATTTATGAAAGTAAAAGGTATAAAGTAAATTTAGTAAATAAGTATAGGGGATCAAAGTGTAAAATTTCAATTTAAAATCACAAAATCGTATGAAATTGGTCCACCGCGGGCTCCTCTCCCCGTGATCGTGGGTAATTAAATTTCCAAAATGCCAGCGACCGCGGGCTCCCATCGCGGGGAAAAAAAAGGCATTTTAGCAAACTGGGAGAGATTTAGGGCATTTTGGTAACACTTGATCAAACTTAGGGTATTTTAATTAATTTCCCAAAAAAAATTCATATCAAACAAAAAAAATTGTCGTTATTTAATCGATTGAGATTTTTATGCATTTATTTAAAAAGAAATTAATTAAAATACTCGAAATCAAATAATCTCCTGTTAGCCACCTCTATATAAATGTACCACCACTAACCACCTTGACTACCACCCAAATCCATGGCTTCTTTTACATCCTCCGCTGCCGCCACCACCAACACCTTGCCTCCTTCCTCCCTATTTTCTAAAACTTCTTCCCACCGACGCTTCAAAATCTCATGCAAAGCTGCGGCGGATCACGATGATAAAACCCTCAAAAACCCAGAAACCCTAAAGCTCATGCAAAATGTGGACCGGAGAAACTTGCTACTTGGGATCGGAGGCCTCTACGCCGCCGATTACATGACCTCCATCCCGCCGGCATTCGCCACTCCGATCACCGCACCGGACAATATTTCGGATTGTGTTGCTGCAAATTCAGGCGTTAGTGACAAAAAAGACGCTGCAAGAACTTTAGCATGTTGCCCACCAGTACTCTCAGAAGGTGCACCAAAACGTTTCGTCTTGCCCCATGCCCCCGTGACACGTGTCCGACCGGCGGCACAGAGAGTTACCGACGAGTACTTAGCCAAATATAAAGAAGCACTTCGGAAAATGAGAGATCTTCCAGATGATGATCCACGATGTTTCAAACAACAAGCCATGATTCATTGTGCTTATTGCAATGGCAGTTATCGACAAAAAGGACACGATGGTGTTCCGAGAAAGGAAATTCAGGTTCATAATTCGTGGCTTTTCTTTCCATTCCATCGTTGGTATCTTTATTTCTATGAGAGAATATTGGGGAAGTTGATTGATGATCCAACTTTCGCGATACCCTACTGGAATTGGGATAGTCCCACTGGAATGACGATTCCGCCCATGTTCGAACCGGACCCGGCGAACGAAAACCCTAGAAAAAACCCGATCTTTAACGCTTACAGGGATGCGAAACACCTTCCACCGGTCGTCGTTGATCTCGACTATGATGGTAAATAATGTTGAATTTTCTTGTCACTAAAATTCAATGGAAGAAAGTAACTGATTTTATTAATAAAAATCACAACTTTATTAATTAATCGTTAATAGCAATATATATTAAGTAATATATTACGTAGTCCCGAACTAAGAAAATCCAAACGATTATAGATTCGTGATAAGAAAAGTGGTAGAAGAAGAACGTTCAATTAGTGAACGGAAATTAAAATGCAAGACAGAAACGTAAACACCAACCTGTTTGTAACTCAAAATAGATGAAGACTGCATGGTAAGATAAACCTGTCCTTAAAGGTTTTATACAATCGCTCTTAATCTTATGAGTACCGGATCGCAAAGCCCATTATTAGCTTCTGTTTACCAACAGCAATGGTAACAGAAACCCCCATTTTTCTATGTGTGTTTAAGGTCAGGTTTAACCCAGTATTTATACCGGGTTAAACCCCTAAAAATCGTCCCTTAATCCCCAAGATCAGGAACCACTAGCAGGAAGTTGGAGACTAAGATCAGATTTAAGACTGTTTGTTTTTTATTTAGAAAAAAGGTCTGAAAACCTCTTAATGTCCTCTGAAATTTTAGAGGCGCACCATCCACTTAATTCCTCTTATTTTTTTTAAAGATCCAGTTCCTTCTACCTCCTCCTCAATTGCACGCATGGTTGATGGGTATGAATGTGTGTGTTTTCAAATAATAGTCTCTTTCAATTTTGAACTTTAAAACGTAATATTTTTAGTCAATTAAACAGATTCAGATGTTTATCATTTTATAAAAACAAACAGTCTTAATATTTCAGATTTCATACTTTAGCACCAACTCTTCACCTAAGTCTCTAACTTTAAAGATAAAAAACGTTTTTTGTTTTAAAAAACTTTGAATTTTAAGTTTAAACTAAAAAAACGGTTTATCTTTGTTAATTACAGAATTCAAAATCTATCTCTCAACTTTCTCTATAATTCTCTGTAAAAAGAATGCTCGGGGCGAGGCTAGCTCCGATGCGGCGTGCGCCTCCTCGCGCCACTCCACCAATCTTGCGGCCTGAGCCTGGGGCACGTGCGCACGTTGGACCTACCACTCATGACCCTCACCATGAGTCCATTAACTTGTTCAAGGCCCAATGAGAGACAAAACCTTATAAAGTCTTTTGATTTTGTTAATCCTACCAATCTCACCGATATTTCCAACAGGTAAAGAGAAAGGCTCTTCTTGTATAGACCAAATCGGCATTAATCTGGCTGCAATGTATAAGCAGATGATCAGCAGCGCCACTGATCCAATAAGCTTCTTCGGTGGCATGTACAAAGCTGGAGATGACCCCATTAATATGGGTTCTCCGTTGATCGGAACTATAGAAAGTGGTTGTCACACGGCGGTGCACCGGTGGGTGGGTAACTCTAGAATGCCGAACAGTGAGGACATGGGAAACTTCTACTCGGCCGGGTACGACCCTATTTTTTACGCTCATCATGCTAATGTCGATCGAATGTGGAAAATTTGGAAAGGTTTGGGGATCAAAGGACACCATGATCCAACGGACGAGGATTGGCTAGAGGCATCATACGTTTTTTATGACGAGAACAAAGAGTTAGTACGTGTCTACAACAAAGATTGTGTAGACACCGAACCAATGGGTTACAAATACGAAGATTCCCGAATCCCCTGGTCAAGAAATCGACCTATCGCACGCACTAAGAAGCGAAATATTGGAGGTAGGCACTACAAAAATTGACCCTATCAGTGACGGACAATTCCGTCGCTGATCCTTCACTGATTAGTGACGGACATGTGGAATTTCATTTTATTTTTATTTTTTTGTGAAACTCCACGTGTCCGTCGCTAATCTATCACTGATAAGCGATAGATTAGCGACAGACACGTATATTTTATTTTTTAATTATTTTTTAAATATATTCCGTTGCTAATCCGTCACTAATTGGTGATGGACTACTGTCTGTCGCTAATCCGTCACAATTAGTGACAGATTCGTGACGGATTGTGTTCTTGGTCGTTCCGTCGCTGATCCGTCACTAATTTGTGACGGAAATTTCTGTCACTGATTTTCGTCACTGATACCTTTTTTTTTGGCAGCGAGGTCGGCCGGAAGAGTGAGTAAGGTGGAGGACGTGAAGTTTCCGGTGAAGATCGATCGGATAATAAAGGTGCTTGTGAAGAGGCCTGCATTAAAACGGAGCAAGGAGGAGAAAGAGAACGTGAAGGAGATGTTGTTTGTGGATGGAATTCGTTTCGACAGTGAGACGTTTGTGAAGTTTGACGTGTATGTGAATGATAAAGACGATGAAGCGGCAAGCACCGCAGCTGAGAGTGAGTTTGCAGGTAGTTTCGCACAGTTGCCGCATAATCATACGGACAAGATGTTGATAACCAGTGCGGCAAGGTTTGGGTTAACAGAGCTGTTAGAAGATATTGAAGCTGAAGATGATGATTCTCTTTTGGTGACTATAGTGCCGAGGGCAGGGGGCAATGATACCATCGTTTCCAATATGAAGATTGAGCTGCTTCCCATTTATTGATCTTCATCGAGATATATATATATATATATATATATATATATATATAGGGTCGGGTTCAAATGAGGAACGCATCAAAACGTGAGAACGTGAGGAGCACCGTCCATGTACAAAATCACATGTGATTCACAACACAAACCGCAGGACAAGCCGCGCGCTTTTGCAAACCGCGTAACAAACCGCGCGTGTCCAAAATGTTAAATCACATATGATTTTTAGTCCTTGTGTTGTGAATCACATGTGATTTTGTACATGGACGGTGCTCCTCACGTTTTGATGCGCTCCTCACATGAACCCTGCTCTATATATATATATATATATATATATATATGTGTGTGTGTACCTGCATTTGCATCCATGGGAATATAAGTTTGTGTTTTGGTGTCTGGTGTTAAAGAGGATTTTGTGAGTTCTCTTAATCACCTAATAATCAATTAGGCAATAAGTTTGTGGTGGTGTAGTTAAGCTGGAAGTATGTATAATTGATGTCACTCTTCCATTTCTATATATTTTAATAAAGTTGTTCGAATAATTGTGTTTAAGTAATCCTTTGGTTCATGTTATTTGATATATATATATATATATATATATATATATATATATATATATATATATATATATATATATATATATCTATATAGGGTCAGGTTCAAAGGAAAACCTCAAATAAATGGAAAACCGGAAAACCACGAAAAAACGGATGAAAAAGTATATCAATATGGATGTCAAATTAAAGAGAAAAATATTGTCGTTTATTTGGTGTAATTTATTTCGTTCGAAATTTGTTTATTTTTCGTCTTTTTTCGAATAAAAAATAAAGAGGTGAAGTTTTTTTAATTTAATTAATATTGTTGTAACCGTTTGTTTAATCACATCCATCAGATTATATAATCTAACGGTCGATTAAGTGTTTTTTAGTTTTTCATTTATTTGAGGTTTTCTCCTGAACCTCCCTCTCTCTCTCTCTCTCTCTCTATATATATATATATATATATATAGAGGCGGGTTCAAACGAGGAGCGTACCAATTTAAGAGAACGTGAGGAGCAATTGACAGTTATGAATCACATGTGATTGGCAGTTGTGGATCACATGTGATTCACAACTGATCTGGAGGAGCAATTGACAGTTATGAATCACATATGATTAACAGTTGTGAATCATTAATGATCCGCGACTTGCCACCTCGCGCCACTTTTGCGCGAATTTTTGAGTTAAATCCGATTTTTTAGGGTTGTAAATCATATGTGATCAGAAGCATGGGAGTGCTCCTCACGTTCTCTTAAATTGATGCGCTCCTCGTTTGAACCTTCCTATATATATATATATATATATATATAGGGGGCCATTCAAGGGAGATCCTAGTATTTTGTGGTAACTATGAGATCCAATCTCAACCATAAATCAGAGATAAATTAGGAAATTAATATATTTGGTAATTTTGATTTTAATTTTAAATAAAGGACATTTTAGGAATTTTAGAAAATTTATCTCTCCTCTCTCCTCTACCATCTTCCCTCTCCCGTAACATCCCATTGGGTCTAGTCCAAGTATGATATCGCCGTGATACCGACTATGATACGCCGTGATACCGACTGTGATACGCCGTGATACAAAACACATTGTGATACCCGTTGTGATAAAAAAACATTGTGATATCCATTGTGATACAAAATACACTGTGATACCGACTGTGATACAAATGCAAGGTAATACCTAAAATACATACACGACCTGATACAAAATACAATGCGATACAACGTAATACAAAATACAATGTGATACCCAAAATACATATAAGATACCACTGTGATACCCAAATGCATTCGTTTCTGAAAGATGATGGAACTTGAATTCAAGAAAGTGTATGATACGGACATCACCGATTTGATCTGATGAAACCAATATAATATCGTATCCATCCTATCAAACCGACAACTGCTACACTTTTCAACACTTAGATACGAGGTCCGCAGAATTCTGATGGGTTTAATTTAAACCAGTGGTCTCACCGGAGTTTTGACGATGCCAACTTCTCCAACCGGATATTTCTTTTTGCCATGGATTCCTCAAGTTTTCCAAGGAAAGATACACTCTTCTTCTTCCTTAACTTTGCCTTTTCGTTGCTCCCAGTTTGAGGGTTTTTCTTTGCCGATTTTTTTTTGGATAAGGTTCATCTAGGCTTTGCCTAGACTACATCCTTGGCAATTTGGAAACAAACAAACAAAGCGGTCGTCTGAGACTAAGCCTGACCACAGAATGCTGACGCCTGGACTCGAACCCGGGGTGGATGTCGATTCTGTTTTTGGTATTGGACTAATCTCCAACTCGATTTTGGTTTTTGAATTTCCAGAGACATGTATTGGGATGAAGAAATATGAAAGGAGGATGGAGGTTAACGTTTTTCTTCAAAAACCAGGGGCTCACATACATATATTTACCACTGTGAATATGTGATACCCACTTTGAAATTTTTTGATGAAGAAGATGATATGAGAGTCATAGAAAGTGATGTGTGGCGGCTGTAATCTGGAGAAGGAAAAGGGAGGCTAGGTTTTAGTATATGGTAGAGAGAGAGAGAGAGAGAGAGAATAAACATATTAATATAGTAATTATAATAGCTGTAATTTCTTTTTTACTAAAGTACCCTTTTTTATTTATTTAAAATTTATATTAATTATCTTAAATGAGTGGATCACAGTAGGTGTAATAGGCATCTCGTCTTTCAGATTAGGATCTGGTATTTCAGTTTCAGTATTACGAGTTCGGTCGAACATAGCCTGGATACTCGCTTGCAGTCTTCCCATTTCAGCCGTCAAGTCGTCCCTTGTAACAAATTTTGTACCTCGCGACTGAAATCTGCCTCCAGTTCTGTCCCTGCCTCGTTCTCCCCCTCTTCCCCTTGTCCCGACTGTTGGATTAGTTCTACTAGGGTTTCCTTCTTCCTCCCTATTTGTACGTCGAGTACCACTTGCCATTCTGTAGATTTCAACAAGGTTAATATACACGTAAGCACATACCCCATATAATAAGGTTTTCCAGTTCAAACATGTACCTGTAAGTTCATGATTACACTGGCCAAATGTAATTTGAAATTACCTTACATGATGTTCCTTCTACCTTTTATACTTAGCATCCCAAGGTTTCTAAAATAATAGGGACATCCTACTTCATATGCAGTTTAAGTCTAGGTATGGATCCGAATACCTAAATCCCTTAAACTAGGGCTATGATACCATCTGTAATGACCCGATTCTCCCAAACATGCGTCAAATAACATATATTGCATAACATCGTTACATAACAAAAGATACATCATATAACAAATACGGTCCTTAGTCTTTACAATCATTAAGTACTGCATTACAAACTTTTGCTGGTAACTTTACATCATTACTATTAACAAAGTCTTAATTACAAAATATATCATAGTCTTCAAATTATAAATCTTTCCAAAAGCTAGCCACCGATTACTCTATTCACTTGCTCTTATCCGATCCACGACCTGGAATACATATTTTTAAAACAAAATGAGGGTTAGACCTAGCGGTCTAAGTGAGAAAATCCCTGTTAGTTTAAAATCATTTGCACAAACACCATATACATAACACAAATATGGATACCAATTATGACTCATGCATTGTGTACTTTCCTGTCTCATTCCCATGACCATATTAGATGGTTGCGAGTCAACTAATAAATTTACTCCGCTGTACTAAATACAGCCAACACTGTTGTCCCTTCGTACAGCCAACTCCATCGGTCCTAAGCCCGACCAACGTGCTCTCGTGTAGTGTAATACTTGTATAAATATAATATATACTTCAATATATCATACTTCATACATATGCACATAGTTACACTACTTATCACATTATCAAACCACATATATGTATTCCAGTTTGAAAATAATTTAAAGTAAAACTCACCTGATTGCTTATTAAAACGCTTTCAAGCTTTTCCCAACAGATTCAGCTTTCACTCCAAATTCACAGAATCTGAAACAATTAGATACAAATATCCCTTTACCATATGGAACACATAATACATATTAGAGCTAAGAACTCTAGATAAACCTATTTACTCTTATCCTCAGTTGTTTCCCCCAAACCCGAACTTATATCCAGTCCTCATTCATATCCTATTCAAGAGTCGACAAAATACAAAGCCACCGGATACTCAAAAGTATCTGAAATCTCAAAAATGACCAAACAGCTAAAGTTTCCGGATACTACAAAATTATCCGGACAACCTATACAATCCGGACAATACAACTTTCCGGACTGCACAAACAATCCGGACGACATCCGGAAACCAAAGTAATCCGGACACCATCCGGTATCTAATATCAACCGAAAACTTAATGAAAATAAGAACTTACCGGATGAGACTCGTCCGGACACCATCGAAAAGGGACTACCGGACACTATCAAAAAGACTACCGGACACATTCATATTGTGTCCGGAAACCTCTGTCGGTTTGCTCATTTTCTACCCATTATCGACAGAATTCATTACCAGACATGAAATTGACTATTCTACTCCGATAGAAATTATTTACTAGCCATTATAAACATAAAATGTAAAGGAACATACCTTAATTTCACTTCCAATGAATCCAATTGAATCCCTAGCCCTTCTTTTCTTCCTTTGCTTCTTTTCTCCCCAAAACACACACACACACACAATCTGGATATTTTCTGATTTTGAAAATATCTGGATTCTTAAGGTATATATATTTTAGACCAATTTACACTTAAGGCTTGAACTAATCAATAATAACCAAAACACCCCTAAACCTATATATATTAACCTAAACTTACCCTAACCATTCATTTTTAAAGTTAACCAAAATTTAACGGAAAGAGGATTTAACTAACGAACTTACCCGGGGTATTACATATGTTGCCAAAATATCCAACCTATTCTCAATGGCTTGTTCTGCAGACTGGAATGTATCATTAATCTCTATTGTTTTTTCCAGCTCATTCCAATATTGTGTACCATCAGGCCATATCACCTTTATTGTTGTTTCCTCAGTAACCACATCACTTGTTTTCTTTCTTTCTTCACAAACAGTGTTACACTTTTCTTTATCTTCTTCCATGTTCTTTTTCTCCTCTTCTCCAGTGATCTTATCAAACTCCTCTCTCTTTTCTGCATTATTGGCATTATCTTTCAGACAAATCATTATTGATCTTGTGGGAAATGATTCCTCATAACTGCTTTTACAGTTAATAAGATTGTTGTCATCTGGGTACAAAATCATGGCTTGTTTTAAGTTGTATTCAATCTCTGCTTTGTTTGCAAAAAGTTCTTCTAAGCTTTGATCAAGCATCTTCAGAAACTCCTGTTTATTTTTGACAGAGATTTTAGTTATAAAACTAATTAACTTAATTGAAATGTATATATATCTTTAATACCTTTGCTGTCTTTTTGTCCTTTGAGTTTTCATCCCTATCTTCTGTTTCTTCATACTCTTCTGCCAAATCACCTCTACAAAAACCTCCATTCTTCATCTCCATCTTCTCTCTTGTCTTCATTTTTTCTGTATTCCATTCTTTAATTGCAGGCCTCACTCTTTTGTGCAACAATCCAGGGCATTTCGTTGAATCAAGATACAAAAGCTTCATTTTTGAAAAATGAAAATATCAAAAATATTATATTATCAATTTTATGAATTCCTAATTGAATAATAATGTATATTCATTCTTAAACTAATCATACATTCAATAGATTAACATGCATATCATTTTTTTGAAATTTATAAGGTATAGATTAAGAGTTATTCATTTTGAATATTTAACGTTATTCAGTATGAATAATGTTAACTATTCAGAATGAATAACTTTTAATATTTAGTCTGAATATGTTTTGTTATTCAAACTTATTCATACTGAATAATGAATATATTGGTTGTTAACCCAATTTCATAAACTATAAACTACAATGCATAAAATGTTATAAATAATGAATAATGAAGTTATTTAAGCTTAATCTAATCCTAGATTAAAAGTTATAAACAGATATTAAAGTTGATTACATACCGTGAGAAATGTTATTGGTACTGTATAAAAGCTTGAATCTGATTCATTATTCCACCCTATCTTGCTTTCTTCTGCACAATCAATAATGTATTTACACCAATTAACATTCTTAAAATCCAATCCTTTGCTTAGATGTGACAGAATGGCAAGGTTGCATGTCTCCATCTTCATACCAACACACATTGTATTCACAAACAAAACAATGAAATTCAGCTTGAAATTCCAATCTGCACTATGTGACTCTCTTATCTTATTCACAATGTCTTTTGGCCTTATCAGTTGTTTGTCAAACTGAGATTTCCAATTTCTTATAATCTCATCCCATTCGCTGTCTGTGTCAAGATCACTGATATCAATACCTTTATTCTTTAATCCCAGAACATGGTTCACAGAATCTGCTGTAACTTTAATTGGACCCTTTCTTGTTCTAATTACCATGCGCTTTGGATCAAAGTTGTATATTATGTTGTGTGCAAGTCTAGCAGGTATTGAATCAATATTCATATTAAACAAACTTTCAAACCCCATATCTTTAATGCGGTTAATTTGTGGCAGCCTCATCTTGCCAGTAACTAGCATTAAATTCTTTGGAGTTGTTCTGATCGACAAAGATCTGTATTGGGCATTCTTCGGTGCCTTTTTTTTACTTTCTTCTTTCTTCATCTTGCTCGAACTGTCATCTCATTTCTTCTTTCTTAAATAGTCGTCCTTTTTTTAACGTCTCCTTCTTCTGCTTATCTATAAAAAAATTTGATATTCAAAACAAAAATGATTAGTATATGTATTCATTTAGTTTCTATCAATATATGAAAAATGAATCATAATAATACATTTTTTCTCTTTTTTTTGCTTGAAGAAGACACTTCATCTTCATGCTTTCTCTTCTTTTCTATTAAAATTAAAACAATTAACAAAAATATAATTTATTTAGTCTGAATAATAGCAATATATTAAGAAGTTGAAGTGATATTCATACTGAATATTTACCTTCTATTCAAACTGAATAAATGTACATATTCAGTATGGATATCACTGCTCCCAGACATTTTAACAACGTTTTAGCAAAAATAATCAATATGACTTTTTAATTCCCTATTATTCAGTCTGAATAATAGGAATATATTAAGAAGTTGAATTGATATTAATACTGAATATTTTACCTTTTATTCAAACTGAATAAAGGTACATATTCAGTATGAATATCACTGCTCCCAAACATCTTAACAACGTTTTAGCAATAATAATCAGTATGACTTTTTAATTCCCTATTATTCAGTCTGAATAATAGGAATATATTAAGAAGTTGAATTGATATTTATACTGAATATTTTACCTTTTATTCAAACTGAATAAAGGTACATATTCAGTATGAATATCACTGCTCCCAAACATCTTAACAACGTTTTAGCAATAATAATCAATATGACTTTTTAATTCCCTATTATTCAGTCTGAATATATCCATACTGAATTTTTACATTTTATTCAGTCTGAATAAAACTATATATTCAAACTGAATATAAAATACTCATAAACATCTAAAGATTATTCAGTATGAATATAAATACTCACAAAAATAACATAAAATCTAACAATATATCTTAGTTTTACTCGTCATTTGAAGCATTTATTCATCAGATCTATTGTTTTCTTCATTTTTTCAGTTTTAGGGTTTTTCGAATCAATTTTTTGTTTCTTAATCTGTAAAAGTTAAATAAAAACCCTAACTATTCAGTATGAATATAACTAATAACAATAATAAAATAAAATCTAACAATAATCTTAGTTTTAATCGTCATTTGAATCATTTATTCATCAGATAGTTTGTTTTCTTCATTTTTTCCATTTTAGGGTTTTTCGAATCAGATTTTTGTTTCTTAATCTGTAAGAGTTAAATAAAAACCCTAACTATTCAGTATCGACGATTTTAAAACATTTAAACTTACGTTTTTTCAGAAGTTCACCTAATGGAAGCTTATCTCTAGAATCTTCATATGTATCTGCCATTTTTGTTGATGATTTTAACTATTCTCTGTAAATAGTATTCTTCTTTCTTCAGTATTCAACAATTGAAGTTTTAGTGAGAGAGAAATCCGGCGAAAAATGATGAATGTGTAGTCTGCATTATGATTATGGCTATATCTCAGGTTTTGAACCGTCTTTTCGTTTTTCCAATTTTACCCCTACGTGCTAAATATTCACTAAGCCATGGACATAGTTTTCAACTTATTTACAAAATTGCCACCGCGTTTTTTATTCATTGATCTAATCACCGTTTTTTAATAAACGATTGTGGTTTGTCCTCACGTTTACAATTGAATTTGAGTTTTTATTTGAACCCACCCCTATATATATAGAGAGAGAAAGAGAGAGAGGGTAAAACCTAAAAAAAACGGAAAACCGAAGAATATCTCGTAGCCCTTCATCTGAATGGTATGCACTTGTGCATACAGGTAATTTGTAACATGTACACGTGCATATGTATAAGTGCATAATCCACTTGTATATAAAAACCAAAAAAACAACATAATTTACATGTATGCACAAAACATGCATACCGTCCAGATGAAGGATCACCAGGGTGTTCTTCAGTTTTCCATTTTTTTAAGGTTTTTTCTTGAACCGTCCCTCTTTCTCTCTCTCTATATATACATTCTTCTACGTGTCTGTATATGAAACACCATGGATTGACGTGTGTAAGTATATATAGTACAATGTGTGTACACTGCTACAGCCTACAAGTGTTCCATGCATGAGAGATATGTTGAGTTTATGTATTAAATGTTATCAAAATTGATTACATGTATGTAATGCAGTATATATGTAGACTGATATATATTATTTTCCTTTCTTTTCTTTCTATCATTTCTTTTCATCCGTTTCTTTTTTGTCTTTTCTCTTTGGATTAAAGAACACAGCATAACGCTTTTTGCAAGTAGGCGTGGGTCGTAATCCTTAAAGATAAACATGTCACTACAACAAATGTAGTCTATTGCGACGAATTTTGTCGTTGCTAAAGATCAATATTGCCGTCGCTAAAGATCAATATTGATCTTCAGCAGCGACTTTTGTCGTCGCAATAGAGTACATTTGTCGTACTATGTGAGAGTGAAATTAAGCATGAGGTGGTGTATATGTTTACAATCGCACGTGTTTACATTGAATAAAATAATCTCTTTGAAATAAAAACTGTCATAGCAGAGTTTTTTTAAAAAATAGGGGTGTTTCAAAAAAGCTGGGTAGAAATAGGGGTGTTTTAAAACTCTTTGTAGAAATAGGGGATGTTTTGAGGAGGGCCCACTATATAATAAGGGTTAAAAATAATTTTTTTTAAATAGTAGAGACAAATAAAAAGTAAGATATAAGTAAGAGGGTTAAATTTGTAAATATATAGGGTTTAAAATGAAAATATAAAATTTGATGAGAAGTTGTTATCAATCGTTGAGGAGAAAATAGACGAACATTAGGATGAAATGCACCGAAATAAGATTCAACGGATCAATTCCCTTTTAAGACATTTTTATAGGAGGATATTTGATTAAAAGTGATCAACGGTAGTACTTCTCACACTTTTTACATAATCTCATGCCTAGCTATGTAGGCTATAAATATATATATATATACATATAATAAATAAGTAACTAACATGTCACGTGTCGACTTCTGGTGAACCGACTTCAGTGTTTTCCCGCCTAAAAATGTATCTGGACGCAGTTTACATTATAAGTTCATTTAGTACACCCACATTCACTCCTCCTTAAATCTCTCCTTAATTCAACTTTTTTAATTTATACGTTACATTTACTACCCTTATAATTAGGTATGTAGTTTACTTTTAATCCCTTACTTTTTTATTTTTCATTTTAGACTCTTATCATATAAACATAAATAATGCATATGAACTAAAATGCATTAAAAAATACATTTCTTTTTTTACAAATTACAACATTGTAATCGTCTCGTCAATACCTTTCAAATGAGCCCGATATTGAATATTTTTGGATTTAATCATATTATTAAATATCATGAACATGTACGAATTAATTTGTTTTATATCTCTTACATTATTCATTTTCATTTTACACCCTTATAATATTAAAATACATAATCATAGTTTAACTAAAACATATTAATAAACGCATTTTTTTACAAATTATATTATTACAATATTTTCGTCAATAATTTCAAAATAAGTTTATCATTGAATATTTTTTTAACTTAATAATATTGTGAAATATCATAAATACGTATCAAGATTTTTCAAGAATGACGTACCGAGATTTTTTTTAAACTTGTACATTTTACGCTCTTATATATATTTATCTATTATACTTCTTTAAAAATAATTGCAGTTACGGTTATTCTTGAATTTTTAAGAAGTACAAATTTCAATACATCATGTACGAGTTTAAAAGCTTTAAAACCTCTAACGTTCAACATGACAATTGAAAATAAAATTATTTTTTTATTTTTAAATTACGCTTTATAACAATATAATTAGTTATTTAATTACTTTATATCCATTCTCCTTTCATTTTTCATTTTACATCCTTATCGTATCAACATACATAAACTAAAATACATTAAACAAATATGTTTTTTTAATAAATTATACCATTATAACCGTTCATCAAAACCTTCAAAATGAGCACAAATGTTATGAGTTTGAAGACCCCACTATCGAACAAATATTTTTTCTTTTTTTGACCAATTAACCATATTGACCTTTAATTTTATACATTTAATATGCGATTTAAAAGCGAATAAATATGAACATGAAACAAACTTATTTTTTCAAATTCTCGGTTTTAGATTCGAGATACTTCGCGACGCATCGCGCACAGATACATATCTAGTATATATATATATATATATATATATAATTGGAGCTCAAAAGATCACATTGCTCACCATCCAAATTTCTAAAATCATGGCTTCTTTTACCTTTTCCACCTTTCCCACCGCCACTTCCGCCACCGCCACCACCGCCAACTCCCACCGACTCAAACCTCAAGCAAGGAAAACCCGTCACTTCAAAGTCTCATGCAACGCCACCGAAGGTGTCAACGACAAAACATCCCAAAGCTCTGAAACCCCAAAGCTCATACAACCAGAAACATCATTTGACATGAAAAATATTGACCGGAGAAACTTGCTAATGGGGCTCGGCGGCCTCTACGCCACCGCCAACTTCACCACTCTCTCGTCGGCCTTCGCCGTTCCTGATGCTACTCCGTCCAATATTTCCGATTCTGCTGCTGCGAGTTCAGCCGGAACGGTGAAGGACGTGGAATTCCCGGTGAAGTTAAACCAAACAGTAAAGGTACTATTAGAAATTTACAACAAAAAAGAACAATGAATTAAACCAGATTAGGATATGATTATAATCACTATCCTTAGTATAATATTAGTCTCCACGATTGCTCTTGGGTTAAGGCTAATTCACCCTCAAAAGGAAGGGAGAAAGAATTAGGGATGAGATCGAGATTGAACCGGGATCGAACTGGTTGGTACCGAAATTTTTTGTGACTACAAAGTGGTACCAAAAAACCAAACCGTATGTATCGGTACGGTACCGGTTTGGGATGGGAAAATCGGTACTAAGACCACTTAGGACTGAAAATTTAAAATGTATCAAATGTGTATAAAAATCAATCGCAAACCAAAATACCTTCATAATGTTTCAAAACTAATCACAAACAATCAAAAAGTTCAAAACCAATCAAAAGTTCAACAATATTCGGTATTCTTTTACAATTTTTGTTTTTCCATTTTGTTCGTTTTTCAACTCTTCAATCTCTATATATATACAACAAGAAACAAAAATAATTAATCTTAACAACGATCAAGATAAACTTTATTTAGGAGATGATATGCATAATTAAAAAAAATTTAAAAAAACTTTGTTTTTTTAAATTTCGGTTTTTTCCGGGAAAAATCCCGGTACCGAATTCCGAAATACCGAATACCGATTTTGAGGAATGTTAGGAACCGAATACCGGACCGAATACATGGTACGGGTTCGGTTCGGGAAAACAGTCATCGATGCTCATTCCTAGAAAGAATGAAAGATGATAACCAGATTCTCTACAAACTTGTATTTATCATGAGGGTTGGGTTCACGTGACACCAATTTTTTTTGTGAAACAATGAGACCATAAAATAACACTAAAACTTCACCACGGTTCATAGTGAAGGTAAGCAAATTAAACAGCGAACTTGCGGCAAAAACACTACGAAGGTTTACCTTCAAAGTCTTTTGTTATGAAGGTTTAGTGTTATTTTTTTGGACTCACGAAAATGGCTTATCTCAAGTCTTTATAATGATTTGATGGTTAAATTGTCACTCAATCTTATCCAAATTCGATTAAGAGATCAAAACAAAAAATCATGCCCAACCCCCACAATTCCATTATTGATTATTTGATAAAATAAATAAGCTAGGAGTTATAAAGCACAAACTATTTCACTCTCATTCCTACGTGGACACTATTGAAGACTACATTCAACAGGTACTCGTGAAGAGGCCTACTACAAACAGGACCAAAGAGGACAAGAAGAAAGCAACTGAGGTATTGATGGTGAACGGAATCAGATTCGCCGGTGAGAAGTTTGTGAAGTTCGATGTGCTTGTTAATGACAAAGACAATGTACTGCCGATCGACCACGGCAGCCAACAGTGAGTTTGCCGGTAGTTTTGCACAGTTGCCGCATAACAGAAGCTCGGAAAAGATGATGATGATGATGATGATGAGCGGGGCAAGGTTCGGGATCACAGAGTTGTTGGAGGACTTGAAAGCTGAAGATGATGAGTATGTGTTGGTGAGTTTGGTGCCGAGAACAGGGTGCGAGGATGTCACTGGTTCCCATTGATTGATCAAGTTTGGACCATGATCATGCATTTTGGAACACTTCCACAAACAAAACAAAAGAATCTTTGTGAAATTAAATAAATATTTGTAAATTGTAAGGTTTGTACATATGTGTCATGTGTGAACAAATAGATGATTATTGTAATATAAAAACTCATTATCAAAACAAGTATATATTAATTGTATTTAATTATGTGTATGAATTCACTAGAAAGTTCAATATTTTTACCGACGGACACAAACGGTCGGTGAATAAAGATGAAATACCGACGGATTTTGGAATTTAGCGACAAAAAACCTTCCCGTCGGTAAAAATACCCTACCAATTAATTTGCGACCCTAAATAACAAATTTTGACGGATTTTAGCCATACCGACGGAATACGCCGTCGGAAATTCTTCCTTTTTTGTATTGATTCCAACATCAATGATTAAACTATTTGATTGTATTTCTTATTTAGATTTTGAATTCACATTTGGGTCTGACGAACTCTAAAAAAGTGTAAACTTTGTTTTCAGTGTAATTTGTGGTTTGCTGAAAATGACCATGTAATTCAAACAAAATAAACTCATCATTAATTACAATGCAACCAATCTAGAACATGAATTTTTCAATTAACAAGTCACTAAATGTTATAACCAATCTCACGATAATGAAGAAAAATACAAACAACACAAGTAAAACCTATAATCGAACAAGTATAGATATAGAATCGTGTACCTTTCCGATGTTCTTCACGGATTGAATTTGAAGAATTGGATAGAGGCCTGATTGAATCAGTATCCTAAGACGAAATTTCGTCCCCAATCGTGCTTGGTTCCGGACGTCGCCTAGAGGATACAACTATCCGATTGAATTGATACACGTCAATTCAATCCCATCGAATCGATAGAATGTTTCTTGTTAAAGCAAGAATTTGGAGAAGTATTTTGAGAGAGAATCTGCCAATTTTCGTCTCCAAAAATGGAGGGAAACTTCCCCCATTTATAGATTTCTCCTTAGTAACCGAAACAAGCTGCTGTAACCAACACAGAGGGCTGTGCGGATGGCAGCGCGCCTTGACTCGCGCGGAGAGGCGCGCAGGCCTATGTTTGATTACGACAACAGTCATCTGCGCGTATGGTGGCGTGTTTGGACCCGCGTAGAGAGTCGCGCACAGCACTGTTCGTTTACGAAAACAGTGCTCGGCGCGCATGGTTGGGCGTCCTGGGTCGCGCGGTGACCCGCTTCGTTACCAAAAAATTGTTTTAATGATCACTAGAGCCCAAGAGCCCCAAGGCCTAATCTTTTGACCATTAAATATATGCTATTCTCTCCCTCAAACCCAATCTCAGCAAAGTCATGAGATTCATATTCCCCTCATCTATCTGACCTTAGAATTTTGATCCTCTTTTCAAGTTGATTTTCAACTTCGGCTTTATAGATTTTAAACATATTTAAAGCCTCATCCTTGGTATTGATCAAATATATATAACAGAATTTACTGCAATCATCTATGAATGATATATAGTAGTTCTTTCCCCCTCGGGTTAGAGTTGACTTAAAGTCACACAAATCGGTATGAATTAGACCAAGAACTTGGTTAGATTTTTCGACAGATTTGTGGGGATGACTAGAGTATTTAGACTCTACACAAGTCTCACACTTAGTCATTTTGTTCATTGAACACTTAGGTACCATGCCAAGATTCATCATCCTTTGTAAGGACCGAAAGTTGACATGACCTAACCGAGCATGCCATAAATTTGAGGAATCAACCATGTAAGTAGAAGCAGCACTAGGGCTTGCATTATCATTATTAACAATATTTACATCATTGTTCATGGTATTTACAATTGACAACTTAAAGAGCCCCTCACATAGGTAGCCCTTTCCCACATGCATCCCACCCTTTGTGACTACAAATTTATCCGATTCCAACACAATCTTGAATCCTTTGTTGCTTAACATAGGACCCGAAATCAGATTTTTGCTCATATCCGGCACATGTAGCACATTGGTGAGTTCAAACTCTTTCCCCGAAGTAAGCTTCAATACCACTTTTCCTTTCCCTTGCACTTTTGCGGTTGTTGAATTCCCCATAAACATTGGTTCACCATCGTTGACTTTGACATAGGAAGAGAACAAATCCTTGGAGTTGCATATGTGCCTAGTGGCACCGGTGTCAAGCCACCAATCAACTTCGTTTAAGACGAAGTGAGTTTCAACAACACCCACGAACCTTGTTTCAGAATCGGCCATATTGGCTTGATTCGAGCCCCCGACTCCTCCGCTCCCGTGGTGATCCCTCTTAAACCGGCAACCTTTTGCTTTATGACCGGGTCGACCACACACCCAACAATTGACCAGTTGCTTTTTGAAGGGCTTTTTGTTTGGTTGGAGAGGATATTTCATGTTTGAGGGTGAAGGTTTAAGTGCAATACCTTTTCCCTTGAATTTCTGAAACTTTGACTTCGAGGGGTTTCCTCCAACGAAATTTGCATTTGGCTCCGAAGAGCTTGCTTCCGTCTTCTCGTTCTTCCTATTGTCCTCCTCAACTCGAAGTTTGAGAACCAATTGATCAAAAGACATGTCCTCGGTTAGATGTTTCAAATATAATTTGAAATCTTTCCACGAAGGAGGCAACTTTTCAATAATCGAACTAACAAAAAAGTTAGCATTCATGCCCATACCTTCCGTTTCGAGTTCATGAACGAGAACTTGTAAGTCCTCCACTTGCTTTACAACAGATTTTGCATCGCTCATCTTGAAGTTTAAGAACTTTCCAACCACAAATCTTTTCGAACAGGCCACTTTGGTCTTGTATTTGTTTTCCAACGATTCCCATATATCTTTTGCGGTTTTGAAAGTAGAATAATATCATACAGGGAATCGTCCAAAGCATTGAGTATATAGTTTCGACAACTATATTCATTGCTTTTCCAAATTTCGACCGATCTTTCAAAGGCCGCCGTTTGAATTTGTATTGGAACCATTGAGCCCTCTCCCGCAACCGGTTCCATTGGTGCTTCCTCGGTGAGCACGTTCGAAACACGAAGCGTCGTGAGATAGAAAAGCATTTTCTGTTGCCACCATCGAAAATCTGAACCCTTGAACTTTTCGGGTTTCTCAACGTGGGATTTCATTATCGTCGATTGGCCCATTTAGTTTCTAGTATCTAGAAACAAAATTTCGTCTTAGATTGTTATAACCAATCTCACGATAATAAAGAAAAATACAAACAACACAAGTAAAACTTATAATCGAACAAGTATAGATATAGAATCGTGTACCTTTCCGATGTTCTTCACGGATTGAATTTGAAGAATTGGATAGAGGCCTGATTGAATCAGTGTCCTAAGACGAAATTTCGTCCCCAATCGTGCTTGGTTCCGGACGTCGCCTAGAGGATACAACTATCCGATTGAATTGATACACGTCAATTCAATCCCATCGAATCGATAGAATGTTTCTTGTTAAAGCAAGAATTTGGAGAAGTATTTTGAGAGAGAATCTGCCAATTTTCGTCTCTAAAAATGGAGGGAAACTTCCCCCATTTATAGATTTCTCCTTAGTGACCGAAACAAACTGTTGTAACCAACACAAAGGGCTGCGCGGATGGCGGCACACCTTGACTCGCGCGGAGAGGCGCACAGGCCTCTGTTTGATTACGACAACAGTCCTCTGCGCGTATGGTGGCGCGTTTGGACCCGCGCAGAGAGTCACGCACAACACTGTTCGTTTACGAAAACAGTGCTCGGCGCGCATGGTTGCGCGTCCTGGGTCGCGCGGTGACCCGCTCCGTTACCAAAAAATTGTTTTAATGATCACTAGAGCCCCAAGGCCCAATCTTTTGACCATTATATATGCTATTCTCTCCCTCAAACCCAAGAAAATTCCTTTACTTGGATCTTTCTCCATTTTGATAACTCTTATGGGTATGGCCATATAAACCCATAAAAGTTTCAAGTCCTTTCCTATGTGGGACAACGTTGTAAGGTAAATACCCAACACTAAATACCATAGAAACCCTTCAGTGTCTCATCTCAATATTACAATATAAGCATATAATTGCCTATAGTTCATGACACCTTAATCGGTTTTAATTAGTTTTCAACCATGAATACCCGTCAAGAACATCTCGACCGAAACTCATATCATATCACACCTTTCAATAACAACCCAATGTCATCACTTAACATAATAGCAAAAACACGTTATCAAATCAATGGCTTGCACGTCTACCTTAACATACAATCCGATTAACTTAATTACATAACTACCTCACCACAAAATTATACAGCAAAACCATCACGATATCTTTTAAAAATTCACTATACAGTGTGTTCTTCACACCAACCATAACACCAATATCAATTAAAATAAAGTCATGCCGTGACTTAATTCCTCGAATTAAGGCGAAGCATTAGATAAACGCCTATCGCACTTAAGCCAAATCATTTGATCAAAACGTTGCCAATTAAGTTATAGTATAACTATTTTCATATTAGATTGTTGTAAAAATTGTTGTGCTTTTGTTAACTAAACAAAGGTTTGTTTAATTATAATTAGACTAAATTACGGATTTGGTCCCTGTGGTTTGGTGGTTTTTATGGATTTCGTCTCTGTACTTCATTAATTACGGAAATGGTCCCAGTGGTTTGCACTTTCGGTTTTTTTTGGTCCCTAAACTTCCATACCCCTGACGTTCGTTCAACTACTATGTTAACTCCAAGGGTATTTTTGTATTTTCACTATTTAACCATTTTTTTAATCTTCTTCAACATGTTCATCTTCATCAAGAACACTAAGAACCCTAAATCAAGAACAACTAAATGAAAACCAAATCATAAATCTAAATCAAGAGTTTGAATCTCAATCATAACCTAAAAGAAAAAAAAATCTAAATCCTCACAGTAATCCTAAGAGGAAAATTAGAGCATCTGATTATTTAACCAAAACCGATCTGTGACTTGGTGTCAGACGAACAGATCATCATCAGATTCGTGTTATTGTTATTGCGCACTTGAAACAAATCTTTTCTGTTGATCGTAAACTTGGCCGACAAACTTCCAATCAACGACATTTCCATGTTGGTAGAGGATGATTTTGGTAGTTAATTGGATGGAATGGTTTTGGATAAAGAAAAATTAGGGTTTAAGAAGAAGATGAAGATTTGGGGAGGATGGAAGGTAGATGGATATATAGATGCAAAAGAGGAGAGAAAGCAACAATCGGTGATACATAAGTTAATCTTGATCTGGGTCCACTCCCAGGATTTACCACCAAGAAATCATCCCATCTGTTTCGTTCCAGTCTTCTTCTGTCTTACCGTTTAACTCCAGAAGCAGGGAACCGCCATGGTGGGATACTACAATTGAGCAATGAAGTGCTTTCTCTAAAGATTCTTTCACGTTTGACACCAAGAGATATTGCATCTATGGGATCTCTTTGTAGACGTTTCTATGAGGTAGCAAAGAATGAGGATCTATGGAGAATGGTCTAAATCTGAAGAACATGAAGAAAATGGATGGTGGCTGACGATGATGATGAGAACAAGGTTAGCTAGGGTATGTCAATTAGCTTTTACCATTCACTGTGAATCCAAGAATATGTTCCTTTTAATTTACTCTTATTATGTTCTTGGTGTTCTTGATTTAGGGTTCATGTATTGTTGGAGAAGATGAAGATTCAAGCAAAAAACCAATTAAAAAATATGATGTTCTTCATGTTCTTCAGATTTAGGGTTCATGTTCTTCATAAAGAAGATGAAGATTCAAGGAATAAAATAAAAAAGAAAAGGAAAATGGTTAAATAATGAAAAGACAAAAATACCCTCAAGCTTAACGGAGTAGTTAGACGGGTGTCAGGGGTATGGAAGTTTTGGGACCAAGAAAAAATGGAAAGTGCAAACCATTGGAACCATTTCGGTAATTAATGAAGCCTAGGGACGAAATCCATAAACCCACCAAACCACAGGGACCAAATCCGTAATTTACTCTTATAGTTAAGTAAGCATTAATTATAAAAAAAATATCAACAATATGTTTTACACTGTTTTATTAATAAAATGTTTTAAAAATATTTGAATGAAAAGTAAATTGACTCATTATTGAACCACATCTTTATTTAAACGTTTCAAGGGAAATTAATTAAAATACCTTAAGTCAAACAAAGTGTTACCAAAATGCCCTAAATTTCTCTCAGTTTGCCAAAATACCCTTTTTTCAGCGATGGAGCCCGCGATCGCGGGCTCAGGGACCATTTCTGACACTTTTTTAAACTTGCAGGGACCATTTTTGAAAAATTCAATCCCGCGATCGCGGGCTCATCCCGCGATGGTTTATTTTTGTGACTTTTCAATTGCAAGGGACCATTTTTGAAAAATTCCAGGGACCATTTTTGAAAATTTAGCCCGTGTTACACCCGACGTACACCATGGCACATAGGGCTGTAAACGAACCGAACGTTCAGCGAACCGTTCGTGAACTGTTCGCCGGGAAGTTCGGTTATGTTCGTTTATTTAATAAATGAACGAACATGAACACGTTTTTTTGTTCGTTTAGTTAAATGAACGAACATGAACAATGGTCTCGTTTGTTCATTTATGTTCGTGAACGTTCGTTCATTTATGTTCGTTAATGTTCGTTCGTTTATGTTCATTTATGTTCGTTTATGCTTGTTTATATATAAACATGTTTATATAATATGAAATTAACGTGTAAAATCATCAAGTAAATTGATCTTTTAGAATTTATTTTTCATACCTCAAAAGTTAACCCGGTTTTTCATTTTGTTAAGGTATTTTTTACGAACGAAATGATGAGTATGGTGGTTGTTTTTTATTCATTTGGGTTCGTTCGTTTATGTTCATTTAAGTTCGTTCGTTTATGTTCTTTTAAAGTCGTTCATTTATGTTCATTTAAGTTCGGTCGTTTACGTTCATTTAAGTTCGTTCGTTTATGTTTGTTCGTTTACGTTCGTTTATCTCTTAAAGAACGAACATAAACGAACACGAACAAACAAAAATTGTTAACGAACGAACATGAACACAAAAAATCTCGTTCGTTTACCGTTCGTGTTCGTTCGTTTGTTCGGTTAAGTTAAACGAACGAACATGAACAAGCCTCCGTTCGTGTATGTTCGGTTCGTTTACATCCCTAATGGCACACCCCGTGTTCGACCAATGTGTGATTTTAAATTGAAATTTTACACTTTCACCCCCTATACTTATTTACTAAATTTACTTTATACCTTTTACTTTTATAAATTTAATTTTACATTTAACACGTATAATCGTTTATTAACTAAAACACGTTAAAAATACGTTTTAATTTTAACAAGTTACACCATTATAATCGTCTCTTCGATACGTTCGAAATGAGCCCAATCTTGAATTTTTTGGATTTATATATTTTAATATATATCATATACACTACATAAAAATATTTTTTACCTGCGAAAATTCATTTTTTTAACGTATTCTCAATTTTGTTTTACACTCCTATCGCATTAACTATAAGAGTATCATAAATTAAATAATTAACTATAAAGGTATAAATTATAAATATTAAAAATATTTGATGTACTATATATGATATATATTAAAATATATAAATCAAAAAAATTCAAGATTGAGCTCATTTCGAACGTATCGAAAAGACGATTATAATGGTGTAACTTGTTAAAATTAAAACGTATTTTTTTAACGTGTTTTAATTAATAAACGATTATACGTGTTAAATGTAAAATTAAATTTATAAAAGTAAAAGGTATAAAGTAAATTTAGTAAATAAGTATAGGGGGTGAAAGTGTAAATATCAAATCAAAATCACAATTTCGAATTAAAATTTACACTTTCAACCCCTGTACTTATTTACTTATTTTACTTTAAACATTTTACTTTCATAATTTAAATTTTACATTTAACACATATAATCGTTTATCAACAAAAATACGTTACAAAAATACGTTTTAATTTTAACAAGTTACACCATTATAATCGTCTCTTCGATACGTTCGAAATGAGCCCAATCTTGAATTTTTTTGAATTTATATATTTTAATATATATCATATACAGTACATAAAAAATATTTTATATATTTAAAATTCATACCCTTATAGTTAATTATTTAATTTATGGTACATCTCTTATTTTTTTTTTCAATTTTGTTTTACACTCTTATCGCATTAACATAATAATCATATATTAACTAATTCATTAAATCGTTTTAAATTATTATTATTTGAATGTGTTTATAGATATCGTGAATGCCAATAGGAGAAGGTTTCACGAGAAAAATATTAAATGGGGTTTTGACAAGTTGATATCACTGGACTCATTTTAGAATTGTGAAAATGAGTATTTGGCGAATGATGATTCATGTGTGTTTGGAGCTGAAGTATTTGCAGTTACAGAGTATGCACAAAAGGATCGATGTATTTCCAACGTAACTTAGATTAAAATTATCTCCTTCAGTTCAGTCCCGTCCTGTCCCATCCAGTTCAGTCCCGTCCAGTTCCATCCCGTCCCATCTAGTATGCGTACCAAACGCTACCTAAGAGTACCATAAATTAAATAATTAACTATAAGAGTATTAATTTTAAATATAAAATATTTTTTATGTAGTGTATATGATATATATTAAAATATATAAATCCAAAAAAATTCAAGATTGGGCTCATTTCGAACGTATCGAAGAGACGATTACAATGGTGTAATTTGTTAAAATTAAAACGTATTTTTTTAACGTAATTTAGTTAATAAACGATTATACGTGTTAAATGTAAAATTAAATTTATAAAAGTAAAAGGTATAAAGTAAATTTAGTAAATAAGTATAGGGGGTGAAAGTGTAAAATTTCAATTTAAAATCACAAATTGGTCGAACGGTGTGCCATGGTTTACGCCGGGTGTAACACAGGCTCAATTTTCAAAAATGGTCCCTGTAATTTTTCAAAAATGGTCAATTGCAATTGAAAAGTCACAAAAATAAACCATCGCAGGATGAGCCCGCGATCGTGGGATTGAATTTTTCAAAAATGGTCTCTGCAAGTTTAAAAAAGTGTCAGAAATGGTCCCTGAGCCCGCGATCATGGGCTCCATCGCGGAAAAAAATGTATTTTGGCAAACTGGGAGAGATTTAGGACATTTTGGTAACACTTGGTCAAACTTAGGTATTTTAATTAATTTCCCTTTTAATTAACTATCATAGTATTATTTTTTTCATGTATTTGTAATAAAAAAAAGTTATATATATCAAATTTAGAAGAAAATATAGTGATTCAGGAACATTAATAATTTTTTTACCAATCAACATATAATAATGAGTAAATTACATTTTTGGTCGATGTGGTTATCATCCACTTTTAAATGTGGTCCCTCTTTTAAACTAATTACAATGTTGGTCACTATGGTTGCCATTTTGTTTCAATTTTGGTCCCTCTCACCAACTATAGTTAAAAAGGCTAGTTAACTCTTTTGTCTTTTTTCCCTTTTTTGTTTTATTAGATCAATAGTAATTACGATTTTAGTCCCTATAGTTTTGTCTTTTTCCATTTTCTTTGTTTTCTACATTTTATTTTTCATTATATACCTTTATTATATTAATCAATTAATGATAAATTTAACTAAAAATACATTAAAATACATATCTTATTTTGTAAATTACACCTTATTTTTTATAAAATTGTTACGCTACTTATCTGATATATATTTGGCGTCTACACCAATCCAAAAAATCCATTTTTTATTATTTTAAGTGGGTTCAATAAATATGTCATTTTTCTTATTTATGTAATATGTATGTCTATAAATAAAGAAAGTTTCATTTTTTGATATTCATTAAATTAAATGTCTTTTAAATGTGTTTCAAGCAAAAAAAAAGTTATAATAGAACTATTAATTTATTTTTTTAAAATTTAAATTTAAATTTATCGTAACGAAAAATAAATATCCAATTAACAAACACATAAATATTTAAAATTTTGAAAAGCTTCTTCCAATCTCACCCCTACCTCCACAATCCGTACGATTCGCCGGAGACCTCGATCTCGCCGCCGATACATTGTCGGAACCCGGCTGTTGCCGGTCGGCGGACCCAAACCCGTTTCCACGGCTGTTTCTTTCAGGTACCAATTTGACCCGACCCGAAGACTGTTCTTTGACGCTCGCCGAAGATTTTCGAGCCAGCTGAAGCTCGCCGAAAAATTGACGTCGGATAAGTTTCGGCGGTACACGTCAACGTCGTCGTTTAATGTGGCGTGGAAAGACACTTGCCCATTGTTCAACTATATTTTTTTGGAAGGGTATCCTAGGCTTTGCCTAGACTAATCCTTGACACAGATTGATTGCTAAGCATGCAGCCCTGAGATAATTCCTCAGTGGCCACAAGTTGCCAACGCCTGGATTCGAACCCGGGTAGATGGATTTCTGAGCCACATCCCCCCAAGGCCATAACTAGTACGCCACAAGCCTTGTGGTTTTGTTCAACTATATTAAATTTTAATATTGTTCAATAATTAAACTATATTTGAAATCAAGGAGTTTTTCAATAGCAAAGAAATGCAAATGAACATTTTTTAGTATAAAATAATGAAATTGTGTGGTTGTTAAGTGATTATTTATTTTTCGTTACGATAAATTTAAGTTGATATTATGAAAAAATAAATTAATAGTTCTATCATAATTTTTTTTGTTTGAAACACATTTAAAAAAACATTTAATTGAATGAATATCAGGAAATGATACATTCTTTATTAATAGTCATACATCTTACATAAATTAAAAAAATGACATATTATTTGAACGCACTTAAAATAAAAAAAAATGGTTTTTTGGATTAGTGTAGACGCCAAATATATATGAGATAAGTAGCGTAACAATTTAAAAGTATTCAATAGTCGACTCATTTTAAAGGTACAGACAAAACTTTGTTTAAGGTGTAATTTACAAAATAAGATATATATTTTTAATGTATTTTTAGTTAAAATTATCATTAATTGATTAGTATAATAAAGGGTATATAATGAAAAATAAAATGATAGAAAAATATAGAAAATGGAAAAAGACAAAACTATAGGGACTAAAATCATAATTGCTATTGATCTAATAAAACAAAAAAGGGAAAAAGACGAAAATAGTTAACTAGCCTTTTTAACTATAGTTGGTCTGAGAGGCCAAAATTGAAACAACATGGCAACCATAGTGACCAACATTGTAATTATTTTAAAAAAGGGACCATATTTGATAGTGAATGATAACCACAATGACCAAAAGTGTAATTTACTCTATAATAATTGAAACATATATGCACATGTGTAAATTAGATATATTCTATTTTAATATTTAAAAACGTCATCTTGTTAAAAGCAGCCATATCCAAATTTATTGTACAGTGGTTTTAATTTATAAATATAGAAACTTTTTTTTCGTATAAATCGTGTAAACTTTGTAGTTTCGTAGGTTTTTTTTTGTGAAATTGTTTATTTTGATGAAATTGTTTCATATAATTCATTTCTTGACGAAATTGTTTTATGAAATTTGTAGTTTCATAAGTTTTTTTTTCATTTTTATGAATTGTTTCATACATTTTTCGTTTTCACCTATGAAATTTTTCGTTTTCACCTATGAAACTACAAATTTCGCAAAACAATAAAAATTCATCAAAAAAACCTATGAAACTACAAAGTTTACACGGTTTACACGAAAAAAAAATTACATTTGAAGCTCCCTCTATATATATATATAGACTTGAGATCATGTGAGACCAAGTCATTTTTATGAGACCCATGAGACCAAAAAAATAACACTAAACATTCACAGCAAAATATTGTGAAGGTATTGTGAAGGTAAACTTTCACATTGTTTTTGCTGTGAAGGTTCGTTGTTTTGCTTACCTTTACAATGAATCGTTGTGAAGTTTTAATGTTATTTTGTGGTCTCACGAAAATAAATTGGTCTCACGTGAACCCAACCCTATATATATATAGAGAGAAGCGGTTTCATTTGCAAACCATTCTTATTAAGCAAACTTTGCACACCATTTTACACCAATCATTGATTTTCTTTTAATTTTTGTTTTTCTTTAATTAAAGGGACGTACTTGTCATTTTGCTTCAAAGGTTACATTTTTGGTAGTTATTTATTTGTTTTAATTTTGGATATGTTCAAGAATTATTCGTTTAATTATGGTAAACAATTTTTTTATTAACTAATATCTCCGGCTTTAATTATATATCTTCATGAGATATTAATTTTGTTTAATTTAGTTTCATTACAAAAACTGGTTCATGAAATCATATGCTTCATCACATTAATTGTTTAAGCAATGAAACACTATCCACATTCATTTCATAATTACATCAAGTGTTTCATGTATATTCCTATTTCATTGATAAACACATGTATCATGTATCATGTTTCATTACTGTCTTCATCTACATTACCGTCTTCGTCCAGATTTCATTATCGTCTTCATCCAGATTCCATTACCGTCTTCATCTAGATTACCGTCTTCGTCCAGATTTCATATCGTCTTCATCCATATTCTTTACTCTTTACGTTATATGAACATAGATTTGCAACAAAGAATTATGAGAAGAAAGTTGGGTCGGGCGGCTTTGGCATTTACAGTCAAGGTTCTAGGAAGTAACAACACCCACCAAGGAAAGAAGGAATTCGCGAATGCTAATCATCTTGCGCGATTCGGTTTCGTTCTTGATCTAATTGAGTCTTTTGAAAACTTTCTTGTGATTTTTGGTGAAATCGGCGCTGTAAGCAATAGGTAGACGCATAATTTGGTTCGTATGTGTGCAACTTGATCGAGGCTGTCAATTGTTGCGTCCGAAGTAACGTAGTTTCAGCAAATCTCGTTCTGTAGTGTTCGATCGCTTGGTCGATGCTGTAGTACAGCCGTGAGTGTGTGGTCATGGATGCTACTGTTTGTTTTGTGCCCGTCATGGGGCTGTTTGGATGCTTCTGTTTGTTTTTGCCCATGGTGGGGCTGTTTGATTGTAAACTGTGTATTGAGTTTCAAACCATAAGTAATCAATCACGTTTGCTCAATAATCGGGAATCCATCTGATTCCCCAAATTTGAATTTGGGAAAGCAATTGACAATTATGCCGTGCCATCCTATTATTATAATTTTGTTATATTAAATTAATTCATTTATTAACATAAATAACCTAAATAAATCTTGACGCTTGATTAATGATATCAATGGTATTTAGATGGGTTGTAAAGTTTGTATATTAAGGGAGGTTTTCAAATGATCCCTCCCCAATATATATATATATATATATATATATATAAAAGTGAAATACTGGAAATAATTAAGGATTGGAAGATAGAATTTTATTGAAAAATGAAAACTAAGTTTATTAATTCAAGGAACCCCCCAAATTTATTTTGGTTCCCAACAACACACACACATTCCTTAATTAACATAAGTAATTAAGGATCAAACCATGCAAACTCAACATCAATTATGAAAACAAAGCAATTAAACAACACCATTAGCATTAATCCACATCTCATCTCAAACGTAGACAATGTTAATGCCTTCAATGGTAATATCCCCACAACCGGACCGCGGAATCAAGGTCACCAATATAGTCTCATCATCGTCGGCATCCAAATCCTCCAACAACTCCGTCAATCCAGCTCGGAAGTTGGTCTTACTCTTCATTTTACCCTTATGCTTATGTGGCAGCTGCGCAAAACTTCCGGCGTACTCAGTCTGAGCTGGACTCGTGTTGTCGTCATCCTCGTCATTCACATACACGTCAAACTTCACATACTGCTCGCTATCGTACTCAATACCTGTTGGAAATTGAATGTGAGGTTGGAAGTAGAAACTTGAAAGAAAATCAAGCTTATAAGCCTATTCTAGCAAGTAAGCTTTGAATGAAATGTTGGTGGCACTTGTTTTAGTTGTTCTAAACAGTTTTATTTATTTTTGTACTACATTTGATAATCCCACAATTAGTTGCTCTAAACAGTTTTCATTAATAACTACATTTGATAATCCCACGATTAGTTGTTTTAAACAGTTTTCGTTAATAAAGTTGGTTATTTTCTTTTTATTGCATTTTACTGATAAGAAAAATGCAACAATACCTTGCACCACCAAAACCTCTTGTTCGTTTTCTTTCTCCTCCTGAGTCCTCAAAATCTTTGGCCTTTTAACCAAAACCTTAACCGTCTTGTTTAGTTTCACCGGAAAAGAAGTATCCGTTATCTTTTTAACTCTTCCAATCGACCTCTTTGCTACGCCGGATTTTCGGTTACGTGGCACCGGTCTACTTTTCAGCCACGGCACGTCGACTCTTTGATAATCGTAACCTAGTTGACTTGTACGCAAACAGTCTTTAACGTAAACCCTAACTAGGTTTTTCTTTTCATCGTAGAACACAAACGAGGTGTTGAGCCAATCAGGGTCAGTGATATCTTTATGTTTTCCACCCAATGTTTTCCACAAAGACCACATTCGGTCAACGTTTGAATGATGACAATAAAACAACGTGTCACGACCAGCTGAATAAAAGTTACCCAAATCTTCTCCATTTAACTCACGTGGGTCCCCCACCCACCGGTGCACGGGTGTGTGAGGGGTTTGCTCAACCGATCCACCACCACGGATCGGTTCAGTACCAGCGCGATACTCGCCGCCGAAGAATAAAGTTGGGTCAGTAGCGTTTGTCACAACTTGGCGATACATTATCGCAAGATTGTTAGTCACTTTCTCTAAGTCACTTGTTTCCGATGGTCTACCGTTGTATCCAAGATCCACAACCGCCGTGAGGTTATCTTGGTTTCTTTTGGAGTCAAAAAGGGCGGAACTTGAGTCGTTGAAGTAACTCGGAATCGTCATTCCGGCGGGAGTGTCCCAGTTCCAAAACGGTAACCCGAAAGTCGGATCATCGATTAAACTCCCCAAGATTCTCTCGTAAAAGTATAAATACCAACGGTGAAATGGGAAGAATAACCACGAGTTATGGATTTGAATTTCGACATCGGGGAACCCACTTGATGATTGAGTGTAAGCGCCGTTACAATAAGCGCAATGAATATGGGCTTGTTGCAAAAAGTTCCGAGGATCATCGGCCGGAAGTTCTTTCATTCGCTTAATCGCTAAGTTGAATTTAGCAATGTACGATGGGGATAGCAAATGGGCAGCGGGTCTGACGCGAAAAACGTCGTCCTTTGGGAACTGGAAGTCCAAGATTTGACTCGAGTCCGGTGGACAACAGTCGGTTCCTTCGGGAGTGTCGGCGCCGGCTTTGAAACCCGTAAGAGGATTCGTTCCACATTTTGAAATGTCCGGTGCGACTAACGGCGACGCTCCAACTGACGGAATGGAAGTCAAGTTGACGGCGCTGGCAATGCCACCAAGACCAAGAAGAACGTCACGACGATCAAGGTTGTTTAGGGATTCGATGATAGGGTTTTGATTATTATTGGAATCTGTAGCATTGCATGTGACTTTATAACGATGTGTTGGTTTTGGTGATTTGATTGAACATTTCTTTGAGAATAATGGCCAAGAGGAGACGGTGGTGAAAGAAGAAGAGTAGGGGGTGGTGATGCCGGCGGCGGCCGCGGCGATCGGAGATGGAAGAGAAGCCATATTGGGGTTGAGTTGGTGTGGATGTTAACCATGCCAATGAGCATTGTTTTATAGTGGATTTTTGTACCTATAGCCACGTGTTTGGTCATTAAATTTTGGGTATTTTCTGCTTATAGGAAATAATAATATGTCCATTCACATCATATCTTGGTACAAATTTCAACCAAAAATAATTAAAACGTGCATGTGTTGGTAGTTGGTACGCTATCTTACATTGTTTTTAATATATATATATATATATATATATATCAGATACGTATCCGTGTCCGATGCGACGCGACGCGAAGTATCTCGAATCTAAAGCCGAGAATTGGAAAAAATAATTTTGTTTCATGTTCATATTTATTTGTTTTTAAATTGTATATATCAGATGTATAAAATTAAAGGTCAATATGGTTAATTGGTCAAAAAATTGAAAAATATTCGTTCGATAGTGGGGTCTTCAAACCCATAACATTTGTGCTCTTTTTGAAGATTTTGGTGAACGGATATAATAGTATAATTTATAAAAAAAAACATATTTGTTTAATGTATTTTAGTTTATGTATGTTGATATGAAAATGATGTAAAATGAAAAATGAAAATAGAAGAATATAAAGTAAACTAAATAACTAATTATAATGGTATAAAGTGTAACTTAAAAATAAAAAATAATTTTATTTTTAATTACCATGTTGAACGTGGGGGTTTTTAAATCTTTTAAACTTGTACATGATGTATTGAGATTTGTACTTCTTAAAAACTCAAGAATAACAGTAAATGGAATTATTTTTAAATGAGTATAATAGATAAATATAGATAAGAGCGTAAAATGTACAAGTTTAAAAAATTCTCGATACGTCATTCTTGAAAAATCTTGATACTTATTTATGATATTTCACATTATTATTAAGTTAAAAAAATATTCAATAATAAATTTATTTTGAAATTATTGACGAGAATATTGTAATAATATAATTTGTAAAAAACGCTATCATGAACATGTACGAATTAATTTGTTTTATATCACTTACATTATTCATTTTCATTTTACACCCTTATAATATTAAAAATACATAGTTTAACTAAAATATATTAATAAATGCGTTTTTTACAAATTATATTATTACAATATTCTCGTCAATAATTTCAAAATAAGTTTATTATTGAATATTTTTTTAACTTAATAATATTGTGAAATATCATAAATACGTATCAAGATTTTTCAAGAATGACGTATCGAGAATTTTTTAAACTTGTACATTTTACGCTCTTATCTATATTTATCTATTATACTCATTTAAAAATAATTCCATTTACTGTTATTCTTGAATTTTTAAGAAGTACAAATCTCAATACATCATGTACAAGTTTAAAAGATTTAAAAACCCCCACGTTCAACATGATAATTAAAAATAAAATTATTTTTTATTTTTAAATTACACTGTATACCATTATAATTAGTTATTTAGTTTACTTTATATTCTTCTATTTTCATTTTTCATTTTACATCCTTTTCATATCAACATACATAAACTAAAATACATTAAACAAATATGTTTTTCTTTTTTTATAAATTATACTATTATAATCGTTCACCAAAATCTTCAAAAAGAGCACAAATGTTATGGGTTTGAAGACCCCACTATCGAACGAATATTTTTCAATTTTTTGACCAATTAACTGTAACACCCCATATTTTTCTATTCTTGCTATTTTTGAATAAAATGGGAATTTGGTGGCCAAAGTGTGAGACTTGAGACTTGGATGCCAAGGGGGATAATTTGAAGAAGTTAAAATGAGATAAAACCCTATTCTCTTCATTTCATTTTGGTTCATGCGACTGAGAGAAGAAATTGGGAGAGGAGGAGAAATCTAATTGGAGGTGTGATGGGAAGAGTTGCAGCAAATGTTTTGAGTCATCTTATCCAAGGTATGGTCTCTCTTCTTCTTCTTCTTCTTCTCTATGTTTGGCTAGGCTAGCATTTGGTTTGGGGGTTTTGATAATCCATTTGTTGGTTGAGTTTTAATCCATGAGAAAGAAAGCAAATGATTTTGGGATTAATTCCCTATATATGAGTTTTGACCAAATCAATAAGAAACTTCATCTTGATTGTTTGGTAACCTCTATTTTTCTGTGGTTTGAGTTTTAAGCTTTTGGGGTTAAAGTGATGAATCATTGGTTGGGTTTTAGAGGGGTTTTGTTAGATTAAATGATGCTGTGATGATTGGTAATTGTGGGGAAAGGTTTAGAACATCCATTAGTTCATTTTGGAGGCTTAAAATCGATTTGGGATGAATTGGGATTAAGAGGGTGAGATTTCGGACTGAAAGTGTTGTGCAGAATTGAGAGGGACAAAACAGGAAGTTACGCGGTTTGTCCCGCGGTTTGCAAACCGCGTGACAAGTGGCGCAAGCCCCTGTTTTGTGCACCTTCTTCGGTTCGCTTCGTGTTTCGGGTCTAGAATCGAGGCATCGTTTGGGGGTTTGTCTTAGGGGCTTAGTAGGGATGTTTTGGGATGTAATTAGATGGTTAACACCATTCTTATGACGCCCAATTCAGGTGTTCGGTTTGAGCTAAAGTGTGTCCCGGAGCGTGTGTCGAGGTGCTAAGGCTAAGGTGAGTTCCCTTAACTCTTTTGGTGCAAATGAAATGTTTTGCTAAAGTTTTCGTATCTGAAATTGGTTTGAGCATGATGACATGAATTTATACTATGAAAGGCCTTGTTTATTTCACAATATGGAACTGTTTATAAATGTTCGCATGTTTACGAAAATGTTTATAAATGCGCATGTTTGGTTTACGTGATATTATCCATTATGTGGCATGATGTGGGGAGTCGGGTGCACAGAGGGAGTAGGGTACCTTGGGATATCACATCCCTTGGGAGTTGATTAGTTACCCATACATTTGGAATCCGTTTCCGGTGTATGTGGAGATGGGGAATCTGCTTGGGCCCCGGGGGCGAGAGGGGAGTCTGCTTGGGCCCCGAGGGCGAGTGGGGAGTCTGCTTGGGCCCGAGGGCGAGAGGGGAGTCTGCTTGGACCCTGAAGGCGAGAGGGGAGTCTGCTTGGGCCCCGATCGTGGAAATTATCTTGTGGTGGAGAATGTCTACGAACCCTGTGCAAATGCCCTTATGTGACTTGGTTTGGTCTTAATATTTTTTATGGGCCTTTTTGGCGGTTTGCATTTATATTTTAAATGTTTTGTTAAACTGTTTTCGGGAGGGAATTCACTAGACCTTATGGTCTAACCCTCGCTTTTCAAAAACTAAAACCATTTTCAGGTGATAGTCATGTTTGGAATTTCATCCGTGGATGATGGAAGGATTGTGGAGTTGTAGAAGAACTAGAGACTAGTGAAGACTGGTAGATTACCGTCGGGCTTCCTGTAGCATCTCAGTTGTGAAGGTGTTTTTCCGCTGCGAGTTTAGAGTAGATCTGATGTATTGTACACTTTGGGACCGTTTTTGATTGTAATATTGCAACTTATATTTTATTAAGTTTTGGGTTGTTACAAATGGTATCAGAGCCGTAGTTTAAGGGATTTAGGTGACCGGATGGGCCTAAACTTAAACTGTAAAGTAGAGTGGGACACAACTGAGATATAGGAAGCCATTAGGAAAGACCATAATCGTAAGATATCTCGACAATGGTAGTGAGAACCCTCATGAAAGTAAAATTCAAATAGCATCTGGCCAATGCTATTATGGATTTACAGGTGCATGGGTGTAATCAATCTCTATTGTCGGGATAAGCGGTGGGGGTGGCAGTGTGTAGAAGGTTCTAATCTTGTATTTGATAGCAAAAGGTTGATGTGTCATGGGAGATCGCTTGTGATGCGATGCTTTTACCGTCTAGGTGAAGTGATTTTTGGTATGTCAGTGAGCCGGCTAGGCGTTTGATCCTTGGAATGGATGTGTCGGTTAGTTGGGATAGGAAGTGAGAATTATGTTGGCATCTTGAAAGCTTCAATTCAAGATCGAGTGAAGGAATCTAGACTTGGATTCTTTGGTCAATCGGTTTAGTGGCAAGGTTAATGAATGAAAGTTATTGGTGTTGTTTTGAAGTATGCATAATAGTAGGAAGTGAGATAACTGGTCAGTTTGGTAAACCATGTTGAGCGGTCGATCAGGTGGGTTGTGAAGCACTTGTACTACAAGTTGTAGCATAAGTAAGAAATCGGTTGTTGGTCATAGTATGGTATCAATAAAGAGTTGAAGGGAGTGCAACGGTTGACTCGGTTAGAGTGAATAGCCTTCAATTGCATACTGAATCTCATGCATTATGTCATTAAACGTATTATACGAGTTCTTTCATGTTAAAAGCATGTACATGCATGGAAGTTTTTCTTGTTTTGGGAAATCAGTTGACGCGTGCGAGCATGTGTTTTCTTTAAAGTAAAAGACAAACTTGTTTTCATTATACGATAAAGCTTTGAACTTAGTGATCTACGAATTATTTCACGCTTTTATTTGTGAAAAGGAACCTTCGTTGCGAAAATATTGAAAACGTTTTATTGCGAGGTTTTGTTTTATAAACAAAATGAGTATTGACTCGTTATTATTATATGAACGAGTGCTGGAGTTGACTGTTAGACAACCTAGGGGGGGGGTAAGGTTGTATTTAAAAACTTTTACTTTCAAAAAAATCTTTTACAAATAAATACAGTACAGAAACAGTATAAATAAATCAGAGTATACAAATAATAACGAAGAGTGTAAATATAAACAAATACACAGAGATTATATAAATAAATATAAATGCAAAGCAGTTTATATAAACAAATATAATATAGCACAGCGGAATAAATAAAGAGATAAGGGATAGAGATACTTGACACAGAGATTTACTGATTTACCACCAACTGTGATAAACCAGCAGCCGAGACACTTCTCGACACGATCCAATAAATGTATTCTTTACGGTAGAAATACAAACCAAGTACAAAGGTATTGTAATAGTTTCTCAAGCCTCTGCTATGAGATAAACAGGATCACACACCCGTTATTCAAAAACTTACAAGAGGAGTATAACTCACAATGGGTAATCACTCTTGTATAATATCTCACACTTGGATATTTTATAAAAAATATTTTATAAAATATATATTATAAATAGTTGAGAGAGCTGAGAGGTGGTAGCAGCTTGTTGTTACTGTTCTTGTATTCTGAGGTCTGCCTTCTCTTCTCCAGCATGCATGTATATATATCATGAAGCTCCAACGGCTTTGTGCAGCCGCGGTATACCGCCAAAAGCATGCGGTATACCGCCGTCAGAAAAGTGCACTGACACACCAAACGGCTACATGCAAAGTTGGCAGGAAAAAGTACCCGCGGTATACCGGCTGGGTCTCGCGGTATACCGCCGTCAGGAAAAGCCACTTCAACCAATCAGAGATGCACACGGACTGCCGCGGTATACCGGCTGAACACCCGCGGTATACCGCCAAAAGTGTACCCGCGGTATACCGAGTATTCTCCACGGTATACCGCCGTCAGGAAAAGTCAGCTTCCAGGACAGCACCCAAATCTTGCTGGATCTTCTCAAAACCTTATTAAAATTAATTGTTGGGTTTTTAGAAATATCCAAGTGGTATATTATTTTAGGGTGTTTATCATTATTAGTTATAAACAATAATGACGACGTAAACACTTCCGTCTTGAACCCTTCAGATTAAATCTTCGTGTTCTTCAACAACTGCACACTTGGATTAAATTGTTAGATAAACAATAATGCGTTGTGTTTGTAATCATCAAAATAAATATATATAAATATATAGAGATGTGGTACACTTGCACCAACAATCTCCCCCTTTTTGATGATGACAAACACAACCGCTAAGCAAGAGCATATGCGGTTTCTCTCCCCCGTTTGTCGAAACAAAAAGGGTCAAGAGAGACGGTATGCTTCCCCTCGAGAGATGCTCCCCCTCAAAATATGCATATAATTGAGGTAGCATACACTCATGGGTAAAAGAGCTAAAACGCTCCGCCTCAAATTAATAACGATATCAAATTGATTTTATAAAATTTGAGGGATAAAATAAAATGCAAAAAGCAATAGAGACAAAGATATACAAACCAATACGAAACACTTGCACCAAAACGGATCTTAAGGCTTCAATATTCGGTTAATTTTATGTGATAAAAAAAATCACCACGTATTATGACCTCGTCAGGTAACCACGTATTATAACCTCGGCAGGTAACCACGTATTATAACCTCGGCAGGTAACCACGTATTATAACCTCGGCAGGTAACCACGTATTATAACCTCGGCAGGTAACCACGTATTATAACCTCGCCAGGAAACACCTACAAAAGGCAAAGAAAATATTTCGTGGTACCCTTTTCTTATGGGTCCTTTTAACAGTTAGTATAAAACATAAACTGCAAAAAAAAATATGTTGTCGACATAAAACAAACACGACAAACATACAAAATCATAAAAATGGTTTAAAACCACAAACGCATCCCACCGGGATTGTCAACATTAAACATTCCTTTCGGAATCCATTTTCTAACCATTTTAATTTTACGATCGTATTCATCATAGACGTAAAAAGAAGTATGCGGATTAACATTTTTCTTAGGATTCGCAAACTTATTATTATACATAAACGCATGCGGTTTCCTTCCATAATTCACATTTTTTATTTTTGACATGTATGGAGGTTTTCTCGTATCAACTTTAGGAGATGCAAAAAATCTTTTAATGGGTTTACACGAACATTTATCAACACATGTATCGGAACCAATGCCTTTACGACAATTTATGCGATTAGACATATTTAGCATTTTTAACACTTTATCATTGCTATTTTGAAAAGCATTAGCTAACAGATTATCTTTCTCATGCGATTTACATTTAGTATTTAAATATGCAACTTCATTTTCAAGAGACTCGCATTTTGTACATGCAATACTTTCTTTTTTATTTTCACTTAAGCATGCAATTTTATCATTTAAAATAACACAAGATTTACAAATATCTTTTTCACTTAATTTATTTTCTAATTTAGTGATAACATCTAAATCATGAGCAGATTTTTGTTTACCGTCATCTATTTCCTTTTTATATGCAGATACGGTTTCTTTTAAATTAGAAATTTCATCTTTATATTTATTTGCGAGAGCGGCCATAGCATGAAATGATTTATATAATTCGTCAAGATTATTTTCATCGTCACTGTAATAATTATCACTATAATTACTATCACAATTATTTTCAAAAAGATATGATGAAGATACCTCATTATCATGGTCGGCCATGAAACAAAAATTTTTGGCTTCATCTATGCTTGCGCTCAACGCGCCTCCAACGAGAGCTTTTGGTGTGTTGATTTGTTTTGCTCGTTTTGGACACACACTTGCATAGTGATCCTTGTCACCACACACATAGCAAAAGCCTTTCTTTTTATTGGCTTTTTCATCGTCGCTAGATTCGTCATATTTGTCTTCACTTTTGTGGACGTTGCGACTTTGGTTTTTACTACCACGACGGTAGTCTTCATTTTCTTGAAACCTATCAATATTGGCAAACTTTTTGTTAGAAAGAAGTTTAGAAAGTTTTCTTACCAACTTGACTAAATCGTCAAGATTTTCGGGTTCATCATCGGATGAACTTGCATCTTCCTCCTCTTCCTTTTCTTTTGAGGCAACGACCTTGAGAGCGATGGATTTCTTTTTGACTTGCTCCCGGACTTGATTTCTTTTTAGTGCGATTTCGTGCACTTTAAGATTGCCGATGAGATCATCGAGCTTCATAGTTGCGAGATCTCGGGAGTCTTCCAAGGATGTGATTTTTGCCATCCACTCCGAAGGAAGTGCTCGAAGAATTTTCCTTACATAGTCTTCGTTAGGATAAGTGCGACCTAATCCCTTCAAAGTAGTCATGATGAGGTTAAAACGTTTAAACATTGAGTCGATTGACTCATCTTTTGACATTTCAAATAATTCATAATCATGAACTAAAATGTTTATTTTAGAACTTTTAACTTGAGTATTTCCACGATGAGTGTCACTCAAGCTTTGCCAGATTTGGTTAGCAGTTTTACAGGTATAAACTCTTTCTATTTCATCGGAAGTTAAAGCAGCATATAATATATTTTTAGCCTCAAAATTTAAACAAAAAAGAGATTCTTCAGCGGGAGTCCAGTCCTTAACAGGTTTATCAACAATAACATTATTTTTTATAATAGTAGGGTTAAAATTCCCATTTTCTATAATATCCCAAATTTTTTGACTTTTGCCACGAACGTGACATTCAAATAGCTCGGCCCAAATGCCAAACTTTTCAGTATCTATCAAAGGAGTTTTAGAGAACACAAAATTAGTTTGTTGAGCCATTTAAAAAAAAATTAAAGAAATGACTTTAAAAATTTAAACAGAAAATTTTTGAAAGCCCCGCTCTGATACCAAATGTTAGACAACCTAGGGGGGGGTAAGGTTGTATTTAAAAACTTTTACTTTCAAAAAAATCTTTTACAAATAAATACAGTACAGAAACAGTATAAATAAATCAGAGTATACAAATAATAACGAAGAGTGTAAATATAAACAAATACACAGAGATTATATAAATAAATATAAATGCAAAGCAGTTTATATAAACAAATATAATATAGCACAGCGGAATAAATAAAGAGATAAGGGATAGAGATACTTGACACAGAGATTTACTGATTTACCACCAACTGTGATAAACCAGCAGCCGAGACACTTCTCGACACGATCCAATAAATGTATTCTTTACGGTAGAAATACAAACCAAGTACAAAGGTATTGTAATAGTTTCTCAAGCCTCTGCTATGAGATAAACAGGATCACACACCCGTTATTCAAAAACTTACAAGAGGAGTATAACTCACAATGGGTAATCACTCTTGTATAATATCTCACACTTGGATATTTTATAAAAAATATTTTATAAAATATATATTATAAATAGTTGAGAGAGCTGAGAGGTGGTAGCAGCTTGTTGTTACTGTTCTTGTATTCTGAGGTCTGCCTTCTCTTCTCCAGCATGCATGTATATATATCATGAAGCTCCAACGGCTTTGTGCAGCCGCGGTATACCGCCAAAAGCATGCGGTATACCGCCGTCAGAAAAGTGCACTGACACACCAAACGGCTACATGCAAAGTTGGCAGGAAAAAGTACCCGCGGTATACCGGCTGGGTCTCGCGGTATACCGCCGTCAGGAAAAGCCACTTCAACCAATCAGAGATGCACACGGACTGCCGCGGTATACCGGCTGAACACCCGCGGTATACCGCCAAAAGTGTACCCGCGGTATACCGAGTATTCTCCACGGTATACCGCCGTCAGGAAAAGTCAGCTTCCAGGACAGCACCCAAATCTTGCTGGATCTTCTCAAAACCTTATTAAAATTAATTGTTGGGTTTTTAGAAATATCCAAGTGGTATATTATTTTAGGGTGTTTATCATTATTAGTTATAAACAATAATGACGACGTAAACACTTCCGTCTTGAACCCTTCAGATTAAATCTTCGTGTTCTTCAACAACTGCACACTTGGATTAAATTGTTAGATAAACAATAATGCGTTGTGTTTGTAATCATCAAAATAAATATATATAAATATATAGAGATGTGGTACACTTGCACCAACATTGACAAACCCACTTGGGTAAGTGATTTCGTTTGAAAATTTTCCAGTCGTATGTGAAAGGGGTTTCATTGGAGACAACCGTAGTGTCGGCATCGATTTGGATGGACAAGGTTATGAATTATCGTAAGAGTGTCTGTGAGCGATCCTTGCGATCGTTGTGTTTTACTAATCATCTTGAGTGGTGTTGTTTCATGCATGCTCAAGCTTGTTTTATGATTTTGGATTTATTGAGTGTTTTTAAAAGAGTGTAAAATGATTTCAATCGTTGTGTCACTGTGCTTGAAGGCTATGAACTCGCTAAGTCGGGAAGTGTATTACGATTGGGGTTGAGGAAAGGCGTTGAGAGTTGATTTGTCAGTTGATTAAGATATGGTCGAGTTATGACCTTAGTGTTTCCGTTAGAGGAGGTGGGTGAGTACCGAGAGTCTCGGGCAGTGAATTCGGGATGTCGGTATGATTGTAGTTTGAACTATTGCTTGGCTATGTGAGAATAGTTTTAATTGTGGTGAGACTAGAAATGATTAGAGTGACTCTGTTGGGGGGATGTTAGTATGCAGCGTTACGTTACTTGGTGTAATGCTATCGGCTGTGAGTCTGAGTACCGAGATAGGTTGATAATTAGATTTTGCACTAAAGAAAGGTCTTGTGTTCTTTTCAAGTGAGAGCGGTGGAGTATAAGTTGGTTATGATGTGTTGGACGAAGTGGGTTCTGTTAGGAATCCTAGATTGTCAGGAAGGAATGGAATCATCATGTAGTCCATTGATATGGAGGTGTGCGACTGTTTAACATGTCTCAAGTTAGGGGTGTTGTCAGGAAATTGAAACGTGAGGAAATGAACCGTTGTGTGTGAACGGATGAGGTCGTTCGTATTGTGTAAGTGGTATGGTGTAGGAACACCAAGTGAGAGCATTAGGAGAACGGAAGGTCACTAGTGTGGATGTGACGTCCATTGAGGTTTTGATGGTTCGCTTTTGCGCAAGGTGTTTAGCATAGCGGAGTTGGATCGCGAGGAATTGACGAGAAACGAGAACTTGTTCGAGGAGTTAGGAGAAGTAGATTCCTTCGGGGATCCTTGTCTGTCGTGAGACGGCTTGACTTTAGTGTGCCGATTGTCGATGCTGAAATCCATGGCCGTGCTGTGGGATGGTAGTAGGAGGCTGGTAGTGGAGAAGTAACTATAGTGTGGTTATCTTGTTGAGTCTTCTTGCAAAGATGTAAGAAGTTGATCGGAGAAAGGTGCGTATCCGGCATGACGCTGGACCACCTTGTGTGAGTGTGTCAGAAGTGAAAGATAGTGGTAGCATAAGTAATTTCCGATGGAGTTTGTTGGGCCATTTAAGAACGAAATGATTAGTGTAATCGAAGCGGGTGTGTTGTGATTAGGTGATCTTGACATGTGGTTCGTCTAGACCCGGGAAAGACAAAGTCGGGAAGCGATTTTACTTCAAATGAAATGGTGTTATGGGTAGCATGAAGGAAGTAGCAGGTTTTGTGTGTGTAAAGGCATCATGAGAACTTGTTCGCAATGTGGCCGCGTAGTGCGATAGTGGTGTGAGGAAGTGGTAACACTTTGTACCGAAGGGACGTGTAAGTCATAAATGTAATGATGGTTTGCCGTAATATTGGAGTAGTCAAAGTGTAACATCCTGAATTTTCAATAATAGTAATTTAATGAGAATTGGGATCTAATTGTATTTTGGTTTAAAAACCTTGAATTATGTTGTAATTTATAATTCAGTAGGGTTAAAATACAAGGGTTTAAAGTTTGGTGTTGTTTTGAGAAATAATGGAAACTTGGAGGTGTAAGTGGTCATTTGTGAAAAGTGTGTTTGGATAAAGTAGATGAAATCAGATTGTTATCTGATTTCATATGTTAGGTCGGTTGGAGAATCAAGAGAGAAAGAAAGAAAAAGAAGAAAAGAAAGAAAATCTAGGTTTTGTCTTCAATTGGTAAGAATTTGGTTATGATTTCTGATAAAACTTGTTGTAGAGGTATGTTTATAAACGAATCTGTGTATTCAGTTGATTTCCAGAATCATTCACAGCAGATTGGAGCAACAATTTGAGATTTAAGTGGGTTTTCTTCAAAAATGTGAGTTCATTCGATTCTTTGTACAAATCAGTGTTTTTAAGTTATAGTAACCTTGGTATATTTGTATGAACTGACTGAGGATTGAACTGATTTCATGTTTTAAATCGATTTGAAGACTTGTTGAACGGACAGTACGCAAAACCTTGAAAGTCCCGGTACTTGAAAGTCCCGGTAGTTGGAAGTTCCGGTAGTGGCAAGTCCCGGTAGTTGGAAGTCCCGGTAGAGGCAAGTCCCGGTACAGGTGAGTCCCGGTACAGTATATCGGGAGTTGAGTAAAGAAACCAGTATATCTAAATGGTATCAAATTTTGATATGGCTAAAGGATCTGATAAGTTAAGTATCTAGAGGCCTTGTATTTTATGTATCTTTCCGGATGTAATGAAATGTGCATTTATGTAAATCGTGGAAATATGCGAATTAGGATTTGTGATGGGAATTTTATAGCTTGAACATATATACCCTTGAAAAGTAGTATGTTAGGTTTATAGACTGCGCTAGTGTGATACTAGGAAGGATTGTGTTAAATGTGATTTGCTCATACTGAATGATATGAGAAATCTGTATTAAGCATTAACTTGCACGAGTAGAAATAAGTGTAATGGATCCATAGGCACTAGCTTGATATAAACACATGGAATTGATGTGAGTAATCGTAATTCCAGTGTGTGTATTGTAAATGTGGAATTGATGTGAGTAATCGTAATTCCCATTTATGTGAAATAAGGAATTGATGTGAGTAATCGTAATTCCTGTGTGTATGTTAAATGTGGAATTGATGTGAGTAATCGTAATTCCCATTTATGTGAAATAAGGAATTGATGTGAGTAATTGTAATTCCTGTGTGTATGTTAAATGTGGAATTGATGTGAGTAATCGTAATTCCCATTTATGTGAAATAAGGAATTGATGTGAGTAATCGTAATTCCTGAGTGTATGTGAAATAAGGAATTGATGTGAGTAATCGTAATTCCTGATTTCTCGGGATGAATAGAGATTGCCATGAGTAATTGTAATCTCTACTTTCTTTCCAATTAATTGCGATTTATTGGATGAGAGCATTGATCTAGAATCTGGGATTGATTCGTAGAAGGCTCTGGTATATGATAATATGACTAGGTGAATTAGTCATAGTTGTGAAAGTGGGGTAGATTCCCAGTAGTGAAAGGAGTTGTTGTACGGTAAGAAAAGGAGTAATCAGGTTTGTTGTAACTTGTTTACATTGATTTTTGCAAATGTTATTATTGAAACGAATGTTCTCACTAGGCGTTAGCCTAATCGTTTCATATGATGTTTTCTTATCAGGTACCAGCTCGGGGAAAATAAAGGGTTGTGGGACGAGCGTTTTGGAATAGCAGAAGTGTTAATTAACAAGAAGAGATTTTGATGGATTGCTTAAATAACTTAGTTAATCTGATTATAGTGATATGATTAGATTGATAGGTTATTTGAAGGATCCTGTATTTTTAAATATACTCTTGATGGTTAATTTCCTTGCTATAGTTATATAAGTTGAAGTTTATATTATCATAACTTGTGGAAAATTGAGGTTTAAATTAGCCCTGATTTTAGGGTGTTACACAAAGGTGGTGAGTATGCACGATTGAAGCTGGTGGTTTTGCACACAGTATGCGTTAATGCTAGTTGAGACCTGGGAATTGAGTTGCGGTTGGTGACGGGATGAAAGGAGAACCCTTGTTCTTCTCGATCCCATTGAATTTTTTGAGTGAGTTTTCATACTTCACTTGTTTGTTAAAGAGAATACTGTAACCGTTAAGCTGTGGTGCTTTGTTATGAAATTTAGTCAGGGGCGTTGGAGTATTCTGTGGATTTAAAGAAATGCAATGAGTGAGTCGGCTGAGTTGGAGAGTTGGGAACTCTTGGTAGTACTTGATGCTAGGTACTTCGCGAGAGCTTGGCTAAAGGTCTTGATTGATGGTTTTGAGTAACCGCCCTTTGGACTGTAGCGGTGTGTGATGGGCGTTCTGTGTAAGCACGAGAGAAAATGATGACGGTATGGTAGATCAAGTATGGACAGGTTTGCGGCGAGAAGATGTCAGGAGACACTAGAAAGGTGGACTAACTAAGGAACTGTTATTTGTAAGGCACAAAAAGAAGGGTTCGTTGTGTATGCCATGGTTAAAGAGTGGAGGAAGCTAAGTCGTGCGATCGGTCTAAAAGCCGACTCATGTTAGCGAGTCATTCGTTTGAGGCATCTTTAATGTATCAAGTTAGAAAGAAAACAAGTGGTCGGATGTAGTGCCCTGGTTGAGAGACCTTTGGATTAGATTCAGTATTGTCGAGGAGAATGTTTCACATGAGCGTGTTGTTCAGTGTTCGATTAAGTGAGATAGTTTGAGTGAGCTTGGTCACTCGTCTTCGTGGAGGGCAAGTGATTTTTGGTGGTAGCTCCTATTTGGTGGAACCATTCGGTGGATTTGGCGAGGAATATAATTTGTGTATAGAATTGAATTATGGCTTGGTGATTGTTGTGATTTTGGACCGTTGATTTGTAACTGTTGGGGCACGTGTGATCGGTGTTGACTCCGGTGGGGTAGATTTCTTTTAAAGATAGTATTTTGGTGTGAGTAGTATAATTGATCGAAGAGATTGCAAGTGTGTATGCTTTGGCATGCTACCGACCTGAAAAAGGTGACAGTTGGACGAGGAACGATGTCAAAGAATGTGGTATGTTGTCGGTCTTGATCAGAAATGGAAGGATAAGTGACTGGGACTAGAATGATTGAATTGAAAGGTATGAGCATTTACAATCTCAAGTCGGGAAAACATTCCCAGGGATTGGAGTAGTGCGTTTCAAGAAGAAATTGAATTGGGCCACATTGTAATGGATTAAGGGCAGTTATGGAAAGAATTGGAGAGACAATGGATGAATTAATTGCACTCGGTGAAGTTATGGAACGTTCATGGTGTGTTTCAATCCTTATTGTAGAGAGTGTTGGTTGGAAGATGGTATGGTGTACCTTTGCATACGATGCGAATTATCGAGGAGTCGTATTTTGTTGTATCATTGGAAACAATCGTTGGGCTAGTTGATCGAGAATTCGAAAAGCAAAGAAGTTGGTCTTGTAGAGATGAAATTACAACTCCTTAAGAGTTTCTGGGCAATGTAAGATTTGGAAGCGGAAGCTAATTCCAGGTGCAAACGTGTGTTCCGCAATGGAATTCCGGGGACGGAATTCTGTTAAGGGGGAGGTGATGTAACACCCCATATTTTTCTATTCTTGCTATTTTTGAATAAAATGGGAATTTGGTGGCCAAAGTGTGAGACTTGAGACTTAGATGCCAAGGGGGGTAATTTGAAGAAGTTAAAATGAGATAATACCCTATTCTCTTCATTTCATTTTGGTTCATGCGACTGAGAGAAGAAATTGGGAGAGGAGTAGAAATCTAATTGGAGGTGTGATGGGAAGAGTTGCAGCAAATGTTTTGAGTCATATTATCCAAGGTATGGTCTCTCTTCTTCTTCTTCTTCTTCTCTATGTTTGGCTAGGCTAGCATTTGGTTTGGGGGTTTTGATAATCCATTTGTTGGTTGAGTTTTAATCCATGAGAAAGAAGGCAAATGATTTTGGGATTAATTCCCTATGAGTTTTGACCAAATCAGTAAGAAACTTCATCTTGATTGTTTGGTAACCTCCATTTTTCTGTGGTTTGAGTTTTAAGCTTTTGGGGTTAAAGTGATGAATCATTGGTTGGGTTTTAGAGGGGTTTTGTTAGATTAAATGATGCTGTGATGATTGGTAATTGTGGGGAAAGGTTTAGAACATCCATTAGTTCATTTTGGAGGCTTAAAATCGATTTGGGATGAATTGGGATTGAGAAAGGGTGAGATTTCGGACTGAAAGTGTTGTGCAGAATTGAGAGGGACAAAACAGGAAGTTACGCGGTTTGTCCCGCGGTTTGCAAACCGTGTGACAAGTGGCGCAAGCCCCTGTTTTGTGCACCTTCTTCGGTTCGCTTCGTGTTTCGGGTCTAGAATCGAGGCATCGTTTGGGGGTTTGTCTTAGGGGCTTAGTAGGGATGTTTTGGGATGTAATTAGATGGTTAACACCATTCTTATGACGTCCAATTCAGGTGTTCGGTTTAAGCTAAAGTGTGTCCCGGAGCGTGTGTCAAGGTGCTAAGGCTAAGGTGAATTCCCTTAACTCTTTTGGTGCAAATGAAATGTTTTGCTAAAGTTTTCGTATCTGAAATTGGTTTGAGCATGATGACATGAATTTATACTATGAAAGGCCTTGTTTATTTCACAATATGGAACTGTTTATAAATGCTCGCATGTTTATGAAAATGTTTATAAATGCGCATGTTTGGTTTACGTGATATTATCCATTATGTGGCATGATGTGGGGAGTCGGGTGCACAGAGGGAGTAGGGTACCTTGGGATATCACATCCCTTGGGAGTTGATTAGTTACCCGTACATTTGGAATCCGTTTCCGGTGTATGTGGAGATGGGGAATCTGCTTGGGACCAGAAGGCGAGAGGGGAGTCTGCTTGGGCCCCGAGGGCGAGTGGGGAGTCTGCTTGGGCCCGAGGGCGAGAGGGGAGTCTGCTTGGGCCCCGAAGGCGAGAGGGGAGTGTGCTTGGGCCCCGATCGTGGAAATTATCTTGTGGTGGAGAATGTCTACGAACCCTGTGCAAATGCCCTTATGTGACTTGGTTTGGTCGTAATATTTTTGATGGGCCTTTTTGGCGGTTTGCATTTATATTTTAAATGTTTTGTTAAACTGTTTTCGGGAGGGAATTCACTAGACCTTATGGTCTAACCCTCGTTTTTCAAAAACTAAAACCATTTTCAGGTGATAGTCGTTTTTGGAATTTCATCCGTAGATGATGGAAGGATTGTGGAGTTGTAGAAGAACTAGAGACTAGTGAAGACTGGTAGATTACCGTCGGGCTTCCTGTAGCATCTCAGTTGTGAAGGTGTTTTTTCGCTGCGAGTTTAGAGTAGATCTGATGTATTGTACCATTTGGGACCGTTTTTTATTGTAATATTGCAACTTATATTTTATTAAATTTTGGGTTGTTACATTAACCATATTGACCTTTAATTTTATACATCTGATATATACAATTTAAAAACAAATAAATATGAACATGAAACAAAATTATTTTTTCGAATTCTCGGTTTTAAATTCGAGATACTTCGCGTCGCATCGGGCACGAGTACGTATCTGATATATATATATATTAAAAAACAATGTAAGATAGCGTACCAACTACCAACACATGCACGTTTTAATTATTTGGTTGAAATTTGTACCAAGATATGATGTGAATGGACATAGTATTATTACCTATAAGCAGAAAATACCCAAAGTTTAATGACCAAACACGTGGCTATAGGTATACATTTGTGCATACAGATAAATTAAGTTGTCTTTTTGGTTTTTATGCACAAGTACATACCGTCCAGATGAAGAGTCGCCCCTAGGGTATTATTCAGGTTCAAGGGAAAACCTCAAATAAATGGAAAACCGGAAAACCCCGAAAAAACTGATGAAAAAGTATATCAATATGGATGTCAAATTAACGAGAAAAATATTGTCGTTTATTTGGTGTAATTTATTTCGTTCGAAATTTGTTTATTTTTCGTCCTTTTTCAAATAAAAAATAGAGGGGTGAATTTTTTTTAATTTAATTAATATTATTGTAACCGCCTGTTTAATCACATCCATCAGGTCATCTAATCTAACGGTCGATTAAGTGTTTTTAAGTTTTTTCATTTATTTGAGGTTTTCTCCTGAACCTCCCTCTATATATATATATATATATATATATATAAATTAACAATTTTTGAAATAAAGATTTTAATATCGGATTTTAAATGCGACTTACCCACAATGACCCGATTTTGGCAGTGGATTAAGTTATATTGTCGAGAGAATTGATGCAACACCCTAAAATAGTAGCTAATTAATTACTTCTTTCGTTCCAAAATAAGTTTTAAGGATAACTTAATTGTTAGAGTAAACTCTAATATTGGTCCCTGTAGTTTATAAAAATCTTTGAAAGTGGTCCCATAATTTTGTAAGTCTAGAAATTATCCTTGTGATTTTCTTTTTGCTCTAAAAATGGTCCCCATCACTAACTCCGTTAACTTACTCGGGTTAACTATTTTCTAACTGCGTTAACTTTCTCCTTAGAACAAAAGATGCTTGGTTTAAAAAATTACCCAAAATCTCTGTTTTGTCATTTTGAAGAAGATGTTAGGAGTTACTCCCGTAAGCCACTCGGAACAAACAAATGAACAGTAATCTTCTCTCCATGGAACCGGGTTTATGTATGGGGAAAACGTTGTATTCAAGTGAAAATTAATTGTTGTCAAAAAATGAGAACGTAGAAAAAAAACATTTCAAGGTTTTGAATGAATGTTTTTTTTTGAAGGGTGTCCTAGGCTATGCCTAGACTAATCCTTTGGCAAATTATGACCGTAAGACATCAGCCCTGATTAAATCTTAGTCACTACAATTCCGAAGGTGCCTCCTGAGATATAGCTCAATCAATGCTGTCTTGTCTCTCTTGCTAGCAGCCTTACTAGCTACTAGCCAGTTGTTGTGTATGTCTGGATTAGAACCCTGGGTAGATGGGATATTCCACCACATCTCCCAAGATCTTAATCAGTACGCCACAACCCGGTTGTTTTGAATGAATGTTGGAATGAGTAGGTGTAGGGTAACTTAGTCAGATGTGAAAGCGATTTTTCGAACTTCATCTGTTTTAGTTGTTTTACTCGTGTTTTTATTCAAATTGCTGATATTTTGAGTAGATATTACTTTTAGAACTATAACCGAGGGTGGATTCAGAAATTTTTTCATACGGTGACACTATATTATATAGACAAAAAATAATTACAAACAACACGGTTTTTATCGACGTGTTTTCATCTTTTTACCGGTGTTCAATATTGTTTAATGTGTGTTTTAGCCTAATTCCACTATTTCGAGGGATTTTTGAAACTTTTTGCTTGATTTTGAGAGATTTTTAAGTTTCTTTATCGCTTTCGAGATTTTTTTTTTTCATTTTTTTGGTTGATTCTAAGAGTTTTTTTCGATTTTTTGGTTGATTTCAAGAGTTTCTTCTATTTTTTGGTTGATTTCAAGAGTTTCTTCTATTTTTTGGTTGATTTCAAGATTTTTTCCCGATTTTTTGGTTGATTTCAATTGTTTTTTTGTTGATTACGAGGTAGGGTTGCACCTTCTTGAAGTTTCCAAATTAATACGGTAGCACATTTCAAAACGATACGGTTGCACCTTTCACGTACCTATGAAAAGGAGAATGTATCATAGATTTTTCCTTGGATGTTATGATGATAATGAATTATACCTTTGTATATCATAATCTATTAATGATGTGTCGATGATACCAATTGTTGTATTTAACATTTTCTCAAAATAAGAAACAATTGTCACTACAATAAATTGAGTGTACATAACACCAAAAAAATAAAACGTCCTAATAAGCCGCTCTGTAAAACTTAATATATAAGACCAAAAAATAAAATGTTTTATCTAAAGGCGTTGTAATAAGTTTATAAGACATTTTGAGCGTCATAATTTTTTTTAGGATTGGAGCGATGAGAGAGAGAGAGCGAGAGCGACAGAGAGAGAGAGAGCAGGCTAGGGTTCGAGAGAGGGTGTGGCGAGAAGAAGCACGAACGTGGGGTCAGAGGAACAATGGCAGGATCTCAAGCCGTGGACCAAAGGAAGCTAATCGGTCAAAGGAGGTATCGTTTATGTTTTTCAACTTCCCTGAGACAATGGAAGTAGGAGCTTTATGGAAAATATTCAGAAGATATGGTGACCTGACAGACGTATACGTGGCGCGAAAAAGACTAAACAGTGGAAAAAGGTTCGGTTTTGTGAGGTTTCGAAAGCGACAACATCCGGAGGATTTGGAGAAGTCGCTAAACAACATTTGGGTTGAGTCATATAGGATTAGGGTGTTCCTTGCAAAAGATAAGAAGAAAGATGACTTAGTAGGATCGGTTAGAAAGCAATATGAGCAGAAGGGTGACGGCAGAAATTGCGACAGAACTGAAATGACAGACAAGAAGACAAGCAGAAGAAGGTCGTACGCAGAAGTATTGAAATCAGGGTCGGCAATAAACGAAACCGGTGAGACTCCGAAAGCAAGATTGGAAGAAGGAATTATTGGAGATATGGTTCCGAATGAAGATGTAAAAGAATTCCTTCAAAGTAGTGCAGTGGGAGACATTCGGTCGCTTGATAACCTGGGGCTAGTTTACAAGTTATGTAAAGAGCAACCATTGGGAGTCAATGAAGTAAAATACTTGGGAGGGCGTCATATATTGCTGAAATTTGAGAATTGTGGGGTAAGAGATAACGTAATAAGAAATAGAAAGCACGGGTTACATTTCTGGATCAGTGATCTCCGTAAGTGGACAGAAGGGTACAGGCAATCGCAAAGACTGATGTGGTTAAAAATATCTGGGGTACCTTTGCAATCTTGGGAAAACGACATATTCACGTCAATTGCCGGAAAGTGGGGAAAAGTGTTGAAACATGTGAACTGTGACTTTAAGGAATCAAATAATCTGGCATGGGGTAAAGTCTTGGTTAGCACAACCATCCAGTCATCGATTAATTGCTTAAAACCCATAAGAGTGGGGGGTTTATTTTTTATGATAAAAATAGAGGAGGAAGAGAGTAGCTTAATGGAATTTTCAGAAATCGAATGGGGTGAAGAAAACGACCAAACATCGAAAGAAGAAAACGACGACAGCTCTCAGATTCCATCGATCTGGTCGGAAGGAGAAGAGAATTCGGAGAATGAATGGGGTGACGGCGACAGCTGCTTTGGGGAAGAAGGATTGGGAGACCAGAAAGGGGAACCTTTTAAACCAGTGGCCGGAAAAAAATTATAACAGAGATGAATCGCCGGAGGAGGGGTTGCCGGAGATTCAGACGGAGGGAGAAGTCGAGGGGTCAGTCATTAAGGAAAGTGTGTCATTCCCAAAAAACCAATAATAATTCGGATGAGAAGCACGAGACGTTGGGAACACCCAAAGAAAAAGACAGCGAATCATTTGAAGAGGTGGAGTCGGATGGAAGGCAAAACCATGTAGGTCCAGAAGTTGGGCTTGGAGAGTTGCTTATGGGGGCCCAAGTGGATGAGAATCAGGCAATGGGCCAAAGTCATTTTTATTGCCCAAGAGTAGAAAAACATGGGCTCAGCCTAAATTCATCTAACTATTCACCAGGGATAAAACTGCATATCGAAGAGAGAAGTAAGCAGAGTTCGAAAGTGCAGAATAGCTCGAATGGAGGTACCAGCAAAAAGACGATGGGAGCAAAAAGACGATGGGAGACAGGGGAAGAAGGACTGAAAGTATGAACTTAGGTCGTGGAAAAGTAAGCTTCCATCTCATGAAAAAACTTGCGAGATCGGGAGGCAAAAGGGGGAATATTAAAAAGGGACATAAGCCGTTTCAAGGGGATGCGATGTCGAAAACCGGTGAAAAGAAAAAATCGAGATCGACACCAGCCAATTCGGTATCGGTTTCGAACGATCTGAAGAGCAAAGATGTAGACGAGGGAGTGAGGGATTTTGGCGAGGCGATCGGAATGGTCTGGAAAAATAATGCTGCAAAAGAAGGTGACAACCGAAAACAAAAAGCAAATGGGGATAAGGGGTCAGATTCAGGTATGTGTCGTTCTTCCAATGGTTTTTAATGAAGATTGTTTCAGTTAATATTAGAGGATTGGGGACGGGTAATAAGAAGGCGTGGATCAAGGACTTATGTAGATTGGAATGTCCTGATGTAATGGGAATCCAAGAAACAAAAGCTAAAAATTGGAACAGTTCAGAATTGGGTAACTTATGGGGCGGGGATGACCGTGGTTTTGCCTCGGTTAAAGCTACTGGAAACTCGGGGGGTTTATTCACATTTTGGAATAAAAAGGTCTTTAATTGTGAGTCTAAAATTGAAGACCCGGATTTCTTGGTGCTATTGGGTAAATGGGAAGGCCAAAATGGGATGATCGGACTAATCAACATATATGGTCCGAGAGTCCTAAAAGAGCGTATGGACTGTTGGGATCGACTGGAATCCATCATATATCAAGGAGACACAAGGTGGTGCCTCTTTGGAGATTTTAACGAAGTAAGAGGCTTATTCGAAAGGCTTAACTCGTGCACCAATGATAGAGGAGTGGAAGCTTTTAACGGTTTTATGCAATTTGGTAGAAATACCAATGGGTGGGAGGAAATTCACGCGGGTAAGTGACGATGGGCTGAAATTCTGTAAACTTGACCGACTTCTCGTCTCAAACGAATTTGTGCTTGCGTTTAAAAACTTGGGGGTTAAAACTTTGGAACGAAAATGGTCGGATCATTTTTCGATCATGCTCTTCGAAGATAAAAACGACTTCGGACCGAAACCTTTCAAGTTTTTTGATTCGTGGCTTAATGAAGAGGGGATTGAAGAAGTTGTGAAGAATGCTTGGAACATTGTGACCCGGTCATCTCGCCCGGATTGTGTGTTTCGGGATAAATTGAAAATAGTTAAAGAAGAACTAAAGAAGTGGAGCAAAGTTAAATTTGGGAACCTTGATAGAAATCTGAAAGAAATTAAAGAAATATTGGGTGAAAAATAAAAAAAGCGGAAGTCTTCGGCTGGACAGGGGACGAGAGAGATGAGTGGGTTCAAAAGAGGAAGAGATGGCTTGAATTAGAAGAACAAAAGGTGGGTATGTTGAGGCAGAAGGCAAAACTCAAATGGGTAGTAGATGGAGATGAAAATTCTAAGATTTTTCATGCGGCGATAAAATTCAAGGAAAGGAGAAACGCGACCCGGGGCCTTAATTTGAATGAGGGATGGACGGACGATGCAACGGTAATAAAAATCAAGTTTTTGACTTCTTCAAAGATAAATTCTCGGTAGGCAAAGTGGGAGGTCCGGGGCTGAGGGGGGATCGTTTTAGAAAATTATCTAAAGAGGATGCGGAGTATTTGGAACGGATGTTTGAAGAAGAAGAAATTTGGCTAGCAATTAAAAGTTGTGGTAATAATAAATCGCCAGGGCCGGATGGGTTTACAAGTGGTTTTGTGAAGAAATTTTGGGGAATTATAAAGGATGATCTCGTAAAAGCGGTTCGGTATTTTGGGGAGTGGGGAGAAATTAGCGACGGATGTAATCCTTCTTTCCTCACTTTAATCCCCAAAGTCCCCAACCCGGTAAATCTTGGTGAGTTCCAGCCTATAAGCTTGATAGGGATCTTCTACAAAACAATTGCGAAGGTAATGACGGATAGATTAAAAACGGTAATTGGTAAGATCATAAGCGATATCCAAAGTGCACTCATCAAAGATAGATCCATATTGGATGGGGTGCTCGTTGTAAACGAGGTGATCGATTTTATCAAAAAGAAGAAGAAAAAGGCGCTAATATTTAAAGTTGATTTTGAAAAAGCGTACGATAGCTTGGAATGGGATTTCCTTGTGGATTGCATGGGAAAGATGGGGTTCGGGAATGGATGGATCGGATGGATAGAGACTTGCCTTAGGTCGTCCACAATGTCGATCTTCTTTTGCAACCACGTATGGCCATTGTGTACCACAACCCGGACACACTTTAGCAAATGAGTTGAGGGTTGTCATATATTCTACAAGAGGAGTGGGCCCACGTGGATAGAGTACGGCTACCAAAATCTAGCATCCTTAACAAAAAAAAACCCCATGTTTGTTTATCCGAATGAGGTAACCTCTGACTTGATCTTGCATGATGTAAAAAAACAACAAAAAAATACAAAACAACAACACAGTAAAAAAATACAAAACAAGAAAAAAATACAAAACAACTAAAACAACCACCACCTACTTAAAAATTGATTTAGTTTCATCAATCCAAGCTTGCTTTTCGTTTACCTTCGCTTGAATAATTGTGAAGTCTTGCAGAATATGGTGAATTGCTTCTTGTTCTCGACGAACACGAGCCTCCCTAGCTTTTATATCCCCTTTCATCCTTTTGATCTCCCTGTCTTCCTCTTCGATCTTTCTCAAATGGACTGCCTTCCTGTCCATAATTTTTTTCCACTCTTCTGTTAGTTCATCTATCTCCTTTTCCTTTTTTGCTATGGCGACCTCGATTTGAGGTGGCATTTTTTCAGGAGTAGACTTAGGGTTTGATGACAATGCCATTTGTGGATGAAATGAGAGAAGAGAAATCAAGAGAGAAAACAATTCAAAGAAAGAAAAAGCAAGAGAGAAATCAAGAAAGAAAGCAAGAGGAAGTGTGAATTGCATCTTACTGGTATTTATGGATGAAATCTCAAACATGCAAATGAATTTCAACCACAAATTTGTCTTCAAAGTACAATAATTGTGGAAAAAAACAGTAAAAGCATGCAAGATTCGTCCAAGTACAGGGGCTGAAAGTGTAATTTTTCAGGGACCAAAAGTGTAAAATTTGGCCCATCGCGGGCAGGGACTGAACTTGCCAACACGGGCAAAGTTGGGGGGCTCCGCGGGGCTTTTGGCCGAAACAGTTTCCCACATGGGCCTGGGGGCCGCGATCGCGGGATCCACCGCGGATTTTTGTGGCATTTCGGTAAGATGGACGAGATTTGTGGCATTTTGGTAAGTTTGGGTCAAACTTGTGGCATTTTAATTAATTTCCCTTTGTGGCATGTTAATATAATAAATGTATAAAATGAAAATTATAAAAATAAAAGGTATAAAGTAAATTTATTTAATTAGTATAGGGGATAAAATGTAAATATTAAAATTATATTGTGTATGTGAGAGGGATCGAGGGGGACAAAAGTTGCAGGGGGTAGGAATAGTATCACCCATACAAAAATGTGGCAGGAAGGTATACTTAGAATTTCCCTAATTTAATTACAAAATAAAATGGACATTGCTATTGACACCTGATAGGAGGTGTTGAATGCATTGAGAATTGAGAATCCTTTAAAACCATCAAATTCCACAATTATTATATAATATAAGAAAAAATATATTAATTAAAATATAATATAAAAAAACTAAAAAAGTTCTTAATATTAATTAAAATAAATTTAAATATCAAAAAAACAAAAAACAACAAACAACAAACAAACAAAAAAACACAAAAAAAACAAAAAATAATAATGATGGAGATAAAGTTAGGGGGTGCCAATAGTGTATGGTAGGGATATCATTAGCCTAGCTCAATAAAATACTCATAAAATTTAAAATGTAAATAAGATGGGGAAATTGACCAAAATAGCCATATAACAAATACATATCGAGAAAATAGCCAAACTCTCTCCGGATTCACCGAAATAGCCACGGGTCCGCACCCGGATCCGGTGCGGACCGCACTCTTACCCAAAACGGTGTCGTTTCAGCCAAAATACCCTAAACCCTAATTCTCGGATCCGGCACCGCAAGTGCGGACCCGACACCGTAAGTGCGGACCCGAGTGGCTGAAACCCTAATTTTTTCACATATATATATATATATATATATACGATTTTTCTCAGAGTTTTTTCCAATACGAAATTTACCAATTTGTTTGAATTTTTTTAGTTGTGTAGATTTTCCAGAAATGAGTTCTTTACCTGATAAAATTAAGCTACGTATTTGGCCTGGGGGTTCTTGGCAACTGAACGGGACGGATTGGGAGTATGCTTCCGCATTCCCGGTAATGCGAGTCATGGTGCCAACCAACATCACACATTCTAAGTTTGTTAGGTGTGTTCAAAGCAGATGTGGATTCGACCCTAATTTTGGTACGACTAAAATAATGTACCAATTTTCTAGCCAACTTTATGAGTTACGAGACACCAACGATGTACAAGCTTTTATGGAATCTGATGCGGCTGTAAGAAATCCACCAACACTTTGTGTTTATATCGAGCTTGCTGACACAAACAATGTTGGTGGTTGTTCCAACAGCGTACGGGAGCCTGATGTGTCTGTTGCTGAGGAGAGTCAATCTTCTTTTTATGTTAGTGGTGGTTCGAACACCGTACGAGAGCCGGATGTGTCTGCTGTTGAGCAGAGTCAAGCTTACGTGCCTCATTTTCAGTCTGAAGATGAGCATCTGTGTGGGTATAATCATGATTTTCTTAGTCCAGTTAATTATGGTTATAGTGACTATAACCCCGAATTTGTTCCGGAGACCCAAGAACCGGTAGAAGAACTACATGAAGAAGAAGAAGAAGAAGACGACGAGTCCCATGTTTACCGTTTGGATATTCCTGGTATAAATCTAAATAAAGAAGACGATGAAGAAGATGAAGAAGAAGAAACCAGTCCTATTAAATCATACGGTGGAATAAATGATTTTTTTGGCCAACCTCCTCCCCTTCCAGACCGGGATGACCATTTCATAACACCTAACCAAGAGCCCGTAGCATATAATCGTAGTAACTTAGTGAATGAAGGGGACTTCTTCCCCACAAAATACGACCTGACCCTCGCCCTCGGAAAAAAGTTTGTTGAAGAGGGTTTCCAGTATTATGTGGAGAGATCTTCAAATACCCGATTCGAAGCGAAGTGTAGGGATGGTAACTGTGATTGGCGTGTGTATGCTGCAAATGTCAAAGATACCACTATGTTCCAGGTACGCAGGATGAAGGACATACACGTTTGTTCAAGGACCCAGATGCATCCTAACCACCGTAACGCCAATATGAGAGTACTGGGTAATATAATCCTGCCTAAAGTACAGGATGAAATCCGTAAACTCCGTGGATCCGACATTGTGAAGGACATCAAGGAGTAATACAACATAGATATCTCGTATTCGCAAGCGTGGCGTGCGAAAGCTTTTGCGCTAGCCTTGGTGCGGGGCAACCCCCACGATTCTTACAGGCGACTCCCTGGGTTTTTCTATAATTTGGAGCTTCAAAACCCTGGTACCTTTTCCCGAATAGAAAGAGATATTACAGGACGTTTTCCCCTTTGTTTTTATGCCCTTGGTTGCGCGGTATGTATTATTTCCTCTTATACAGTCTACACTTTCACTGTACTATAGTATTCTAACGTTTTCAGCATAACTTTTTGTAGATCCGATCGTTTACGAGCTATTTGCGCTCGGTCATTATAATAGACGGTGCTCATTTGAAGGGGCCTTACTTGGGCATAATGTTCTTAGCCGTTGCTATGGACACCAATAATCAAATTTTCATGCTCACTTTCGGAGTTGGTAGGTCTGAGAGTGGAGAGGGATGGTCTTATTTTTTGGCCAACCTGAAGCAGTGTATCGGCGACGGATGTAATCCTTCTTTCCTCACTTTAATTAGCGACGGATGTAATCCTTCTTTCCTCACTTTAATCCCCAAAGTCCCCAACCCGGTAAATCTTGGTGAGTTCCAGCCTATAAGCTTGATAGGGATCTTCTACAAAACAATTGCGAAGGTAATGACGGATAGATTAAAAACGGTAATTGGTAAGATCATAAGCGATATCCAAAGTGCACTCATCAAAGATAGATCCATATTGGATGGGGTGCTCGTTGTAAACGAGGTGATCGATTTTCTCAAAAAGAAGAAGAAAAAGGCGCTAATATTTAAAGTTGATTTTGAAAAAGCGTATGATAGCTTGGAATGGGATTTCCTTGTGGATTACATGAGAAAGATGGGGTTCGGGAATGGATGGATCGGATGGATAGAGACTTGCCTTAGGTCGTCCACAATGTCGATCTTGGTAAATGGTAGTCCAACTAAGGAATTTAGGATGGGGAAAGGTTTGAGGCAAGGCGACCCACTTGCCCCTTTTCTTTTTCTAATTGCGGCGGAAGGGTTACATTTATTATTGGAGCAAGCGGAAAGCACGGGAATTTTTGAATCAAGGTGGGGTCCAACAACATCTCGATTTCACATCTACAATACGCGGATGACATAATCATGTTCGGTAAGTGGTCGACTCGTAACCTTAAAAATCTCATAAAAATACTTAATTGTTTTTTTGAGCTTTCGGGTTTGAATTTTTTTTTTTACACAAAAGTAGAATATATGGAATTGGGGTCCCGGAGGAGGAAGTGAAGACTTGGGCGAAAGGTGTGGGATGTAGCCCCAGGAGTTTGCCTTTAATATATTTGGGTCTCCCGGTAGGTGCTAACATGGGGCGATTAGCAAATTGGAACATGGTAATTGAAAAAGTTCGGAAAAGGCTTGAGTCGTGGAAAACGAGACTTATATCCTTTGGAGGTCGGCTAACTTTGGTAAAATCGGTTACAGGTAGCCTACCATTATACTTCTTCTCCTTATTTCGTTCTCCGAGTGGTGTGTTAAAAGAACTAGAAAGAGTGAGGTGTCGGTTTTTTTTTTGGGGGGGGGGGGGGAGTGGAGAGGATGCGCTTGAGAGAAAAAAATTAGTTTGGGTCAATTGGGACAAAACCTTGAGAGATTTTAAAAAAGGTGGTCTTAATATAGGGAGTCTAAAGTCTCTAAATTGGGGACTTTGGGGGAAATGGTGGTGGCGGTTCAAAGTGGAAAATAACTCTTTTTGGGTACGGGTTATTAAAAGCATTTACGGGGATGGGGGGGGCTTGGAGAAAAAATCTTGTGTTTTTGGTGAAGGTTCGACGTGGAAAAATATAGCTCGGACAGGTGCGGAGTTGGATAAAGCCGGAGTCAAATTCACAAACTCATTCGGTATGAAGGTTGGAGGCGGAGAAGACACAAAATTATGGAAGCAAATATGGACCGGTACGGACACGCTGGAAAACAGCTTCCCACGACTATTTAGACTAGAAACGGATCCTAATGTAACGATAGCGGAAAGAGGCTCGTGGATAAACGCAAGATGGCAGTGGGAGTGGAAGTGGAGACGAACGCCAAGAGGAAGAGAAGCGGGAGAGCTGGAAGACCTTAAACGTCAGATAGAGAACTTTCAACCGGAGATGGGTGGCAAAGATAAACACGTATGGAATCTGGATATCTCGTCTACTTTCAGTACAAAAAAACTTCGAGAACTTTTGGAAGAAGCAAGTACAACTGCGGAAGCTGCCGACGACCAAACAAATTGGCTAAAAATGGTTCCAAGGAAAGTTTGTATATTCATTTGGCGGGTAAAAAAAGGAAGGGTCCCTTGTCGAACAATACTCGACAAAATGGGTATTGATTTAGACTCCGTTCTTTGCCCGATATGTAATGAGACTCCGGAATCCTTGGATCATGCATTGGTAGGTTGTTCCGAAGTCAAAAATTTGTGGAAGGCAGTCGGAAAATGGTGGAATAAAAACCTTGATAATGTTCATACAATTGGAGAATTACTCCAAGACGAATCGGAATTTGGACGCATTGGAAGCCATGGCGATATTTGGGTAGGAGTCAAGTGGGCGATGATTTACTTCATATGGTTGCATCGAAACAGAAAGGTTTTCGACAACGACGTAAGTAAAATTGGCGATAGGTTCTTCGAGTTTCAAAGAAGAGTGTTCGAGTGGTTCAAAAGCAGGAGTAAAAGATGCTCGATGGATTGGAAAATTTGGCTCACAAAACCGTCAAAAGTTTTATGAATCGGTTGCAACGGATGCGTATGGCTTGGGTGTTCGAGGAATGGCTGCTACGGTTGGAAGGATGGTGGGAGTTTAGTCATTTACTCCTCGCAATCTGGCTACTCTTCCTGTCTATACTCCACTGCAGTAAGGTTTGGCCTACTGGAAGAGGTTTTCATAATACTTTTTGTAGGGATTGGTTGTAATCTGTTTTGAATTAGTTTTCTGGGTTCGGTGGTGTCCTTGTGGACTATTTTCTTTTGTATGATTAATAATATTTCTGCCTTAAAAAAACAAGTTTTTTAGGACATTTCAATATAAAAACGTCGCATTAGCTATTTTATACAATATTATTTGAAAAGTATCCTCAAAATGATGGATTTATAGAACACTTTCTCAAAAAAAATATGTATATATAAAATAGCTAATGTGATATTTTGTATTAAAAATATCCCAAAAACGTCCTATAAACTTATTACTACGCCTTTAAATAAAACGGTTTAATTTTTGGTCCTATGAAGAATGTCTTATAAAGTAGTCTATTAGGATGCTTAAAAGTTAATTGGATCTCATATATACACCCGATTTTGTTGTAGTGTGTTCAGTCATTGATCTTCTTCCAAATCGAAATCTTACAATAAATTTCATTTTTAACATCTTATATAAGATTTGTATATTATGTTGTCATCAGGAAAACGACCATAGACATTTAATTGTAATCATTAGTTTTTATGAAACTAAATATAGTTAATATTACAAGCAATCTCATATGTACAGCTAATTACATAAGAGGGTTTAAATGGGAACAATAAAATGGGTAGAAATGTGGAAACACGAAAATAAATAAATAAAATATAGTTATCAAATTAAAACTAATAAAATACTCTTTTTTTTACAATTTGTTTAGCTTCAATTTAATTATATATTGTATATTTTTTATTTAAACATATGGAGAAGTTTTCTAGTTTAAAAAATGTAAGTTAATCACATACCATAGATCAAAATCATTCAATGGTTAAGGATCTATTTCCATAATTTTAACATTTTTCTCCCGATTCAACCTCCATATATATATATATATATATGGATTAAATCAAGTGAGAACCAAAAAAAGATTGAGAACTGTGAGAACCGATCTAAGTCATAATTTGGTTTTGATCATATGGTTTTAATTAAAACATGTTTCATCACATGAAAAGGGCATCATCGTCATTTTGGTAATTGAGATTCACCATATGAAACACATTATTTCACCACATGAAATAAAAACAAAATTTTCATAAATGTGATATTTCATATATATGTGATACAGGGAGAATTCGAGAGTTAATAAGCGTTTTCACAAATAATTGAAAAAAAGATAAATGAGGTCGAAAAGGAAAACGAGTCCGAAAGAGGCTCGGAATTTGGCATCGAAGAAGAATCAAACAGCCCCTACCGGTAGTTACGCCGAGACTTAAGTCCCAATACAAGTACCGATGACTACCGGGTAGATTTCTTTCTTTATTTTAATTATTTTAAGTTAGGATAATTATTATTGGTCTTAATATTATTTATTTATTTTATAACTAGATTACGATTATTATTTAGTTTCCTTTTATTAATTATTTAAATAGTTCTTTAGTTGGTTTAGGATTAGAGTTAGATTTGAATTTAATTCATAGCTATCTCTTAGTTATTTAAGACTATAAATAGGGTTGTTAGGTTTCTTTGTTAAACAATTCAATTATTCAATAAACTTTACGTTTTAAGAGTTTTCTCTTAGTTTTTCGAGTATTATGTTTCATAATCTCGTTATTAAAAGGGATTTTGACGCTTGTCGATCCTTCCGCAAATCTACGCTGCGTCAAGTGGTATCAGAGCAGGATTCACCTGTCTTTTCACCATCAATGGCAAATCAACAGCCCGCTACCAAAGCAGAATTGGTTGAGTCGGATGTGGCCTTATCCACAACACTCGTGAATCTGACAGCGGTTGTTAATAGGCTTCAACCTAACATCATCAACGACCAACGTCGGAGAAAAGACAGGTTTGAAGGACCGGTTAGGGTTCCGCACGATGGCAACCACAACCAGGTTAATCTCTCGAGTTCCGAATCCGAAGAGGAGGAGGAAGACTCCCAAGAAAAGATCCATATTGTACTTCAACGAATACTCCTTTCGTCAAAAGAAAATTACCAACACGAAGATCTTTTTCGATCGCATTGTTCGGTGCACAAAAAGGTATGTAACTTAGTTATTGATAATGGAAGTTGTGTGAACCTCGTATCCAAAAAATTAGTCGATTACTTTAACCTACCTACTCAACCACATGAAGCTCCTTATTCTCTTGGGTGGGTCAAGGACGGTTTTCACGTTAGAGTCACTCAAACTTCTCGGGTACCTATCTCAATTGGAAAACAATATCGAGAAGAGGTCCTATGTGATGTCCTTGATATGGACGCTTGCCACATTCTTTTGGGTCAACCGTGGCAACTCGATAATAATGCCACTTACAAGCGCCGACATAACATCGTACTATTCCGTTGGGGTGACCTAAAGATCATCATGACACCGGTTAATAGCTTCGATGAAAGCCCCAACAAGAAGAGCAACAACAATAATCGTATTATGGGTTTGATTTCTTCCCTAGTCAATCAACCGCCCATTCCGGAAAAACCACCGGAAAAAGAAGAAGTCTTGCCGGACAAGGGTGAAGATAAAATCGCTCCTCTCGAAACCGAGTCACACCATGAAACCTATACCGATCCGAAAGAGTCGACAACAGATTTCGGGTCCCCGGTCAAAGGAACCGAAAGGAAGCTAATGAAAGACATTCCCGAGCCAACGGAACCTTTGCTGCAAAAAGTCAAGCAGGTTAATCCCGAAGATTTTTCCGTTGTTCTCGCACCCAAAACTCCGGTTCAAACCGAAACAATTTCCGGTAAAGTTACTCTGGTCTCTTACCCTTTCGAGTTTGATAAAATATCGCTCGTATGGAAACGATTGCGACAACCTCCGTTGGAATTTAAAGAATCGTCAAATTTTTGGAATTTTGGAAGCCAAGTTGTGAATCCAAACGTTTTCAAAAAACGGATGTTCTACGACTCGGGTGAAGACGTTTTTCAAGTGAACTCGAGGACGAGTTCTTTTCAAGTGAGGGTGACTGATACAGGGAGAATTCGAGAGTTAATAAGCGTTTTCACAAATAATTGGAAAAAAGATAAATGAGCTCGAAAAGGAAAACGAGCCCGAAAGAGGCTCAGAATTTGGCATCGAAGAAGAATCAAACAGCCCCTACCGGTAGTTACGCCGAGACTTAAGTCCCAATACAAGTACCGATGACTACCGGATAGATTTCTTTCTTTATTTTAATTATTTTAAGTTAGGATAATTATTATTGGTTTTAATATTATTTATTTATTTTATAACTAGATTATGATTATTATTTAGTTTCCTTTTATTAATTATTTAAATAGTTCTCTAGTTGGTTTAGGATTAGGGTTAGATTTGAATTTAATTCATAGCTATCTCTTAGTTATTTAAGACTATAAATAGGGTTGTTAGGTTTCTTTGTTAAACAATTCAATTATTCAATAAACTTTACGTTTTAAGAGTTTTCTCTTAGTTTTTCGAGTATTATGTTTCATAATCTCGTTATTAAAAGGGATTTTGACGCTTGTCGATCCTTCCGCAAATCTACGCTGCGTCAAGTGGTATCACAGCAGGATTCACCTGTCTTTTCACCATCAATGGCAGATCAACAGCCTGCTACCAAAGCAGACTTGGTTGAGTCGGATGTGGCCTTATCCACAACACTCGCGAATCTGACATCGGTTGTTAATAGGCTTCAACCTAACATCATCAACGACCAACGTCGGAGAAAAGATAGGTTTGAAGGACCGGTTAGGGTTCCGCACGATGGCAACCACAACCAGGTTAATCTCTCGAGTTCCGAATCCGAAGAGGAGGAGGAAGACTCCCAAGAAAAGATCCATATTGTACTTCAACGAATACTCCTTTCGTCAAAAGAAAATTACCAACACGAAGATCTTTTTCGATCGCATTGTTCGGTGCACAAAAAGGTATGTAACTTAGTTATTGATAATGGAAGTTGTGTGAACCTCGTATCAAAAAAACTAGTCGATTACTTTAACCTACCTACTCAACCACATGAAGCTCCTTATTCTCTTGGGTGGGTCAAAGACGGTTTTCACGTTAGAGTCACTCAAACTTCTCGGGTACCTATCTCAATTGGAAAACAATATCGAGAAGAGGTCCTATGTGATGTCCTTGATATGGACGCTTGCCACATTCTATTGGGTCAACCGTGGCAACTCGATAATAATGCCACTTACAAGCGCCGACATAACATCGTACTATTCCGTTGGGGTGACCTAAAGATCATCATGACACCGGTTAATAGCTTCGATGAAATCCCCAACAAGAAGAGCAACAACAATAATCGTATTATGGGTTTGATTTCTTCCCTAGTCAATCAACCGCCCATTCCGGAAAAACCACCGGAAAAAGAAGAAGTCTTGCCGGACAAGGGTGAAGATAAAATCGCTCCTCTCGAAACCGAGTCACACCATGAAACCTATACCGATCCGAAAGAGTCGACAACAGATTTCGGGTCCCCGGTCAAAGGAACCGAAAGGAAGCTAATGAAATACATTCCCGAGCCAACAGAACCTTTGCTGCAAAAAGTCAAGCAGATTAATCCCGAAGATTTTTCCGTTGTTCTCGCACCCAAAACTCCGGTTCAAACCGAAACAATTTCCGGTAAAGTTACTCTGGCCTCTTACCCTTTCGAGTTTGATAAAACATCGCTCGTATGGAAACGATTGCGACAACCTCCGTTGGAATTTAAAGAATCGTCAAATTTTTGGAATTTTGGAAGCCAAGTTGTGAATCCAAACGTTTTGAAAAAACGGATGTTCTACGACTCGGGTGAAGACGTTTTTCAAGTGAACTCGAGGACGAGTTCTTTTCAAGTGAGGGTGACTGATACAGGGAGAATTCGAGAGTTAATAAGCGTTTTCACAAATAATTGGAAAAAAGATAAATGAGCTCGAAAAGGAAAACGAGCCCGAAAGAGGCTCGGAATTTGGCATCGAAGAAGAATCAAACAGCCCCTACCGGTAGTTACGCCGAGACTTAAGTCCCAATACAAGTACCGATGACTACCGGATAGATTTCTTTCTTTAATTTAATTATTTTAAGTTAGGATAATTATTATTGGTTTTAATATTATTTATTTATTTTATAACTAGATTATGATTATTATTTAGTTTCCTTTTATTAATTATTTAAATAGTTCTCTAGTTGGTTTAGGATTAGGGTTAGATTTGAATTTAATTCATAGCTATCTCTTAGTTATTTAAGACTATAAATAGGGTTGTTAGGTTTCTTTGTTAAACAATTCAATTATTCAATAAACTTTACGTTTTAAGAGTTTTCTCTTAGTTTTTCGAGTATTATGTTTCATAATCTCGTTATTAAAAGGGATTTAGACGCTTGTCGATCCTTCCGCAAATCTACGCTGCGTCAATATGTTATATCACCACATGAAACCAAACACCAAATGTTATTTCACCATATGAAACCAAACGTCATGTTATTTCACCACATGAAACCAAACACCATATGTTATTTCACCTCATGAAACCAAACAACATATGTTATTTCACCACATGAAACCAAACACTATATGTTATTTCATCACATGAAACCAAACATCTTCAATCCCTCTTTCATGAATAACGTCAACGACATCTTATGCTGCACGCGATGGCCGATCACGACAGAGAGGCGGTGTCAGAGCAACACTGCTGTCGCGATCGACTTCATCTGTAAGTAAGCCAAGTCTTTCCCTAAACAAATTGTGACATGCGTTGAACGAGACGAATTTGTATTGATCCTTGATGTCGCTTTTTTCCCGTCCTTCGATAACCATCTTTGCGGTTTGAATTCCAAAACATCATCTCCCCAACGCTTGACATTTAAAATCTGTAAACAGATCTGAAGAAGAAAATAAGAAACTTTTTTCATCGAGAACAACCTCAAATTTTGGATATTTTCTTCAGTAAAAATCCAAATTGAATCGGGGAAAAAAATCGAACCTGATAGAAAAACATAATCTCAGCCAAAACTTGATGGTTTCTTTAGAGAATCGAATCTTGATCGGCGGATCAGACATAAAATATGAACCCTAAAACACAAACCCAACAATTTGAATACTGTGAGGAAAATAACATTCAATCAATTAATGGGGATGTGAGAAGAGAGAGAGAGAGAGAGAGAGAGAGAGAGAGAGAGAGGGGAAGCTTGCTAACATCATCAGAATACCCACTTCTATGAAACACATGAGCACCGGTTCTTGATTTGGCCATCGATGGAGCTGACGGGGTCGAACCAAATATGAATTTGGTCTAAGGCTTTTAATACCCAATATACCCTTTCAGTTTTAATTTCAGTCCATAATAACTCATGAACTTCTAATTTATTTCAAAATTGGCATTACCTTTAACGACCATAGATTAAAATCAATTAATGGTTTAGATGGGTTTTCACGGTTCTCAACCTATTTTTGGTTCTCATTTGATTATCGTTCTATATATATATATATATAAGAGAATGTAGGAGAGAGAGTTAAGGAGAATGCTTATTTCATATTTATCTTTTTTCTCATAATTTTGATTTATTTTTAAATCATTTCACCACATTAAATGCTAAAGCTTTTCATTTTCTTTTTTAATTTAAGTTAAAATCATTTGTACCCTACTAAATTTAAACTAGAAATCATTTGTACCCTACATTAAATGCTAAAGCTAAAGTGAGTTTCGGAGAGTGTGTCGAATTGCTAAAGCTCAGGTGAGTTCCCTTATACCCTACTAAATTTGAAAATGATTTGTGAATGTTTTAAATGATTGAATTTGGTATCATGATGATAATATGCATGTGTCACATTTGAAATGAAATATGATCTTTATGCATTATGAAAGTATTTTCCTACGTACGCGTTGATTGCATGTTCTCATGAGTTACTGTAATATGTGGAGTCAGGTTGCACAGTGGGGAGGTGGACCTTAGATTGTCAAGAATCCTTGGAGAGTTGATTAGACCGTGTGCATCGAATCCGTTTCTTGTGCACACGGACATGGCATCTTCTGGGAGTCGTGGGGATCTATTGGTGGCCCCGAGTGTTAACATCACATGAGGTGATGGGAGTTGAGACCACTGTGCAAATACTCAAGTGATGTTGATTGGTTGAAATGATTTTTTGATGGGCCTTTTTGGCGGTTTGTATAATGCTAAATGTGGTTTGTTAAACTGTTTTCGAGAGGGAATTCACTAGACCTCAAGGTCTAACCCTCGTTTTTCCAAAACTAAAATCATTTTCAGGTAAGAGTTTTGTATGGGGTTTCATCTGAAGAAGATGTAAAGAGGTGACGCTGTAGAAGAGGTATAGTCTAGTGGAGGCTAGTAGTTCACCGCCGGGTTTTCCGTAGCATCTCAGTTGTGAAGGTGTTTATCCGCTGCATACCTAGAATCAGAATGGATGTAACTTGTATACTTTGGGACCGATTTTGATTGTAATATTGAGAATATTGTTTTATTGAATTTGGGTTGTTACACATATTTATACTACTTTTTACTATATTATACATATCTATAACTTATTAATGTGTTTGTACTTTAAAATCTAACTAAACATGTTCATATATATATATATATATATAGGGAAGGGTTCAATTGAGAAGTCTAAATATTTTGAGAAATAGAGAAGTGATCATATCCATTGGATTAAATAATCCACGGTCAAGAAATTCGCGTTACACCTGATTAATGCACGCGTCCACATTAATTAATAAACGACGCTCAGGGGTATTTAGGGTAGTTTCGTAAAAAATACGCGGGACAGGTTCATATATGAATTTGTGTGATTCATATATGAACCTTTGTGTTCATATATGAACCTTTGTAATTCACATATAAAATATTTTTAACTAATTCATATATGAACCATTGTGATTCATATATGAACCTTTGTGATTCATATATGAATAAGTTAATTTGTTCATATGAGAATTAGTTAAAAAAATTCATATATAAATCATTAAGGTTCATATATGAACACAAAGGTTCATATATGAATTAGTTAAAAAAAGTTTATATGTAAATTACAAAGGTTCATATATGAACACAAAGATTCATATACGAATCAGTTAATTGGTTCAACTGATTCATATATGAACCTACAATTAATTAGTTTCATATATGAAACACAAAGGTTCATATATGAATCACAAGATTCATATATGAATTAGTTATAAAGAGCTCATATGTGAATTACAAAGGTTCATATATGAACGTATAGTTCATATGTGAATCACACAGATTCATATATGAACTCACCCGTGTTTTTTGTAAACGGGATGACTAATTACCAAAATACCCTTTCGTGTTCAAAATCAGCGCATTTAATCGAAGAGTCACGATCACTTCTCTATTTATCAAAATATTTAGACTTCTCAAATGAACCTAACACTATATATATATATAAAAGGTAAAGGTTAGCCTTATTTAGAGCAAAAAGTTGATTATCGGCAACCTCAACCGTCCCACATGAAACCTGCCTTCAATGACACTAATGTGATGGGACATTTTTGGCTCAATTAGCGGCTAAGGCTAGCGGAGGCGCCCAAGAATGACCGTTCTTGAGCCTGTCTTGTATTTGGTAAAGTCATTCTGCCTTTTTGTCTACTATACTCTACCTCGAAGACAGGTTTAGCCATGTTAATACTACAAAATACTTCATAAAATTATTAAACAAAAAAATCTCTCACGCTCACGGAAAACCTCACAAAGTCACAAATTTAAATTTATTTTTTTGGAAAGGGTGTCCTAGGTTATGCCTAGACTAATCCCTTGCCAAATTATGGCTGTAAGACATCAGCACTGATTAAACCTTAGTGGCTACAATTGTTGTGTACGTCTGAATTAGAACCCTGGGCAGATGAGATATTCCACCACATCCCCCAATGCCTTAACCAGTACGCCACAACCCTTGTGGTTCTCAAATTTAAAATTATTAGAAATGAAAAATATATATTACAATATCATTAATAAATATAAACATGAAGAAAACCAAAACATAAGAATCATGTGAACTCGATTATGTGGATGCAAATTTGGCCACTAAATATTTAAACCAAAAATAGATCAAACACCTACTTAAATAAATACATTGGTTTAATATCAAAATAAAATACTCATAAAATTTTAAATCTTACCTACCTACCTAAATGTAGAAAGGCTGGGTCCCATATGCCATAATAAATCACTCTGAATATGCCAGGTCGGTTGGACGTGTTTAATTCTTTCTATTTTAAATAAATACATTGATTTAAGGGTGTTGCTAACCCTATCCCTGCCAACTTTCATACCCCTGCCATTTTTGTCTCCTCTCACAAACAACATCAACAAAATATAATTACATTTTATACCCTTTTAATTATTTAATAAATTTACTTTATACCTTTTACTTTTTCAATTTTCATTTTACACCCTCATCATATTAACACATATAATCGTATATTAGCTAAAATACGTTTAAAAAATACGTTTTAGTTTTAACAAATTACACCATTATAATCATCTCTTCGATACGTTCGAAATGAGCCTAACATTGAATATTTTTGATTTAATTATTTTATTATATATCGTATATATACTAAACAAAAATATTTTTTATATTTACAATTCATACACATATAGTTAATTATTTTATTATATATCGACCCGAAGCAATCCGAATTCCAAAACCCAAAAATTGAGAACCAAATGCACGGCTCCGCTAACGTTTTAGGACGAAATCTTGATATTTTTTAGCATGAAAATAAAAGTGTTATATTGTTTATTTGTGGTGAGGAAAAGAAATAAGCAAATAAGTCAAAAAAATAAGCAATCCCAACGTGATATATCTCGATTTTAATGTTCTAAATTATTTTAATTGGTTTTGAGAAAACGATCAAAGTTTTTTTATAAATTTGTTTAAAGAATAACGTTTTTTAAGGAGTTCATGATTTGAGGATTTGAAAGTGGTTGGAGATAAGGATTAGTTAATAAGAGTCCACGATTTAAGGATTTGAAAGTTGTTAAAAAGTATTTTCTTAACGTATTTTAGTTAATATTGGGTTCATTTTGAAATAATATAATTAAATTAAAAAATAAGAAGGTATCGACGAATAATAATATAATTAAGTCAAAAAATAACGTAAAGGTATGACATATATAATATAATAAATAAATAAATATTCAATATTGAACTCATTTTAACAAGTTACACCATGATAATCGTCTCTTCGATACGTTCGAAATAAGCCTAATATTGAATTTTTTGGAATAAAAAGTATTTTTGTTTATAAATGCGACATCACGGGTTGGTGGGTTGGGTCGGTTTGGTTTGGGGTTAACCCGTTATCAACCCAATATATGCGGGTTGGTGAAAAATAGTATCGATATGTGTACAAAATAAGAAGGTATCGACGAATAACAATATAAAAAAATAACGTAAACGTATGACGTATAATAATATAATTAAATAAAAAAATAAAAAAAATGAAGTGTGTGAGGGAGGGGGTATACAAAATATTGTTAATCATAGTTCGCTAACGTTTTAGAACGAAATCTTAATATGTTTTAAATTTATACTAGAAGTCTACTCGTGCAATACAGCGTGATATATCTCGATTTTAATGTTCTAAATTATTTTAATTGGTTTTGAGAAAACGATCAAAGTTTTTTTATAAAGTTGTTTAAAAAATTACGTTTTTTGAGGAGTTCATGATTTGAGGATTTGAAAGTGGTTAGAGGTAAAGACTAATTAATAAAAGTCCACGAGTTAAGGATTTGAAAGTTATTTCGACCCGACATTAACCCGGAACTGATCATTCCGACCTGAAAATTAAAGGAGAAGAGATATAAAGTAAATAAACAGTATTTTTAACGTATTTTAGTTAATATTGGGCTCATTTCGAAATAATATAATTAAATAAAAAAATAAGAAACTATCGACGAATAACAATATAAAAAAATAACGTAAACGTATGACATATAATAGTATAACTTGTTAAAATTAAAAAATATTGGGCTTATTTCGAAGGTATCGACGAGACGATTATAATGGTATAACTTGTTAAAATTAAAAAATCTTTTTTTAACGTATTTTAGTTAATATACGATTATATGTGTTAATATAATAAATATGTAAAATGAAAAATAGAAACTAAAAGGTATAAAGTAAATTTATTAAATAAGTATAGGGGTGTAAAATGTAAGTTTTAAATAAAAAATAATAAAAAAAAGTGTGTGAGAGGGGGTATACAAAAGGGAAATTAATTAAAATGCCACAAGTTTGACCCAAACTTACCAAAATGCCACAAATCTCGCTTATCTTATCGAAATGCCACAAAAAACCGCGGTGGATCCCGCGATCGCGAGCCCCAGGCCCACGTGGCACCAAAGTTTGCCCACTTTGCCCGCGTTGGTCCCTCAAGAATGCCCGTGGCCCACCTTTCCCCCCTCAAGAATGCCCGTGTTGGCAGTTTTGGTCCCTGCCCACGTTGGGATCCCGCGATCGCGGGCTAACCCGCCACGCGTCGGCCCAGGGTTAACCCTAAGTTTTTTTTGAAGACAAAAACCCTAATTTTTACACTTTTGGTCCCTGAAAAATTACACTTTCAGCCCCTGTACTTGCACGAATCTTGCATGCTTTTACTGTTTTTTTCCACAATTATTGTACTTTAAAGACCAATTTGTGGTTGAAATTCATTTGCATGTTTGAATCAATGTTAAATCAGTGTTTTTGGAATACCAGTTTGTGGATGAAATGAGAGATTGGTTGTCATCAATGTTGGTTGTTTCATTCATAAATAGATGTAAATTGCAATCCATAATCCACACACCGATTTCATACTTCTTTCTTGATTTCTTTCTGCAATATTTTGTGTTTGAGATACTACTGAAAAAATGAGTTCATCTGTTGCAAAAGCTAAGCTATTTTTCTGTTACGATGGTGAATGGGTGGAAGACAACAATGAGTGAAATTTTGTTTATAAATCTAAGCATGGTGTAAAAGTGCCAGTAAACTATACTTATCAGAAATTTCTTGCATACGCCATGCAAAAATGTGGAATCAACCCTTCTGCTGTTTGCAAGTCAGAAATTTCTTGCATACGCCATCCATAAGCGCCGCAATCTCTGCCATCTACCCAAACGCCCCTCACGCCATATGCTGTCGACATTTGGAGATGAACGCCAAATCCAAGGACAAACGTATTACGACCAACAAGAATGTCTACTGGGCGGCATGCAGAGCATATACGGATCGGGAGTTTAACAAGTACATGAATATGCTACGACATAGTGCCGACGAAGCAGCCAAAGTCTTTGACGATGCTGGACCGGAGAGGTGGTCCGCGGCCCATTTTCCTGGACAACGGTATGACATTCTAACCTCGAATAGTGCAGAGTCTGTGAATGCACTCTCCCGTTTTACGCGTAGATGTCCGATTGTTAATCTTATGGACTACTTTAGGGCCTTTCAACAAGAGTGGTACCAAATTCGATGCCTAAAAGGAGCTGAGATGCAAAATGCACTCACACCAACGGCGGAGAAGATCGTTCAGTACAGGGCGCGTCGTTCGGCGACATGGCCGGTAAAAACAATCGGGTATGGGAAGTACGAGGTGCATGATGACTATCTTCACGCAATTGTGAATATGGAAGACCACCTTTGTTCGTGTCGCGAATGGGATAAATCTGGGTTACCGTGTGGCCATGCCATCGTTGCAGCAAGACATACGGGTCGTAGAGATTGCAGCGACTTGGCTGTTTGTTTCTTCACGTCCGAATATTACCGGAGAACTTACGTGGAGGTAATAAACCCAGCTGGACCCCCTACAGCATGGGTGTATCCACCCGACGCGCTTCCGCCATGCTATCCACCTTTAATCGATAAGAATAGAGCCGGGATACCGAGAAAGAACGACCGACGTCCATCACGTGGTGAAAGTTCGATACAGCGAAGATGTACTCGGTGCCAATGCGTAGGACACACTCGTGGAGAGTGTCCAAATCCCGCCCCTTCAACCGTGCCAAGGAGACATTCAGTCAGTCACACCCCGGGCCCGTCACAGCTTGAACCATATGGAACAAACACATATGATACTGTTGATCTAAACGCTGATTTGTAAATGATATATATATTCATATTATATATATACACATACATATGCTTCTAAATGAACATTGATAACACAGCTAGTTTGTAAATGATATATATATATTCATATTATATATACACACATACATATGCTTCTAAATGAACATTGATAACACAGCTAGTTTGTAAATGATATATATATATATTCATATTATATATACACACATACATATGTTTCTAAATTAACATTGATAACACAGCTAGTTTGTAAATGATATATATATATATATTTATATTATATATACACACATACATATGCTTCTAAATGAACATTGATAACACAACTAGTTTGTAAATGATATATATATATTCATATTATATATATACACATACATATGCTTCTAAATGAACATTGATAACACAACTAGTTTGTATTCCATCCAACAAGCTCTTCATCTTCAATCTTTCTGGCCCTTCTTCAACGGCTTCTGCTTTTGCAACCACGTATGGCCATTGTGTACCACAACCCGGACACACTTTAGCAAATGAGTTGAGGGTTGTCATATATTCTACAAGAGGAGTGGGCCCACGTGGATAGAGTACGGCTACCAAAATCTAGCATCCTTAACAAAAAAAAACCCCATGTTTGTTTATCCGAATGAGGTAACCTCTGACTTGATCTTGCATGATGTAAAAAAACAACAAAAAAAATACAAAACAACAACACAGTAAAAAAAATACAAACAACAACACAGTAAAAAAATACAAAACAAGAAAAAAATACAAAACAACTAAAACAACCACCACCTACTTAAAAATTGATTTAGTTTCATCAATCCAAGCTTGCTTTTCGTTTACCTTCGCTTGAATAATTGCGAAGTCTTGCAGAATATGGTGAATTGCTTCTTGTTCTCGACGAACACGAGCCTCCCTAGCTTTTATATCCCCTTTCATCCTTTTGATCTCCCTGTCTTCCTCTTCGATCTTTCTCAAATGGACTGCCTTCCTGTCCATAATTTTTTTCCACTCTTCTGTTAGTTCATCTATCTCCTTTTCCTTTTTTGCTATGGCGACCTCGATTTGAGGTGGCATTTTTTCAGGAGTAGACTTAGGGTTTGATGACGATGCCATTTGTGGATGAAATGAGAGAAGAGAAATCAAGAGAGAAAACAATTCAAAGAAAGAAAAAGCAAGAGAGAAATCAAGAAAGAAAGCAAGAGGAAGTGTGAATTGCATCTTACTGGTATTTATGGATGAAATCTCAAACATGCAAATGAATTTCAACCACAAATTTGTCTTCAAAGTACAATAATTGTGGAAAAAAACAGTAAAAGCATGCAAGATTCGTCCAAGTACAGGGGCTGAAAGTGTAATTTTTCACGGACCAAAAGTGTAAAATTTGGCCCATCGCGGGCAGGGACTGAACTTGCCAACACGGGCAAAGTTGGGGGGCTCCGCGGGGCTTTTGGCCGAAACAGTTTCCCACATGGGCCTGGGGGCCGCGATCGCGGGATCCACCGCGGATTTTTGTGGCATTTCGGTAAGATGGACGAGATTTGTGGCATTTTGGTAAGTTTGGGTCAAACTTGTGGCATTTTAATTAATTTCCTTTTGTGGCATGTTAATATAATAAATGTATAAAATGAAAATTATAAAAATAAAAGGTATAAAGTAAATTTATTTAATTAGTATAGGGGATAAAATGTAAATATTAAAATTATATTGTGTATGTGAGAGGGATCGATGGGGGACAAAAGTTGCAGGGGGTAGGAATAGTATCACCCATACAAAAATGTGGCAGGAAGGTATACTTAGAATTTCCCTAATTTAATTACAAAATAAAATGGACATTGCTATTGACACCTGATAGGAGGTGTTGAATGCATTGAGAATTGAGAATCCTTTAAAACCATCAAATTCCACAATTATTATATAATATAAGAAAAAATATATTAATTAAAATATAATATAAAAAAACTAAAAAAGTTCTTAATATTAATTAAAATAAATTTAAATATCTAAAAAAACAAAAAACAACAAACAACAAACAAACAAAAAAACACAAAAAAACAAAAAATAATAATGATGGAGATAAAGTTAGGGGGTGCCAATAGTGTATGGTAGGGATATCATTAGCCTAGCTCAATAAAATACTCATAAAATTTAAAATGTAAATAAGATGGGGAAATTGACCAAAATAGCCATATAACAAATACATATCGAGAAAATAGCCAAACTCTCTCCGGATTCACCGAAATAGCCACGGGTCCGCACCCGGATCCGGTGCGGACCGCACTCTTACCCAAAACGGTGTCGTTTCAGCCAAAATACCCTAAACCCTAATTCTCGGATCCGGCACCGCAAGTGCGGACCCGACACCGTAAGTGCGGACCCGAGTGGCTGAAACCCTAATTTTTTCATATATATATATATATATACGATTTTTCTCAGAGTTTTTTCCAATACGAAATTTACCAATTTGTTTGAATTTTTTTAGTTGTGTAGATTTTCCAGAAATGAGTTCCTTACCTGATAAAATTAAGCTACGTATTTGGCCTGGGGGTTCTTGGCAACTGAACGGGACGGATTGGGAGTATGCTTCCGCATTCCCGGTAATGCGAGTCATGGTGCCAACCAACATCACACATTCTAAGTTTGTTAGGTGTGTTCAAAGCAGATGTGGATTCGACCCTAATTTTGGTACGACTAAAATAATGTACCAATTTTCTAGCCAACTTTATGAGTTACGAGACACCAACGATGTACAAGCTTTTATGGAATCTGATGCGGCTGTAAGAAATCCACCAACACTTTGTGTTTATATCGAGCTTGCTGACACAAAAAATGTTGGTGGTTGTTCCAACAGCGTACGGGAGCCTGATGTGTCTGTTGCTGAGGAGAGTCAATCTTCTTTTTATGTTAGTGGTGGTTCGAACACCGTACGAGAGCCGGATGTGTCTGCTGTTGAGCAGAGTCAAGCTTACGTGCCTCATTTTCAGTCTGAAGATGAGCATGTGTGTGGGTATAATCATGATTTTCTTAGTCCAGTAAATTATGGTTATAGTGACTATAACCCCGAATTTGTTCCGGAGACCCAAGAACCGGTAGAAGAACTACATGAAGAAGAAGAAGACGACGAGTCCCATGTTTACCGTTTGGATATTCCTGGTATAAATCTAAATAAAGAAGACGATGAAGAAGATGAAGAAGAAGAAACCAGTCCTATTAAATCATACGGTGGAATAAATGATTTTTTTGGCCAACCTCCTCCCCTTCCAGACCGGGATGACCATTTCATAACACCTAACCAAGAGCCCGTAACATATAATCGTAGTAACTTAGTCAATGAAGGGGACTTCTTCCCCACAAAATACGACCTGACCCTCGCCCTCGGAAAAAAGTTTGTTGAAGAGGGTTTCCAGTATTATGTGGAGAGATCTTCAAATACCCGATTCGAAGCGAAGTGTAGGGATGGTAACTGTGATTGGCGTGTGTATGCTGCAAATGTCAAAGATACCACTATGTTCCAGGTACGCAGTATGAAGGACATACACGTTTGTTCAAGGACCCAGATGCATCCTAACCACCGTAACGCCAATATGAGAGTACTGGGTAATATAATCCTGCCTAAAGTACAGGATGAAATCCGTAAACTCCGTGGATCCGACATTGTGAAGGACATCAAGGAGTAATACAACATAGATATCTCGTATTCGCAAGCGTGGCGTGCGAAAGCTTTTGCGCTAGCCTTGGTGCGGGGCAACCCCCACGATTCTTACAGGCGACTCCCTGGGTTTTTCTATAATTTGGAGCTTCAAAACCCTGGTACCTTTTCCCGAATAGAAAGAGATATTACAGGACGTTTTCACCTTTGTTTTTATGCCCTTGGTTGCGCGGTATGTATTATTTCCTCTTATACAGTCTACACTTTCACTGTACTATAGTATTCTAACGTTTTCAGCATAACTTTTTGTAGATCCGATCGTTTACGAGCTATTTGCGCCCGGTCATTATAATAGACGGTGCTCATTTGAAGGGGCCTTACTTAGGCATAATGTTCTTAGCCGTTGCTATGGACACCAATAATCAAATTTTCATGCTCACTTTCGGAGTTGGTAGGTCTGAGAGTGGAGAGGGATGGTCTTATTTTTTGGCCAACCTGAAGCAGTGTATCGGCGACGGATGTAATCCTTCTTTCCTCACTTTAATTAGCGACGGATGTAATCCTTCTTTCCTCACTTTAATCCCCAAAGTCCCCAACCCGGTAAATCTTGGTGAGTTCCAGCCTATAAGCTTGATAGGGATCTTCTACAAAACAATTGCGAAGGTAATGACGGATAGATTAAAAATGGTAATTGGTAAGATCATAAGCGATATCCAAAGTGCACTCATCAAAGATAGATCCATATTGGATGGGGTGCTCGTTGTAAACGAGGTAATCGATTTTCTCAAAAAGAAGAAGAAAAAGGCGCTAATATTTAAAGTTGATTTTGAAAAAGCGTATGATAGCTTGGAATGGGATTTCCTTGTGGATTACATGAGAAAGATGGGGTTCGGGAATGGATGGATCGGATGGATAGAGACTTGCCTTAGGTCGTCCACAATGTCGATCTTGGTAAATGGTAGTCCAACTAAGGAATTTAGGATGGGGAAAGGTTTGAGGCAAGGCGACCCACTTGCCCCTTTTCTTTTTCTAATTGCGGCGGAAGGGTTACATTTATTATTGGAGCAAGCGGAAAGCACGGGAATTTTTGAATCAAGGTGGGGTCCAACAACATCTCGATTTCACATCTACAATACGCGGATGACATAATCATGTTCGGTAAGTGGTCGACTCGTAACCTTAAAAATCTCATAAAAATACTTAATTGTTTTTTTGAGCTTTCGGGTTTGAATTTTTTTTTACACAAAAGTAGAATATATGGAATTGGGGTCCCGGAGGAGGAAGTGAAGACTTGGGCGAAAGGTGTGGGATGTAGCCCCAGGAGTTTGCCTTTAATATATTTGGGTCTCCCGGTAGGTGCTAACATGGGGCGATTAGCAAATTGGAACATGGTAATTGAAAAAGTTCGGAAAAGGCTTGAGTCGTGGAAAACGAGACTTATATCCTTTGGAGGTCGGCTAACTTTGGTAAAATCGGTTACAGGTAGCCTACCATTATACTTCTTCTCCTTATTTCGTTCTCCGAGTGGTGTGTTAAAAGAACTAGAAAGAGTGAGGTGTCGGTTTTTTTTTTTTTTGGGGGGGGGGGGAGTGGAGAGGATGCGCTTGAGAGAAAAAAATTAGTTTGGGTCAATTGGGACAAAACCTTGAGAGATTTTAAAAAAGGTGGTCTTAATATAGGGAGTCTAAAGTCTCTAAATTGGGGACTTTTGGGGAAATGGTGGTGGCGGTTCAAAGTGGAAAATAACTCTTTTTGGGTACGGGTTATTAAAAGCATTTACGGGGATGGGGGGGCTTGGAGAAAAAATCTTGTGTTTTTGGTGAAGGTTCGACGTGGAAAAATATAGCTCGGACAGGTGCGGAGTTGGATAAAGCCGGAGTCAAATTCACAAACTCATTCGGTATGAAGGTTGGAGGCGGAGAAGACACAAAATTATGGAAGCAAATATGGACCGGTACGGACACGCTGGAAAACAGCTTCCCACGACTATTTAGACTAGAAACGGATCCTAATGTAACGATAGCGGAAAGAGGCTCGTGGATAAACGCAAGATGGCAGTGGGAGTGGAAGTGGAGACGAACGCCAAGAGGAAGAGAAGCGGGAGAGCTGGAAGACCTTAAACGTCAGATAGAGAACTTTCAACCGGAGATGGGTGGCAAAGATAAACACGTATGGAATCTGGATATCTCGTCTACTTTCAGTACAAAAAAACTTCGAGAACTTTTGGAAGAAGCAAGTACAACTGCGGAAGCTGCCGACGACCAAACAAATTGGCTAAAAATGGTTCCAAGGAAAGTTTGTATATTCATTTGGCGGGTAAAAAAAGGAAGGGTCCCTTGTCGAACAATACTCGACAAAATGGGTATTGATTTAGACTCCGTTCTTTGCCCGATATGTAATGAGACTCCGGAATCCTTGGATCATGCATTGGTAGGTTGTTCCGAAGTCAAAAATTTGTGGAAGGCAGTCGGAAAATGGTGGAATAAAAACCTTGATAATGTTCATACAATTGGAGAATTACTCCAAGACGAATCGGAATTTGGACGCATTGGAAGCCATGGCGATATTTGGGTAGGAGTCAAGTGGGCGATGATTTACTTCATATGGTTGCATCGAAACAGAAAGGTTTTCGACAACGACGTAAGTAAAATTGGCGATAGGTTCTTCGAGTTTCAAAGAAGAGTGTTCGAGTGGTTCAAAAGCAGGAGTAAAAGATGCTCGATGGATTGGAAAATTTGGCTCACAAAACCGTCAAAAGTTTTATGAATCGGTTGCAACGGATGCGTATGGCTTGGGTGTTCGAGGAATGGCTGCTACGGTTGGAAGGATGGTGGGAGTTTAGTCATTTACTCCTCGCAATCTGGCTACTCTTCCTGTCTATACTCCACTGCAGTAAGGTTTGGCCTACTGGAAGAGGTTTTCATAATACTTTTTGTAGGGATTGGTTGTAATCTGTTTTGAATTAGTTTTCTGGGTTCGGTGGTGTCCTTGTGGACTATTTTCTTTTGTATGATTAATAATATTTCTGCCTTAAAAAAACAAGTTTTTAGGACATTTCAATATAAAAACGTCGCATTAGCTATTTTATACAATATTATTTGAAAAGTATCCTCAAAATGATGGATTTATAGAACACTTTCTCAAAAAAAATATGTATATATAAAATAGCTAATGTGATATTTTGTATTAAAAATATCCCAAAAACGTCCTATAAACTTATTACTACGCCTTTAAATAAAACGGTTTAATTTTTGGTCCTATGAAGAATGTCTTATAAAGTAGTCTATTAGGATGCTTAAAAGTTAATTGGATCTCATATATACACCCGATTTTGTTGTAGTGTGTTCAGTCATTGATCTTCTTCCAAATCGAAATCTTACAATAAATTTCATTTTTAACATCTTATATAAGATTTGTATATTATGTTGTCATCAGGAAAACGACCATAGACATTTAATTGTAATCATTAGTTTTTATGAAACTAAATATAGTTAATATTACAAGCAATCTCATATGTACAGCTAATTACATAAGAGGGTTTAAATGGGAACAATAAAATGGGTAGAAATGTGGAAACACGAAAATAAATAAATAAAATATAGTTATCAAATTAAAACTAATAAAATACTCTTTTTTTTACAATTTGTTTAGCTTCAATTTAATTATATATTGTATATTTTTTATTTAAACATATGGAGAAGTTTTCTAGTTTAAAAAATGTAAGTTAATCACATACCATAGATCAAAATCATTCAATGGTTAAGGATCTATTTCCATAATTTTAACATTTTTCTCCCGATTCAACCTCCATATATATATATATATATATATATATGGATTAAATCAAGTGAGAACCAAAAAAATATTGAGAACTGTGAGAACCGATCTAAGTCATAATTTGGTTTTGATCATATGGTTTTAATTAAAACCTGTTTCATCACATGAAAAGGGCATCATCGTCATTTTGGTAATTGAGATTCACCATATGAAACACATTATTTCACCACATGAAATAAAAACAAAATTTTCATAAATGTGATATTTCATATATATGTGATACAGGGAGAATTCGAGAGTTAATAAGCGTTTTCACAAATAATTGAAAAAAAGATAAATGAGGTCGAAAAGGAAAACGAGCCCGAAAGAGGCTCGGAATTTGGCATCGAAGAAGAATCAAACAGCCCCTACCGGTTACGCCGAGACTTAAGTCCCAATACAAGTACCGATGACTACCGGATAGATTTCTTTCTTTATTTTAATTATTTTAAGTTAGGATAATTATTATTGGTCTTAATATTATTTATTTATTTTATAACTAGATTACGATTATTATTTAGTTTCCTTTTATTAATTATTTAAATAGTTCTTTAGTTGGTTTAGGATTAGGGTTAGATTTGAATTTAATTCATAGCTATCTCTTAGTTATTTAAGACTATAAATAGGGTTGTTAGGTTTCTTTGTTAAACAATTCAATTATTCAATAAACTTTACGTTTTAAGAGTTTTCTCTTAGTTTTTCGAGTATTATGTTTCATAATCTCGTTATTAAAAGGGATTTTGACGCTTGTCGATCCTTCCGCAAATCTACGCTGCGTCAAGTGGTATCAGAGCAGGATTCACCTGTCTTTTCACCATCAATGGCAAATCAACAGCCCGCTACCAAAGCAGAATTGGTTGAGTCGGATGTGGCCTTATCCACAACACTCGCGAATCTGACAGCGGTTGTTAATAGGCTTCAACCTAACATCATCAACGACCAACGTCGGAGAAAAGACAGGTTTGAAGGACCGGTTAGGGTTCCGCACGATGGCAACCACAACCAGGTTAATCTCTCGAGTTCCGAATCCGAAGAGGAGGAGGAAGACTCCCAAGAAAAGATCCATATTGTACTTCAACGAATACTCCTTTCGTCAAAAGAAAATTACCAACACGAAGATCTTTTTCGATCGCATTGTTCGGTGCACAAAAAGGTATGTAACTTAGTTATTGATAATGGAAGTTGTGTGAACCTCGTATCCAAAAAATTAGTCGATTACTTTAACCTACCTACTCAACCACATGAAGCTCCTTATTCTCTTGGGTGGGTCAAGGACGGTTTTCACGTTAGAGTCACTCAAACTTCTCGGGTACCTATCTCAATTGTCAAACAATATCGAGAAGAGGTCCTATGTGATGTCCTTGATATGGACGCTTGCCACATTCTATTGGGTCAACCGTGGCAACTCGATAATAATGCCACTTACAAGCGCCGACATAACATCGTACTATTCCGTTGGGGTGACCTAAAAATCATCATGACACCGGTTAATAGCTTCGATGAAAGCCCCAACAAGAAGAGCAACAACAATAATCGTATTATGGGTTTGATTTCTTCCCTAGTCAATCAACCGCCCATTCCGGAAAAACCACCGGAAAAAGAAGAAGTCTTGCCGGACAAGGGTGAAGATAAAATCGCTCCTCTCGAAACCGAGTCACACCATGAAACCTATACCGATCCGAAAGAGCCGACAATAGATTTCGAGTCCCCGGTCAAAGGAACCGAAAGGAAGCTAATGAAAGACATTCCCGAGCCAACGGAACCTTTGCTGCAAAAAGTCAAGCAGATTAATCCCGAAGATTTTTTCGTTGTTCTCGCACCCAAAACTCCGGTTCAAACCGAAACAATTTCCGGTAAAGTTACTCTGGTCTCTTACCCTTTCGAGTTTGATAAAATATCGCTCGTATGGAAACGATTGCGACAACCTCCGTTGGAATTTAAAGAATCGTCAAATTTTTGGAATTTTGGAAGCCAAGTTGTGAATCCAAACGTTTTGAAAAAACGGATGTTCTACGACTCGGGTGAAGACGTTTTTCAAGTGAACTCGAGGACGAGTTCTTTTCAAGTGAGGGTGACTGATACAGGGAGAATTCGAGAGTTAATAAGCGTTTTCACAAATAATTGGAAAAAGGATAAATGAGCTCGAAAAGGAAAACGAGCCCGAAAGAGGCTCGGAATTTGGCATCGAAGAAGAATCAAACAGCCCCTACCGGTAGTTACGCCGAGACTTAAGTCCCAATACAAGTACCGATGACTACCGGATAGATTTCTTTCTTTATTTTAATTATTTTAAGTTAGGATAATTATTATTGGTTTTAATATTATTTATTTATTTTATAACTAGATTATGATTATTATTTAGTTTCATTTTATTAATTATTTAAATAGTTCTCTAGTTGGTTTAGGATTAGGGTTAGATTTGAATTTAATTCATAGCCATCTCTTAGTTATTTAAGACTATAAATAGGGTTGCTAGGTTTCTTTGTTAAACAATTCAATTATTCAATAAACTTTACGTTTTAAGAGTTTTCTCTTAGTTTTTTGAGTATTATGTTTCATAATCTCGTTATTAAAAGGGATTTTGACGCTTGTCGATCCTTCCGCAAATCTACGCTGCGTCAAGTGGTATCAGAGCAGGATTCACCTGTCTTTTCACCATCAATGGCAGATCAACAGCCCGCTACCAAAGCAGACTTGGTTGAGTCGGATGTGGCCTTATCCACAACACTCGCGAATCTGACAGCGGTTGTTAATAGGCTTCAACCTAACATCATCAACGACCAACGTCGGAGAAAAGACAGGTTTGAAGGACCGGTTAGGGTTCCGCACGATGGCAACCACAACCAGGTAAATCTCTCGAGTTCCGAATCCGAAGAGGAGGAGGAAGACTCCCAAGAAAAGATCCATATTATACTTCAACGAATACTCCTTTCGTCAAAAGAAAATTACCAACATGAAGATCTTTTTCGATCGCATTGTTCGGTGCACAAAAAGGTATGTAACTTGGTTATTGATAATGGAAGTTGTGTGAACCTCGTATCCAAAAAACTAGTCGATTACTTTAACCTACCTACTCAACCACATGAAGCTCCTTATTCTCTTGGGTGGGTCAAGGACGGTTTTCACGTTAGAGTCACTCAAACTTCTCGGGTACCTATCTCAATTGGAAAACAATATCGAGAAGAGGTCCTATGTGATGTCCTTGATATGGACGCTTGCCACATTCTATTGGGTCAACCGTGGCAACTCGATAATAATGCCACTTACAAGCGCCGACATAACATCGTACTATTCCGTTGGGGTGACCTAAAGATCATCATGACACCGGTTAATAACTTCGATGAAAGCCCCAACAAGAAGAGCAACAACAATAATCGTATTATGGGTTTGATTTCTTCCCTAGTCAATCAACCGCCTATTCCGGAAAAACCACCGGAAAAAGAAGAAGTCTTGCCGGACAAGGGTGAAGATAAAATCGCTCCTCTCGAAACCGAGTCACACCATGAAACCTATACCGATCCGAAAGAGTCGACAACAGATTTCGGGTCCCCGGTCAAAGGAACCGAAAGGAAGCTAATGAAAGACATTCCCGAGCCAACGGAACCTTTGCTGCAAAAAGTCAAACAGGTTAATCCCGAAGATTTTTCCGTTGTTCTCGCACCCAAAACTCCGGTTCAAACCGAAACAATTTCCGGTAAAGTTACTTTGGTCTCTTACCCTTTCGAGTTTGATAAAATATCGCTCGTATGGAAACGATTGCGACAACCTCCGTTGGAATTTAAAGAATCGTCAAATTTTTGGAATTTTGGAAGCCAAGTTGTGAATCCAAACGTTTTGAAAAAACGGATGTTCTACGACTCGGGTGAAGACGTTTTTCAAGTGAACTCGAGGACGAGTTCTTTTCAAGTGAACTCGAGGACGAGTTCTTTTCAAGTGAGGGTGACTGATACAGGGAGAATTCGAGAGTTAATAAGCGTTTTCACAAATAATTGGAAAAAAGATAAATGAGCTCGAAAAGGAAAACGAGCCCGAAAGAGGCTCGGAATTTGGCATCGAAGAAGAATCAAACAGCCCCTACCGGTAGTTACGCCGAGACTTAAGTCCCAATACAAGTACCGATGACTACCGGATAGATTTCTTTCTTTATTTTAATTATTTTAAGTTAGGATAATTATTATTGGTTTTAATATTATTTATTTATTTTATAACTAGATTATGATTATTATTTAGTTTCCTTTTATTAATTATTTAAATAGTTCTCTAGTTGGTTTAGGATTAGGGTTAGATTTGAATTTAATTCATAGCTATCTCTTAGTTATTTAAGACTATAAATAGGGTTGTTAGGTTTCTTTGTTAAACAATTCAATTATTCAATAAACTTTACGTTTTAAGAGTTTTCTCTTAGTTTTTCGAGTATTATGTTTCATAATCTCGTTATTAAAAGGGATTTTGACGCTTGTCGATCCTTCCACAAATCTACGCTGCGTCAAGTGGTATCACAACAGGATTCACCTGTCTTTTCACCATCAATGGCAGATCAACAGCCTGCTACCAAAGCAGACTTGGTTGAGTCGGATGTGGCCTTATCCACAACACTCGCGAATCTGACAGCGGTTGTTAATAGGCTTCAACCTAACATCATCAACGACCAACGTCGGAGAAAAGATAGGTTTGAAGGACCGGTTAGGGTTCCGCACGATGGCAACCACAACCAGGTTAATCTCTCGAGTTCCGAATCCGAAGAGGAGGAGGAAGACTCCCAAGAAAAGATCCATATTGTACTTCAACGAATACTCCTTTCGTCAAAAGAAAATTACCAACACGAAGATCTTTTTCGATCGCATTGTTCGGTGCACAAAAAGGTATGTAACTTAGTTATTGATAATGGAAGTTGTGTGAACCTCGTATCAAAAAAACTAGTCGATTACTTTAACCTACCTACTCAACCACATGAAGCTCCTTATTCTCTTGGGTGGGTCAAAGACGGTTTTCACGTTAGAGTCACTCAAACTTCTCGGGTACCTATCTCAATTGGAAAACAATATCGAGAAGAGGTCCTATGTGATGTCCTTGATATGGACGCTTGCCACATTCTATTGGGTCAACCGTGGCAACTCGATAATAATGCCACTTACAAGCGCCGACATAACATCGTACTATTCCGTTGGGGTGACCTAAAGATCATCATGACACCGGTTAATAGCTTCGATGAAAGCCCCAACAAGAAGAGCAACAACAATAATCGTATTATGGGTTTGATTTCTTCCCTAGTCAATCAACCGCCCATTCCGGAAAAACCATCGGAAAAAGAAGAAGTCTTGCCGGACAAGGGTGAAGATAAAATCGCTCCTCTCGAAACCGAGTCACACCATGAAACCTATACCGATCCGAAAGAGTCGACAACAGATTTCGGGTCCCCGGTCAAAGGAACCGAAAGGAAGCTAATGAAATACATTCCCGAGCCAACAGAACCTTTGCTGCAAAAAGTCAAGCAGATTAATCCCGAAGATTTTTCCGTTGTTCTCGCACCCAAAACTCTGGTTCAAACCGAAACAATTTCCGGTAAAGTTACTCTGGCCTCTTACCCTTTCGAGTTTGATAAAACATCGCTCGTATGGAAACGATTGCGACAACCTCCGTTGGAATTTAAAGGATCGTCAAATTTTTGGAATTTTGGAAGCCAAGTTGTGAATCCAAACGTTTTGAAAAAACGGATGTTCTACGACTCGGGTGAAGACGTTTTTCAAGTGAACTCGAGGACGAGTTCTTTTCAAGTGAGGGTGACTGATACAGGGAGAATTCGAGAGTTAATAAGCGTTTTCACAAATAATTGGAAAAAAGATAAATGAGCTCGAAAAGGAAAACGAGCCCGAAAGAGGCTCGGAATTTGGCATCGAAGAAGAATCAAACAGCCCCTACCGGTAGTTACGCCGAGACTTAAGTCCCAATACAAGTACCGATGACTACCGGATAGATTTCTTTCTTTATTTTAATTATTTTAAGTTAGGATAATTATTATTGGTTTTAATATTATTTATTTATTTTATAACTAGATTATGATTATTATTTAGTTTCCTTTTATTAATTATTTAAATAGTTCTCTAGTTGGTTTAGGATTAGGGTTAGATTTGAATTTAATTCATAGCTATCTCTTAGTTATTTAAGACTATAAATAGGGTTGTTAGGTTTCTTTGTTAAACAATTCAATTATTCAATAAACTTTACGTTTTAAGAGTTTTCTCTTAGTTTTTCGAGTATTATGTTTCATAATCTCGTTATTAAAAGGGATTTTGACGCTTGTCGATCCTTCCACAAATCTACGCTGCGTCAAGTGGTATCACAACAGGATTCACCTGTCTTTTCACCATCAATGGCAGATCAACAGCCTGCTACCAAAGCAGACTTGGTTGAGTCGGATGTGGCCTTATCCACAACACTCGCGAATCTGACAGCGGTTGTTAATAGGCTTCAACCTAACATCATCAACGACCAACGTCGGAGAAAAGATAGGTTTGAAGGACCGGTTAGGGTTCCGCACGATGGCAACCACAACCAGGTTAATCTCTCGAGTTCCGAATCCGAAGAGGAGGAGGAAGACTCCCAAGAAAAGATCCATATTGTACTTCAACGAATACTCCTTTCGTCAAAAGAAAATTACCAACACGAAGATCTTTTTCGATCGCATTGTTCGGTGCACAAAAAGGTATGTAACTTAGTTATTGATAATGGAAGTTGTGTGAACCTCGTATCAAAAAAACTAGTCGATTACTTTAACCTACCTACTCAACCACATGAAGCTCCTTATTCTCTTGGGTGGGTCAAAGACGGTTTTCACGTTAGAGTCACTCAAACTTCTCGGGTACCTATCTCAATTGGAAAACAATATCGAGAAGAGGTCCTATGTGATGTCCTTGATATGGACGCTTGCCACATTCTATTGGGTCAACCGTGGCAACTCGATAATAATGCCACTTACAAGCGCCGACATAACATCGTACTATTCCGTTGGGGTGACCTAAAGATCATCATGACACCGGTTAATAGCTTCGATGAAAGCCCCAACAAGAAGAGCAACAACAATAATCGTATTATGGGTTTGATTTCTTCCCTAGTCAATCAACCGCCCATTCCGGAAAAACCATCGGAAAAAGAAGAAGTCTTGCCGGACAAGGGTGAAGATAAAATCGCTCCTCTCGAAACCGAGTCACACCATGAAACCTATACCGATCCGAAAAAGTCGACAACAGATTTCGGGTCCCCGGTCAAAGGAACCGAAAGGAAGCTAATGAAATACATTCCCGAGCCAACAGAACCTTTGCTGCAAAAAGTCAAGCAGATTAATCCCGAAGATTTTTCCGTTGTTCTCGCACCCAAAACTCTGGTTCAAACCGAAACAATTTCCGGTAAAGTTACTCTGGCCTCTTACCCTTTCGAGTTTGATAAAACATCGCTCGTATGGAAACGATTGCGACAACCTCCGTTGGAATTTAAAGGATCGTCAAATTTTTGGAATTTTGGAAGCCAAGTTGTGAATCCAAACGTTTTGAAAAAACGGATGTTCTACGACTCGGGTGAAGACGTTTTTCAAGTGAACTCGAGGACGAGTTCTTTTCAAGTGAGGGTGACTGATACAGGGAGAATTCGAGAGTTAATAAGCGTTTTCACAAATAATTGGAAAAAAGATAAATGAGCTCGAAAAGGAAAACGAGCCCGAAAGAGGCTCGGAATTTGGCATCGAAGAAGAATCAAACAGCCCCTACCGGTAGTTACGCCGAGACTTAAGTCCCAATACAAGTACCGATGACTACCGGATAGATTTCTTTCTTTAATTTAATTATTTTAAGTTAGGATAATTATTATTGGTTTTAATATTATTTATTTATTTTATAACTAGATTATGATTATTATTTAGTTTCCTTTTATTAATTATTTAAATAGTTCTCTAGTTGGTTTAGGATTAGGGTTAGATTTGAATTTAATTCATAGCTATCTCTTAGTTATTTAAGACTATAAATAGGGTTGTTAGGTTTCTTTGTTAAACAATTCAATTATTCAATAAACTTTACGTTTTAAGAGTTTTCTCTTAGTTTTTCGAGTATTATGTTTCATAATCTCGTTATTAAAAGGGATTTAGACGCTTGTCGATCCTTCCGCAAATCTACGCTGCGTCAATATGTTATATCACCACATGAAACCAAACACCAAATGTTATTTCACCTTATGAAACCAAACGTCATGTTATTTCACCACATGAAACCAAACACCATATGTTATTTCACCTCATGAAACCAAACAACATATGTTATTTCACCACATGAAACCAAACACTATATGTTATTTCATCACATGAAACCAAACATCTTCAATCCCTCTTTCATGAATAACGTCAACGACATCTTATGCTGCACGCGATGGCCGATCACGACAGAGAGGCAGTGTCAGAGCAACACTGCTGTCGCGATCGACTTCATCTGTAAGTAAGCCAAGTCGTTCCCTAAACAAATTGTGACATGCGTTGAACGAGACGAATTTGTATTGATCCTTGATGTCGCTTTTTTCCCGTCCTTCGATAACCATCTTTGCGGTTTGAATTCCAAAACATCATCTCCCCAACGCTTGACATTTAAAATCTGTAAACAGATCTGAAGAAGAAAATAAGAAACTTTTTTCATCGAGAACAACCTCAAATTTTGGATATTTTCTTCAGTAAAAATCCAAATTGAATCGGGGAAAAAAATCGAACCTGATAGAAAAACATAATCTCAGCCAAAACTTGATGGTTTCTTTAGAGAATCGAATCTTGATCGGCGGATCAGACATAAAATATGAACCCTAAAACACAAACCCAACAATTCGAATACTGTGAGGAAAATAACATTCAATCAATTAATGGGGATGTGAGAAGAGAGAGAGAGAGAGAGAGAGAGAGAGAGGGGAAGCTTGCTAACATCATCAGAATACCCACTTCTATGAAACACATGAGCACCGGTTCTTGATTTGGCCATCGATGGAGCTGACGGGGTCGAACCAAATATGAATTTGGTCTAAGGCTTTTAATACCCAATATACCCTTTCAGTTTTAATTTCAGTCCATAATAACTCATGAACTTCTAATTTATTTCAAAATTGGCATTACCTTTAACGACCATAGATTAAAATCAATTAATGGTTTAGATGGGTTTTCACGGTTCTCAACCTATTTTTGGTTCTCATTTGATTATCGTTCTATATATATATATAAGAGAATGTAGGAGAGAGAGTTAAGGAGAATGCTTATTTCATATTTATCTTTTTTCTCATAATTTTGATTTATTTTTAAATCATTTCACCACATTAAATGCTAAAGCTTTTCATTTTCTTTTTTAATTTAAGTTAAAATCATTTGTACCCTACTAAATTTAAACTAGAAATCATTTGTACCCTACATTAAATGCTAAAGCTAAAGTGAGTTTCGGAGAGTGTGTCGAATTGCTAAAGCTCAGGTGAGTTCCCTTATACCCTACTAAATTTGAAAATGATTTGTGAATGTTTTAAATGATTGAATTTGGTATCATGATGATAATATGCATGTGTCACATTTGAAATGAAATATGATCTTTATGCATTATGAAAGTATTTTCCTACGTACGCGTTGATTGCATGTTCTCATGAGTTACTGTAATATGTGGAGTCAGGTTGCACAGTGGGGAGGTGGACCTTAGATTGTCAAGAATCCTTGGAGAGTTGATTAGACCGTGTGCATCGAATCCGTTTCTTGTGCACACGGACATGGCATCTTCTGGGAGTCGTGGGGATCTATTGGTGGCCCCGAGTGTTAACATCACATGAGGTGATGGGAGTTGAGACCACTGTGCAAATACTCAAGTGATGTTGATTGGTTGAAATGATTTTTTGATGGGCCTTTTTGGCGGTTTGTATAATGCTAAATGTGGTTTGTTAAACTGTTTTCGAGAGGGAATTCACTAGACCTCAAGGTCTAACCCTCGTTTTTCCAAAACTAAAATCATTTTCAGGTAAGAGTTTTGTATGGGGTTTCATCTGAAGAAGATGTAAAGAGGTGACGCTGTAGAAGAGGTATAGTCTAGTGGAGGCTAGTAGTTCACCGCCGGGTTTTCCGTAGCATCTCAGTTGTGAAGGTGTTTATCCGCTGCATACCTAGAATCAGAATGGATGTAACTTGTATACTTTGGGACCGATTTTGATTGTAATATTGAGAATATTGTTTTATTGAATTTGGGTTGTTACACATATTTATACTACTTTTTACTATATTATACATATCTATAACTTATTAATGTGTTTGTACTTTAAAATCTAACTAAACATGTTCATATATATATATATATATATATAGGGAAGGGTTCAATTGAGAAGTCTAAATATTTTGAGAAATAGAGAAGTGATCATATCCATTGGATTAAATAATCCACGGTCAAGAAATTCGCGTTACACCTGATTAATGCACGCGTCCACATTAATTAATAAACGACGCTCAGGGGTATTTAGGGTAGTTTCGTAAAAAATACGCGGGACAGGTTCATATATGAATTTGTGTGATTCATATATGAACCTTTGTGTTCATATATGAACCTTTGTAATTCACATATAAAATATTTTTAACTAATTCATATATGAACCATTGTGATTCATATATGAACCTTTGTGATTCATATATGAATAAGTTAATTTGTTCATATGAGAATTAGTTAAAAAAATTCATATATAAATCATTAAGGTTCATATATGAACACAAAGGTTCATATATGAATTAGTTAAAAAAAGTTTATATGTAAATTACAAAGGTTCATATATGAACACAAAGATTCATATACGAATCAGTTAATTGGTTCAACTGATTCATATATGAACCTACAATTAATTAGTTTCATATATGAAACACAAAGGTTCATATATGAATCACAAGATTCATATATGAATTAGTTATAAAGAGCTCATATGTGAATTACAAAGGTTCATATATGAACGTATAGTTCATATGTGAATCACACAGATTCATATATGAACTCACCCGTGTTTTTTGTAAACGGGATGACTAATTACCAAAATACCCTTTCGTGTTCAAAATCAGCGCATTTAATCGAAGAGTCACGATCACTTCTCTATTTATCAAAATATTTAGACTTCTCAAATGAACCTAACACTATATATATATAAAAGGTAAAGGTTAGCCTTATTTAGAGCAAAAAGTTGATTATCGGCAACCTCAACCGTCCCACATGAAACCTGCCTTCAATGACACTAATGTGATGGGACATTTTTGGCTCAATTAGCGGCTAAGGCTAGCGGAGGCGCCCAAGAATGACCGTTCTTGAGCCTGTCTTGTATTTGGTAAAGTCATTCTGCCTTTTTGTCTACTATACTCTACCTCGAAGACAGGTTTAGCCATGTTAATACTACAAAATACTTCATAAAATTATTAAACAAAAAAATCTCTCACGCTCACGGAAAACCTCACAAAGTCACAAATTTAAATTTATTTTTTTGGAAAGGGTGTCCTAGGTTATGCCTAGACTAATCCCTTGCCAAATTATGGCTGTAAGACATCAGCACTGATTAAACCTTAGTGGCTACAATTGTTGTGTACGTCTGAATTAGAACCCTGGGCAGATGAGATATTCCACCACATCCCCCAATGCCTTAACCAGTACGCCACAACCCTTGTGGTTCTCAAATTTAAAATTATTAGAAATGAAAAATATATATTACAATATCATTAATAAATATAAACATGAAGAAAACCAAAACATAAGAATCATGTGAACTCGATTATGTGGATGCAAATTTGGCCACTAAATATTTAAACCAAAAATAGATCAAACACCTACTTAAATAAATACATTGGTTTAATATCAAAATAAAATACTCATAAAATTTTAAATCTTACCTACCTACCTAAATGTAGAAAGGCTGGGTCCCATATGCCATAATAAATCACTCTGAATATGCCAGGTCGGTTGGACGTGTTTAATTCTTTCTATTTTAAATAAATACATTGATTTAAGGGTGTTGCTAACCCTATCCCTGTCAACTTTCATACCCCTGCCATTTTTGTCTCCTCTCACAAACAACATCAACAAAATATAATTACATTTTATACCCTTTTAATTATTTAATAAATTTACTTTATACCTTTTACTTTTTCAATTTTCATTTTACACCCTCATCATATTAACACATATAATCGTATATTAGCTAAAATACGTTTAAAAAATACGTTTTAGTTTTAACAAATTACACCATTATAATCATCTCTTCGATACGTTCGAAATGAGCCTAACATTGAATATTTTTGATTTAATTATTTTATTATATATCGTATATATACTAAACAAAAATATTTTTTATATTTACAATTCATACACATATAGTTAATTATTTTATTATATATCGACCCGAAGCAATCCGAATTCCAAAACCCAAAAATTGAGAACCAAATGCACGGCTCCGCTAACGTTTTAGGACGAAATCTTGATATTTTTTAGCATGAAAATAAAAGTGTTATATTGTTTATTTGTGGTGAGGAAAAGAAATAAGCAAATAAGTCAAAAAAATAAGCAATCCCAACGTGATATATCTCGATTTTAATGTTCTAAATTATTTTAATTGGTTTTGAGAAAACGATCAAAGTTTTTTTATAAATTTGTTTAAAGAATAACGTTTTTTAAGGAGTTCATGATTTGAGGATTTGAAAGTGGTTGGAGGTAAGGATTAGTTAATAAGAGTCCACGATTTAAGGATTTGAAAGTTGTTAAAAAGTATTTTCTTAACGTATTTTAGTTAATATTGGGTTCATTTTGAAATAATATAATTAAATTAAAAAATAAGAAGGTATCGACGAATAATAATATAATTAAGTCAAAAAATAACGTAAAGGTATGACATATATAATATAATAAATAAATAAATATTCAATATTGAACTCATTTTAACAAGTTACACCATGATAATCGTCTCTTCGATACGTTCGAAATAAGCCTAATATTGAATTTTTTGGAATAAAAAGTATTTTTGTTTATAAATGCGACATCACGGGTTGGCGGGTTGGGTCAGTTTGGTTTGGGGTTAACCCGTTATCAACCCAATATATGCGGGTTGGTGAAAAATAGTATCGATATGTGTACAAAATAAGAAGGTATCGACGAATAACAATATAAAAAAATAACGTAAACGTATGACGTATAATAATATAATTAAATAAAAAAATAAAAAAAATGAAGTGTGTGAGGGAGGGGGTATACAAAATATTGTTAATCATAGTTCGCTAACGTTTTAGAACGAAATCTTAATATGTTTTAAATTTATACTAGAAGTCTACTCGTGCAATACAGCGTGATATATCTCGATTTTAATGTTCTAAATTATTTTAATTGGTTTTGAGAAAACGATCAAAGTTTTTTTTATAAAGTTGTTTAAAAAATTACGTTTTTTGAGGAGTTCATGATTTGAGGATTTGAAAGTGGTTAGAGGTAAGGACTAATTAATAAAAGTCCACGAGTTAAGGATTTGAAAGTTATTTCGACCCGACATTAACCCGGAACTGATCATTCCGACCTGAAAATTAAAGGAGAAGAGATATAAAGTAAATAAACAGTATTTTTAACGTATTTTAGTTAATATTGGGTTCATTTCGAAATAATATAATTAAATAAAAAAATAAGAAACTATCGACGAATAACAATATAAAAAAATAACGTAAACGTATGACATATAATAGTATAACTTGTTAAAATTAAAAAATATTGGGCTTATTTCGAAGGTATCGACGAGACGATTATAATGGTATAACTTGTTAAAATTAAAAAATCTTTTTTTAACGTATTTTAGTTAATATACGATTATATGTGTTAATATAATAAATATGTAAAATGAAAAATAGAAACTAAAATGTATAAAGTAAATTTATTAAATAAGTATAGGGGTGTAAAATGTAAGTTTTAAATAAAAAATAAAAAAAAAAGTGTGTGAGAGGGGGGTATACAAAATGGAAATTAATTAAAATGCCACAAGTTTGACCCAAACTTACCAAAATGCCACAAATCTCGCTCATCTTACCGAAATGCCACAAAAATCCGCGGTGGATCCCGCGATCGCGGGCCCCAGGCCCACGTGGCACCAAAGTTTGCCCACTTTGCCCGCGTTGGTCCCTCAAGAATGCCCGCGGCCCACCTTTCCCCCCTCAAGAATGCCCGTGTTGGTAGTTTTGGTCCCTGCCCACGTTGGGATCCCGCGATCGCGGGCTAACCCGCCACGCGTCGGCCCAGGGTTAACCCTAAATTTTTTTTGAAGACAAAAACCCTAATTTTTACATTTTTGGTCCCTGAAAAATTACACTTTCAGCCCCTGTACTTGCACGAATCTTGCATGCTTTTACTGTTTTTTTCCACAATTATTGTACTTTAAAGACCAATTTGTGGTTGAAATTCATTTGCATGTTTGAATCAATGTTAAATCAGTGTTTTTGGAATACCAGTTTGTGGATGAAATGAGAGATTGGTTGTCATCAATGTTGGTTGTTTCATTCATAAATAGATGTAAATTGCAATCCATAATCCACACACCGATTTCATACTTCTTTCTTGATTTCTTTCTGCAATATTTTGTGTTTGAGATACTACTGAAAAAATGAGTTCATCTGTTGCAAAAGCTAAGCTATTTTTCTGTTACGATGGTGAATGGGTGGAAGACAACAATGAGTGAAATTTTGTTTATAAATCTAAGCATGGTGTAAAAGTGCCAGTAAACTATACTTATCAGAAATTTCTTGCATACGCCATGCAAAAATGTGGAATCAACCCTTCTGCTGTTTGCAAGTCAGAAATTTCTTGCATACGCCATCCATAAGCGCCGCAATCTCTGCCATCTACCCAAACGCCCCTCACGCCATATGCTGTCGACATTTGGAGATGAACGCCAAATCCAAGGACAAACGTATTACGACCAACAAGAATGTCTACTGGGCGGCATGCAGAGCATATACGGATCGGGAGTTTAACAAGTACATGAATATGCTACGACATAGTGCCAACGAAGCAGCCAAAGTCTTTGACGATGCTGGACCGGAGAGGTGGTCCGCGGCCCATTTTCCTGGACAACGGTATGACATTCTAACCTCGAATAGTGCATAGTCTGTGAATGCACTCTCCCGTTTTACGCGTAGATGTCCGATTGTTAATCTTATGGACTACTTTAGGGCCTTTCAACAAGAGTGGTACCAAATTCGATGCCTAAAAGGAGCTGAGATGCAAAATGCACTCACACCAACGGCGGAGAAGATCGTTCAGTACAGGGCGCGTCGTTCGGCGACATGGCCGGTAAAAACAATCGGGTATGGGAAGTACGAGGTGCATGATGACTATCTTCACGCAATTGTGAATATGGAAGACCACCTTTGTTCGTGTCGCGAATGGGATAAATCTGGGTTACCGTGTGGCCATGCCATCGTTGCAGCAAGACATACGGGTCGTAGAGATTGCAGCGACTTGGCTGTTTGTTTCTTCACGTCCGAATATTACCGGAGAACTTACGTGGAGGTAATAAACCCAGCTGGACCCCCTACAGCATGGGTGTATCCACCCGACGCGCTTCCGCCATGCTATCCACCTTTAATCGATAAGAATAGAGCCGGGATACCGAGAAAGAACGACCGACGTCCATCACGTGGTGAAAGTTCGATACAGCGAAGATGTACTCGGTACCAATGCGTAGGACACACTCGTGGAGAGTGTCCAAATCCCGCCCCTTCAACCGTGCCAAGGAGACATTCAGTCAGTCACACCTCGGGCCCGTCACAGCTTGAACCATATGGAACAAACACATATGATACTGTTGATCTAAACGCTGATTTGTAAATGATATATATATTCATATTATATATATACACATACATATGCTTCTAAATGAACATTGATAACACAGCTAGTTTGTAAATGATATATATATTCATATTATATATACACACATACATATGCTTCTAAATGAACATTGATAACACAGCTAGTTTGTAAATGATATATATATATATATATATATATATATATATATTCATATTATATATACACACATACATATGTTTCTAAATTAACATTGATAACACAGCTAGTTTGTAAATGATATATATATATTCATATTATATATACACACATACATATGCTTCTAAATGAACATTGATAACACAACTAGTTTGTAAATGATATATATATATTCATATTATATATATACACATACATATGCTTCTAAATGAACATTGATAACACAACTAGTTTGTATTCCATCCAACAAGCTCTTCATCTTCAATCTTTCTGGCCCTTCTTCAACGGCTTCTGCTTTTGCAACCACGTATGGCCATTGTGTACCACAACCCGGACACACTTTAGCAAATGAGTTGAGGGTTGTCATATATTCTACAAGAGGAGTGGTCCCACGTGGATAGAGTACGGCTACCAAAATCTAGCATCATTAACAAAAAAAAACCCCATGTTTGTTTATCCGAATGAGGTAACCTCTGACTTGATCTTGCATGATGTAAAAAAACAACAAAAAAATACAAAACAACAACACAGTAAAAAAAAATACAAACAACAACACAGTAAAAAAATACAAAACAAGAAAAAAATACAAAACAACTAAAACAACCACCACCTACTTAAAAATTGATTTAGTTTCATCAATCCAAGCTTGCTTTTCGTTTACCTTCGCTTGAATAATTGCGAAGTCTTGCAGAATATGGTGAGTTGTTTCTTGTTCTCGACGAACACGAGCCTCCCTAGCTTTTATATCCCCTTTCATCCTTTTGATCTCCCTGTCTTCCTCTTCGATCTTTCTCAAATGGACTGCTTTCCTGTCCATAATTTTTTTCCACTCTTCTGTTAGTTCATCTATCTCCTTTTCCTTTTTTGCTATGGCGACCTCGATTTGAGGTGGCATTTTTTCAGGAGTAGACTTAGGGTTTGATGACGATGCCATTTGTGGATGAAATGAGAGAAGAGAAATCAAGAGAGAAAACAATTCAAAGAAAGAAAAAGCAAGAGAGAAATCAAGAAAGAAAGCAAGAGGAAGTGTGAATTGCATCTTACTGGTATTTATGGATGAAATCTCAAACATGCAAATGAATTTCAACCACAAATTTGTCTTCAAAGTACAATAATTGTGGAAAAAACAGTAAAAGCATGCAAGATTCGTCCAAGTACAGGGGCTGAAAGTGTAATTTTTCACGGACCAAAAGTGTAAAATTTGGCCCATCGCGGGCAGGGACTGAACTTGCCAACACGGGCAAAGTTGGGGGGCTCCGCGGGGCTTTTGGCCGAAACAGTTTCCCACATGGGCCTGGGGGCCGCGATCGCGGGATCCACCGCGGATTTTTGTGGCATTTCGGTAAGATGGACGAGATTTGTGGCATTTTGGTAAGTTTGGGTCAAACTTGTGGCATTTTAATTAATTTCCCTATACAAAATATCCCTACCCCTGCCACATTAGTATACCCCCTTCCCCTCAGATTGCATTTTTTTATTTTATTAATTTCAAATTTACATTTCACCCCCTTATACTTATATAATTAATTTACTTTATACCTTTTAGTTTTCTATTTATCATTTTACACTTTTATTATATTAACACATATAATTGTATATTAACTAAAGTACGTTAAAAAATACTTTTTAATTTTAATAAGTTATACCATTATAATCGTCTCGTCGATACCTTCGAAATGAGTCCAGTATTGAATATTTTTTATTTAATTATATTACTATATGTCATACGTTTACGTTATTTTTTGATTTAATTATATTATTATTCGTCGATACCTTCTTATATTTTGATTTAATTGTATTATTTCGAAATGAGCCCAATATTAACTAAAATACGTTAAGAAAATACTTTTTAACAACTTTCAAAATTTTAAATCGTGGACTCTTATTAGTTTATTCTTACCTCTAACCACTTTCAAATCCTCAAATCATGAACTCCTCAAAAAACGTCATTCTTTAAACATATTTATAAAAAAACTTTGATAGTTTTCTCAAAACCAATTAAAATAATTTAGAACATTAAAGTTGAAATATTTATAATATAATATAGACACATATATAAATCGTTCGGCGGGAAGTTCGTTTATTTAATAAATGAACGAACATGAACATATTTTTTTGTTCGTTTAGTTAAATGAACGAATATAAACAATGGTCTCATTCGTTCATTTATGTTCGTTAATGTTCGTTCGTTTACGTTCGTTTATGTTCGTTTATGTCTGCTTATAATAAACATATTAATATAATATGAAATTAATGTGTAAACTCATAAAGTAAATTGATCTTTTAGAATTTATTTTTTATACCTCCTAAGTTAACCCGATTTTTCATTTTGTTAAGGTACTTTCGTTCGTTTACGTTCGTTTATGTTCATTTAAGTTCGTTCGTTTAACTCTTAATGAACGAACATAAACGAACACGAACAAAAAAAATTCTTAACAAACGAACATGAACACAAAAAATCTCGTTCGTTTACTGTTCGTTTGTTCGGTTAAGTTAAACGAACGAACATGAATCAACCCGGCCAACCCAACCCAACCAAGGCAAAAACTCAATCCGAGCCAACCCGATGTATAATCGATACTATTTTTCACCAACCCGCATATATTGGGTTGATAACGGGTTAATCCCAAGCCAAATCGACCCAACCCGCCAACCCGTGATGTCGCATTTATAAACAAAAAGACTTTTTAATTTAAACAAATTACGTCATTATAATCGTCTCGTCGATACCTTCGAAATGAGCCTAATAAAATAATATAACAATTTTATTTTCATGCTAAAATATATTAAGATTTCGTTATAAATATTTATGTAATATATATGATATATAATAAAATAATTAAATCAAAAAATATTCAATCTTGGGCTCATTTCGAACGTATCGAAGAGACGATTATAATGGTGTAATTTGTTAAAATTAAAACGTATTTTTAACGTATTTTAGCTAATATACGATTTTATGTGTTAATATAATAAATGTATAAAATGAAAATTATAAAAATAAAAGGTATAAAGTAAATTTATTTAATTAGTATAGGGGATAAAATGTAAATATTAAAATTATATTGTGTATGTGAGAGGGATCGATGGGGGACAAAAGTTGAAGGGGGTAAGAATAGTATCACCCATACAAAAACGTGGCAGGAAGGTATACTTAGAATTTCCCTGATTTAATTACAAAATAAAATGGACATTGCTATTGACACCTGATAGGAGGTGTTGAATGCATTGAGAATTGAGAATCCTTTAAAACCATCAAATTCCACAATTATTATATAATATAAGAAAAAATATATTAATTAAAATATAATATAAAAAAAACTAAAAAAGTTCTTAATATTAATTAAAATAAATTTAAATATCTAAAAAAACAAAAAACAACAAACAACAAACAACAAACAACAAACAACAAACAACAAACAAACAAAAACACACAAAAAAAACAAAAAATAATAATGATGGAGATAAAGTTAGGGGGTGCCAATAGTGTATGGTAGGGATATCATTAGCCTAGCTCAATAAAATACTCATAAAATTTAAAATGTAAATAAGATGGGGAAATTGACCAAAATAGCCATATAACAAATACATATCGAGAAAATAGCCAAACTCTCTCCGGATTCACCGAAATAGCCACGGGTCCGCACCCGGATCCGGTGCGGACCGCACTCTTACCCAAAACGGTGTCGTTTCAGCCAAAATACCCTAAACCCTAATTCTCGGATCCGGCACCGCAAGTGCGGACCCGACACCGTAAGTGCGGACCCGACACCGTAAGTGCGGACCCGAGTGGCTGAAACCCTAATTTTTTCATATATATATATATATATATATATATATACGATTTTTCTCAGAGTTTTTTCCAATACGAAATTTACCAATTTGTTTGAATTTTTTTTAGTTGTGTAGATTTTCCAGAAATGAGTTCCTTACCTGATAAAATTAAGCTACGTATTTGGCCTGGGGGTTCTTGGCAACTGAACGGGACGGATTGGGAGTATGCTTCCGCATTCCCGGTAATGCGAGTCATGGTGCCAACCAACATCACACATTCTAAGTTTGTTAGGTGTGTTCAAAGCAGATGTGGATTCGACCCTAATTTTGGTACGACTAAAATAATGTACCAATTTTCTAGCCAACTTTATGAGTTACGAGACACCAACGATGTACAAGCTTTTATGGAATTTGATGCGGCTGTAAGAAATCCACCAACACTTTGTGTTTATATCGAGCTTGCTGACACAAACAATGTTGGTGGTTGTTCCAACAGCGTACGGGAGCCTGATGTGTCTGTTGCTGAGGAGAGTCAATCTTCTTTTTATGTTAGTGGTGGTTCGAACACCGTACGAGAGCCGGATGTGTCTGCTGTTGAGCAGAGTCAAGCTTACGTGCCTCATTTTCAGTCTGAAGATGAGCATGTGTGTGGGTATAATCATGATTTTCTTAGTCCAGTTAATTATGGTTATAGTGACTATAACCCCGAATTTGTTCCGGAGACCCAAGAACCGGTAGAAGAACTACATGAAGAAGAAGAAGAAGACGACGAGTCCCATGTTTACCGTTTGGATATTCCTGGTATAAATCTAAATAAAGAAGACGATGAAGAAGATGAAGAAGAAGAAACCAGTCCTATTAAATCATACGGTGGAATAAATGATTTTTTTGGCCAACCTCCTCCCCTTCCAGACCGGGATGACCATTTCATAACACCTAACCAAGAGCCCGTAGCATATAATCGTAGTAACTTAGTGAATGAAGGGGACTTCTTCCCCACAAAATACGACCTGACCCTCGCCCTCGGAAAAAAGTTTGTTGAAGAGGGTTTCCAGTATTATGTGGAGAGATCTTCAAATACCCGATTCGAAGCGAAGTGTAGGGATGGTAACTGTGATTGGCGTGTGTATGCTGCAAATGTCAAAGATACCACTATGTTCCAGGTACGCAGGATGAAGGACATACACGTTTGTTCAAGGACCCAGATGCATCCTAACCACCGTAACGCCAATATGAGAGTACTGGGTAATATAATCCTGCCTAAAGTACAGGATGAAATCCGTAAACTCCGTGGATCCGACATTGTGAAGGACATCAAGGAGTAATACAACATAGATATCTCGTATTCGCAAGCGTGGCGTGCGAAAGCTTTTGCGCTAGCCTTGGTGCGGGGCAACCCCCACGATTCTTACAGGCGACTCCCTGGGTTTTTCTATAATTTGGAGCTTCAAAACCCTGGTACCTTTTCCCGAATAGAAAGAGATATTACAGGACGTTTTCACCTTTGTTTTTATGCCCTTGGTTGCGCGGTATGTATTATTTCCTCTTATACAGTCTACACTTTCACTGTACTATAGTATTCTAACGTTTTCAGCATAACTTTTTGTAGATCCGATCGTTTACGAGCTATTTGCGCCCGGTCATTATAATAGACGGTGCTCATTTGAAGGGGCCTTACTTGGGCATAATGTTCTTAGCCGTTGCTATGGACACCAATAATCAAATTTTCATGCTCACTTTCGGAGTTGGTAGGTCTGAGAGTGGAGAGGGATGGTCTTATTTTTTGGCCAACCTGAAGCAGTGTATCGGCGAACCGGAAGGGTTGGTGTTCGTTTTGGACAGGGCCGGTTCAATACGCCAAGCTATCAATACGGTGTACCCACGTGCCCATCATGCGCTCTGTTGCCGCCATCTCATGATGAACATGAAAACCAGGGATAATAGGATCGACCATTATAAGAATATGTTCTGGAAGGTCTGTAAAGCGTACACGGTGCATGATTTCGATCTTAGAATGGCAGCTCTACGAGCTGCTGTACCTGTGGGAGTCCAAGTTTTGGAATCCGATACTACGCCAGAAAGATGGTCTAGGGCCTATTTCCCTGCAATCCGTTACAACATAATGACTTCAAACAGTGTCGAGTCTGTCAATGCACTGTCCCGTTACGCTCGGAGGTTACCTATCGTGTCCCTCATGGATTACTTTCGATCAATGCAACAAGACTGGTATGCAAAGCGTCAGAACAAAGCAGGTTATCATCTATACGTACATTAACCTACATACAATCTACTGTTGTTACAACAAAGTGAGATTATTTTCAGTATTTTGACTATTTTTGTTTCTGCAGCAAAATGGGTAGATTTTCTAACCCCATATGCAATAAAAAAAGTTAAAAGGAGACAAATGAAGTCGGCGAGGTTTACTGTCCATGAAATTGGTCATGGTTTATACGAAGTATGCGATATGCGCAGGGACGCGAAGGTGGCTTACAATAATCGTAATTGCACTTGTATGAAGTGGCAGATGTCTGGTTTACCTTGCAGTCATGCAATCTCCGTTGCAAGACATCTCCGGTGTACAGATGTCACCCACCTGGCGCTTGGTTACTTCACGACGGCTACCTGGCAAGCAACATACTCTGAGGTCATACATCCGGCTGGGCCTCCTAAAATGTAACAACCCACAATCCAAATATACATATAACATATAATTCATAACATGTTTTCAACAAAAGTAATTCATATTACACATTTGGTCCCAAAGTCTGACTAATCAATATAAAAATTCAGTACAAACTTGATCCTATTTAGATAACATAATAACTAATAACTCAGTTATAAGTACGAGAGCATCCACAACTTCATAACGTTCATCTTCCCCAAAAAGCTATTCACCAAGTATTCTAATCACTTAGTCTTACTGGAATCACCACCTGGAATACATATTTTAAAACATAAAATGAGGGTTAGACCTAAGGGTCTAGTGAGTAAATCCCTGACATTTGGAAATCAATAAAAATTCATTTATATAAAATATTCTTTATATAAATACACATATATCACACGTAAGTTAATACCAACCAAGATTTGTGCATCATACCTGTCTCATCCCACCTTATCCCTCCACCAATGGTCAAATTTATTGGTTGCGAGCCAATTTAACACACCGGTCCAAAGCCCGGCCACGTATTATATTCTCATATAATACTCACGTAATTATAATATCTCAATATATTATAATCACCCACGTATGACACATTCATACAATTTATCAAGTATTTGTTATCCACATAATGTATTCCAGTAAAAATACTTTAAAGTAAAACTCACCTGTTTTGTTTATCACCAAAGTCTTTCCAAGTTAATTATCAGTACTTCAATCCTTCACAGAATCTGAAATCATGCAAAATACCAAATATCTCTTTTTAAAACTAAACTTATAAAATCCTCGACTCAAGTCGCAACCTATTAAAAGTAAAATTAGAATCGCAATGCATAGTGCTAAGTCGCAATCAACTACTGCGACTTCACCCCCAAGTCGCAACCCACTATTGCGATTCCAACCCCAAGTCGCAATCAACTACTGCGATTCCAAACCAAGTCGCAATCGACCATTGCGACTTCAAAGCCAAATCGCAATCAACCATTGCGACTTCGTTGAATATCGCAATCAACCATTGCGACTTCGTTGAATGTCTCAGTTCACTGTTCCTCCTAAAAACTCAGAAATCGTACTTTTATGCTATGCATGTTGCTGTAAAGGTGCAGATATGTTTAAGACTATGAACATAACCTAACCTTAAGCTTAGATTTCCCAAAACATCCATAAATCATCAAAACCCACTTCAAAACTCATGTAAAAACTTCCTATACATAAAAGTAAAGATTGTATGGATTAATACCTTGGTTTCTCTTGGATAATTTCCTAAACCTTGCTGCAGATTCTTCTGATTTCTTCTCCTTCTTAACTTTATTTGATTTCTCTCTTTTCTCCCTTCTCTTCACGTAACACACACATACACACTAGTAATTTTTCTAAGTATCTTAAAAGAGGACACCTCCTCCTCTTGAGGTGGGTGTGGCGGTGGTGGATATGAAGTTTGGCAAACATAACAAACAAACCTCCAACTTATTCTATTTGGCAATATTTACCCCCAAACTTCCAAATAAAAATTAAACTTACCCCTTAACTTCTAACTTCATAAAACACTAACATAAAATCTTATAAAATTTTCAAATTTAAATTAGATTAAATACCTGGTTATTACATAAAACGTGGGTTGTTCCAGACCCACCACTTATGACAGTTAAACCTCCGGTGATGCAGAAACGCGTTGGTAGACCGAGCAACCACGACCGTATCCCATCCCGTGGCGAGGATCCGACACCGAGAAGATGTTCTCGGTGTAAACAAAGCGGACATAATCGATCAAACTGTCATGCAGAGTTTCCAGTGAATCAAGGAGCATCCGGTAGCCGGCAACGTCGAAGAGCCTCTGGTAGCCGCCAACATCAAGGAGCATCCGGTAGCCGACAAACTCAAGCACAGGCGACCCAGGAGACCAACTACGGAAGTTCTAGGCATCATACTTTCGATCTAAACTTTGATTTGTGTTGATACAAACCCTCAGTGATTTGATAATGACCCTCTCTTATATACTTAGTGAAAATTGTAAGTAAACAATATGTATCAGAGTTTCACTATCGCTGATAAGTACTAAGACCTTACAGTACCGTTGATAGGAACTCTCGCTCTTTAGATTAAACATTCAGCGAACACTGTTCACCATAAATGCTCTGAGCCTGTTCAGTCCTTATGGTGATCGCTGATAAGTTAGTTGTTTAATTATGATCTCTGAAGACAAGTTTCACGTCAACATAGGTTCTACGCTGAAGTCGAAGATCAAGCTCAAGAACCAGCGACAAGTCTCCTAATGAACTGATGCGGATCAGCGAAGACTCAGATTTGTCCACTCAACGTGAAGTATCAAGTACAAGACTTCAGCTATCGCTGAACTTTATCATTCGCTGATAAGCAATGAATAAAGCTCTGATTCAACGAAAGCTGATCATGAAGTCCTCCGTACAAAGTAGTTTGGTCTTAACCACCCTTTCACGACTCCGTACGAGATGTCAGAAAAAGAACCTCCTTATTGTCTGAAATCGTACAACCACTCTGATACTACACTATTCATTCATGCGGCTACTAAGGTTGTCAACAAAGGTCAATGACATGCAACCAACCAGCTGATGACACGTGTAAAGTGTAAACTGACATGCATTAAATGCATGCAGTATATAAGAAGATGAACTCACTTCATTTTGAAGTAACTTGCTAACTCTGGACAAGTTCATCCTTCTTATCTTGATATAGGTTATTATTAGTAATTTCCTTATCTTTCTTAGTGCAAGAAACTTAGTGTTCCAACTTGTTTAGATTTAGGTTTATCCTTAATCTTGTTTCCGCAACAAGCTGTAAATTGTTAATGATTTATCAATAAACAATTTAGAAAAGTAAAATTTGTGTGTTTGTATTCAACCCCCCCTTCTACAAACTTGTATAGGCCTTCGGGACCAACAAGTGGTATCAGAGCAGATTTGTTTAATCTCATAAACAAGATCTAATCTATACTAAGATTTTTCTCTTCCTTGCTATTTTCTGAAAATGGCTACCAACACAAACACAAACACAAACTATATCGACAATGGTTCTCTTGCAAAACCCCCTAGATTTTCCAGAGACAATTTTAATCTATGGAAAAATAGGACGATTCTCTTCTTAGAAGGTGTAGACCCTACTATGCCTTACTATCTTGAAAACGGTCCATACATCCCTGTAAGAATTGATGCTGAAGTTCCAGGCACTGCTACTAGAGCTGCCATTCCTGAAAGATTGGTTCCCAAGGAAATTCATATGTGGACTGATGAAGATAAGAAGAAAATGGCTATCGACACAAAAGCCAGATCCATACTATCCATGGCTCTTCCTGACGAAGTCTACCATTCCGTCATGAACCTGAAAACCTCAAAAGCTATGTGGGACACAATATGTGTTCAGTATGAAGGTACTGCTGAAGTCCAGGACTCTCGAAAGATCAACCTGGTAAGACAGTATGAAAGCTTCATTTCTGGTAAGAATGAAACTCTCTCCGAAGTTCACCAACGTTTTAACTGTTTAATTATAGATCTGAAAACGGTTGGTAAGGAATATTCTAACTTTGAAGTGCTGACAAAGTTTTTAGAATGTTTACCTGAAAGCTGGGACAGTTATTCTATGTGTATCAAGCTGTCAAAGGATCTGAAATCAATGACCCTTTCTACCTTATATGGCATGATGCTGAATCATGAGCAATCGAGTCATCTTAAGAAGAATCTTGTAAAAGATTCCAAAAGCACCCCTGTTGCTTTAATCTAAGAGGAACCTTCCACTCAGCGACCCTCGGTCACTATCACTGAGTTGGAGAGTAACTCTGAAAGGTCATCAGATTCTGACTCTTCAGATGATGATGAATCTTTGGCTCTCCTAACTAAAAAGTTCAGGAGATTCGCCAAAAAGAAAATGTTTAGAAAGAACAAACATCTTTCCATAACTGACAAGCCAAGATCATCAACTCTTGTTGATAAGGCTACTGCTACTTGTTTTAACTGCGAAAAATAGGACATTTCGCTAACGAGTGCAGGTCAAAGAAAGTTTCTAGACCCTCAGCTTTTCCGAAGAAAAACTTTATTCCCACGAATAAAGATGACAAATACGCAAAGCTGAAGGAGAAGTATGCGAAGCTGAAAAGCTTTAAGAAGAAAGGCAAAGGCTTTATGGCTAACTATGATTGGGCTGCTTCTGATGAAGAAGAATCATCATCTGACTCTGAAGATGATGAAGCCAATCTCTGTCTTATGGCCAAGATTGAAGATGAGGAAGAAAGTTCAGACATTCCCTCCACTTCAACCTCTGCAATTCAGGTATCACCTTCTTTCTTTACCAATATTGCTAATATTGATGAAGTTGATAGTCTTCGAAAGATCGATCTCTTGACTAAAAGTTTATATGAAGCCATGAATGGCAAAACAATAGTTGAAAATCAGAACCTTGATCTCGCTGAACAACTTAAAAAATGTCACCTTCAAATAAAAAGTCTTTCTAAAATTGAAGAAGATTTTAAAGATCAAGTTCACCTAAATCAACTAGTCAAAATCGAGCGCGAAGAAGCTATCGCTGCATTAAGAGCTGAAAAAGCTAATGTTTAAGGATGGTGTAATTCTTCAACAAAGATCACTGAGATAATTAAGTCTCAGATACCTCTGAGTGATAAACGTGGTCTGGGTTATAAAGCTAATGCTGAAAAACCTACCACTGAGCATTCCATTCTTAAATTTGGAACGTTTGTATCCTCTGTATCTGATACTTCATCTTCTCAGTGCTCCTCGTCCTTTACACCAACTCCTGAGGAAAAACCTACCTCTGTCTTTAAAGATAAAGGTAAAGGAATTGCTTTTAACCAAAATCCTTAGAAGGGTACCTTAGTACCTAAGCTGAATGCTTCTAAAGCTTCAGTGACCTACCCATTTGGATCTAGAAATCAGATCTCTGGATCTATTCAGCGTGGATCTATTCAGCGATCTACTCCTAGGCTCAGAGTGGATGTCCTTGGTAAGAAATCCGAAGAACTGAATGTTCCTCCCATTTCTAAAGCCAATAGTTTATTTGGTGCTGGTCCTTCTAATTCAAAATCAAAAGCTCGGCATTCAAATGGCCCTAGAACTACTTTTAGTTATAGGAAATGTTATCACTGTGGACTTACTGATCATATTGCTAGTAAGTGCCCCATAGCCACCAAAGCTGAAAAGTTAGCTAAGGTGAAGATCAATGCCCCCAAGGCAAATAAGACCACTGAGGTTAAGAAATTAACCAAAGTGAAGAATGACAAAGCTGAATCTTCAAATGCTGCGAAGACTGCTGAACCTTCCATTCCAACTACTTCCACTGACAAATGTGTATACATGGCAAAGTGGGTACCCAAGAAAAACTAATCTTCCTTTGTAATGCAGGTTAAGAAGGGTATCTGGTATCTCGATAGCGGATGCTCAAGACACATGACTGGAAAGAAAAACCTGCTCGCTGAATACAAGGAAGAGATGGGTCCCTCTGTGACTTTTGGTGGAAATGGAAAAGGACATACCCAAGGGTTTGGTGTACTCTCAAATGGTACAACAACCTTCAGAAGAGTCGCATATGTTGAAGGGCTGAAGCATAATCTTCTTAGCATCAGTCAGCTTTGCGACAAGGATAACAACGTAATCTTTACTAAGGAATCCTGCTTTGTCACTGACAAAAAGGAGAAGATAGCTCTCAGCGGTTATCGTTTGGAAAATGTTTATGTAATAAACATGGACTCAACAACCACTGAGAACTCCTGTTTCTTCTCAAAGGCCTCATCTGATGTCAACTGGCTATGGCATAAGAGGCTCTCTCATCTGAATTTCAAGACACTGAATACTCTTTCTTCAAAAGAGTTAGTCACTGGTCTACCTCAACACTCATATGCCAAAGTGTCTTTATGTTCAGCGTGTGAAAAAGGGAAGAAGACCAAAGCAAGCTTTAAGTCAAAGCAAGTCTCCTCAGTGTCATCTCCTCTACAACTACTCCATATGGATTTGTTTGGGCCTGTTAACAAACAATCCATCGCTGGAAAGAAATATACGTTGGTCATAGTTGATGAATTCTCTCGCTACACATGGGTAATGTTTCTCCGTTCTAAGAGTGACACCCCTAAAGAACTCATCACCTTTGTTTGGAAGATGGAAACCCTGGACAATTTGACCGTTCGCTCAATAAGGAGTGATCATGGGACTGAATTCAAAAACAGTTCTCTTGATTCCTTCTTTAAGAGTAAGGGTATTTCTCACAACCTTTCTTCAGTGAGAACACCGCAACAAAATGGAGTCGCTGAAAGAAGAAATAGAACAATTATTGAAGCTGCACGTTCAATGCTCAACGATTCTCACATGCCTACTCAGTTTTGGGCAGAAGCTGTCAACACTGCTTGTTTTACTCAAAACAGGTCGCTGATAGTCAAAAGATTCAATAAGACAGCCTATGAACTTTTTCATGGGAGAAAGCCTTCAATTAGCTTTCTTCACATCTTTGGATGTCAGTATTTCATACTGAATAACAGAGATGCCCTTGGAAAGTTTGATCCTAAGGCTATTGATGGAATCTTTCTTGGATATTCTTCAATATCCAAAGCCTTCAGAGTCTTCAATCGTAGAAGACAAACTGTAGAAGAAACTATTCACGTCACGTTTGACGAATCCCGTTCAGCGAACTCTAAACCGTCCACTGATACTGAAGAACTGAATCAATGGATGTTTTCTCATCTTGGTGATTCAGAAGATATTCCCACTCCTCATGCTCATACAGTTGAAAATGATAGTCCTACTATCATTCCAAACATGCAGAATAGTGAAGCTGAAACATCATGGGTCTCAGCGGTTCCTTTAAACAATATACCTGCCGTTGAACCAAATGTCTCAGACATTCCATCTATTTCTCAGCAATCAGTGAATGAAATGACAACTGCAACTCCTCTCTTAGCTGATACTCCAGAAGTTGCTGAAGCCTCATCTTCAGCTCCTCCAGTTCAGATTAAGTCAACAACTTATGCTCCTGCTCAGCGATGGACTGTAAATCACCCAATCGATCAAATTCTTGGTGATCCAAACGCTGGTGTTCAGACTCGACGAAGTGCAGCTAATATTTGTTTATTTGTTAACTTTATTTCTCTAACTGAACCAAAGAAAATAGATGATGCCCTCAAAGATCCAAACTGGGTCAGCGCAATGCAAGAAGAGCTGACTGAATTCGAAAGAAACAAAGTTTGGAAACTTGTTCGAAGACCAACTGACAAAACAGTGATAGGCACTAAATGGGTCTATCGAAACAAGTTGGACGAACATGGAACTGTAACCCACAACAAGGCTCGTCTTGTTGCTCAGGGATACAAACAAGAGGAAGGCATAGATTATGACGAAACATTTGCTCCAGTAGCAAGACTAGAATCTATTCGTCTATTCTTAGCATACGCTGTACACAAAGACTTCAAAGTATATCAGATGGATGTTAAGTCAGCGTTTCTAAATGGAAAGCTGAATGAAGAAGTCTATGTGGAACAACCTCCAGGATTCTCAGATCCTAAGCGTCCAGGTTATGTTTATAAACTGGATAAGGCACTTTATGGCTTGAAGCAAGCTCCTCGTGCATGGTATGACACTCTTTCTACTTATCTCCATATTGAACAATTTGAGCGAGGTAAAATCGATAAAACTCTATTCTTCAGGAAAGTAAAAGGTCATATTATTCTTGTTCAAATATATGTTGATGACATTATATTTGGCTCTACTAACCCTGATCTTTGTACTCGTTTCGCTGATAGAATGAAAGATGAGTATAAGATGAGCATGATGGGTGAACTAACATATTTCCTTGGTCTTCAGATAAAGCAAAATGAAAAAGGAACTTTCATTAATCAAGGAAAGTATGTTAAAGATATGCTGAAGAAATTCGACTTAACTCAGAGTTCAGCTATGAAAACCCCTATGGCACCACCGCTGACACTAGATAAGGATACTAATTGTATTCCTGTAAATGTCACGCTGTACCGTGGGATGATCGGCTCTCTTTTGTATCTTACAGCTAGTCGACCCGATATTATGTATGCAACCTGTTTGTGTGCACGATATCAAGCTGAACCTAAGGAATCTCATATGATCGCTGTAAAGCGAATCTTTCGATACCTTAAGGGTACTGCAAATCTAGGTCTTTGGTATCCCAAAGATTCAGGATTTGATCTAACCGCCTATTCAAATAGTGATTTTGCAGGTTGCAAAATGGATAGGAAAAGCACCACAGGAGGATGTCAGCTCCTGGGTGGAAAGCTGGTGAGTTGGACAAGTAAAAAGCAAAACTCAGTGTCCACCTCCACAGCTGAAGCTGAATATGTAGCTGCTGGAAGCTGTTGTTCTCAGGTCTCGTGGATGAGAAATCAACTACTAGACTATGACCTTCAGTTCTCAAAAATTCCAATCTATTGCGACAGCACAAGTGCCATCGCTATAGCCAACAATCCAGTGCTACACTCAAAGACGAAACACATTGAAATCAGATATCATTTTATCAGAGATCATGTGATGAATGGTGATATAGAACTTCATTTTATCCCAACTGATTATCAGTTAGCTGATCTGTTCACCAAACCTCTTGATGAGACAAGATTCAACTTTCTCATCAGCGAACTTGGAATGCTGAACTTTGAAGAATAAAATCTTCAGCGGTTCACATTTGATCAGCGATAAGATTATACAATCTTGTATAGCTCTCGGGAACAATGAAATTGTATAACCTATTCTATCATCTTCTCTCTGCATAAACTTGATTCACTGATATCAAGGTATGCTTTTCTCTCTCTGACAATCGCATGAAAATGCAAGATTTCAAAACAAATTGCATCGCTGAATCTCTTTCTTAATCAGCGATACTTTGAAATTTCTAAAACCTTCACTGATATTTCTATTCAGTGCTTCATGTTTTCAAAAGTGTCCCTGAGTTTTTCAAAACCTCAGAGATATCCTAGAATATGAAAGGACAGTTGTGACGTCATTGCAACAGATAAGCCCCGACACGTTCTTTTTCTGACACACGTTTGCACGTTTCGTTTAACATCTAATCAAATGCAAACACGTGTCCGTGTCATGATGAAAAAATTTCCCGCTCAAGTTTTTCTCTCTCTAAAATCTCTCTATATAAACAATTTCTTGGTTTATATTTTCCTTTTACGCTAACAACTTCCTCCGCAAGAAAGAATTCACTGTTGCATTTGTGCTATCAAAATTTCCAGAACTGTTCATCATCTTCTTCATCAAACATCGAAGGTTAATATGTTCTTATTATTTACCAAATGTGTATAACTTGTTTCTGATCTTCTCATTGTTTTAACAAGATCAAACAAAAGAACTTCTTAAAAATGAAATCATTTCTTTCATGGTTTTATGAACACAACCTTTCATGGTTGTTCTTCAAGTTTAAATGCAAAAATCTTAAACTTATTCTTCATTCGTTTCCAGAATCTCAATCTTCAAAAGAAACTGGAAAACAAGACTTAATGGGTTTGCATTTCGTTTTCAAAAAACAAGAAAAACTCTAATCTTCATTAAGACATTTTTGTCTGAATGAAATGGCCAAAATTCGAACCATCTTATTGGAAAATCTTTCCACATTAAGATTATTCTTATTTGTTAACATCTTTGGTTAAACTGATAATACAGAAATGGCCTCTGCTGACATTTCTACCGCTGAGAAAACCACTGCTGCTGCTGCTGAGGAATTAGAAATAATCAAGGCTCCTCAGGTCAAGTTCTCTCTGGAAGAACTGGATTGGACTAAGTCTAACAACCTTTATGCGCTTCTCGAGTTTCCTCCTCGAAAGCAAGTCACACATCTGAATGATGTTGTGAGCTTCCTGAAAAATTGTTGTATCTCAACAGCCCTGACCATAACACCTCCTGCAAATTAGCAATTACTATCCCAGTTCTGGTACTCTGCCAGACACTCTCAGCTACCATCCGCCAAAGATCCCTAAAAAATAATCGACTGCATCCTCAGCGATACTGAGTATGGCACAATAAAGATCACCCCTGCCATAATTCGCAAATCCCTGAACGTTCCCTTAGCCACAAAATAAAAACCTTTTGTTCCTTTCCCTGACCACAAAAGACTCGCTGATAAGGAAGCCATCATTGCATTCTTCGATGCAATGGGCTACATATGGGAAACTGAGAGGGACAAGAAGCCCGAGAAGAAGCTGACCCTCATAAAGAAATCGAAAATGCCCAGCGAGATGAACTTCATCTTCGCTCACTTAATCAGCTGCATGACTGCAAAGACCGACTCCTCTAACCAAGCCGCTCAACCTCAGCAAGCAATGGGATACGCTCTGCTGAAAGGTCTACATATAGACTGGGCATCAATAATCTATGATGACTTGGTGCAAAGAGTAGACTCTGCCGCTGACAGACCTCCATGGGTTCCATACCCAAGATTCATCAGCGTCGTCTTCCAGACAGGCCTGAAGGAGAACTACCCGCAAGAGGGTGACCTGAAACTCTCTCAGGTTGGCCCTAAGGTACTCGACTTCAAACCGGTGGAAAACGAGGTACGTCTTTCTACCATTTTAACTCTTCTAAACCCTACTTCTTCTACTTCTGTGGCTACTTCAACGACAATACCCCTCGCTGATACCCAGGCCACAAAATCCTCTCCTTCAAAGAAAAGGAAACACTCCACTACCCAACTTAGTTCCAAAAGAACTAAGGTAACCAAGGAGCAACCTCAACAATCTCATGCTGAAGACTCCTCAGCTCATCTTGAAGAGCTGAAGGAAAGTTCAGTGGTACGCTCTGCCACACCTGAACAAGCTGCCCATTCTATCCCCGCTTCAGCGTCTCTAAACGCTGAAGTTACAAACTTGGAACCTACCCAACCTCCTCCAGTCTCTCAAAAGACTGAAGAAGCGATTCTCAGCGGATCCAACGCTGAACTCCGCACCCAACCTCCTTTCTCAACCTTCGCTTCTCCCTCTACTCTATTGGACTCTCCTCCAGTTTTCACTGGAGATGCCGTCATTCCTCCAGAAACTAAAGCTGACACTTTTCAAGGAATGATGACGACAGGACCTGCAGAACTGGCCATGCGTCCACGTACTCTCGCTGACAACATGGAACTATTTTCAGGACATCGTGATTTCGATGAATTCACCAATCCTCCTGCAGGTAAACACCAACCCATATACACTGTAACTGAACCCCAAACTTCTGAGCTTTCCTCTGTTCACAAGTTCTTATATGTTACAGGTCCTAATTTGGGAGATATCAACGATTCTCTGAAGAACCTGGAGACGAAGTTGACAGGTCTCACCAATACACTCTCCGACAACTCTTCAACTGTAACAACCGCTGGAGAGAATCTTACGAAGCTGACAACAGTGGTGACAGAGAAAGCCTCCAAAGCTGATTTGGAGAAGGTTGATAAAACTCTCAGCGACTTCTCCAAGGTGCTCGCTGACATCTACACAGACTACACCTCTCTCAAAACTTCAGTTTTAACCGTGTCCAGCGACTTCACAACGCTGAAGACATCGGTTGGAAAACTCGAGGGAGACGTGTCCGCTGTAAAGACTAACGTAAGCTCACTGACGACTGACTTAAGCTCTGTAAAGACTGACGTTGGTTCGATGACAACTATGATGCAGCATATACTGAAGAACACGACCGCCCCTGCCCCCGCACAAGAGAACTTTTCTGTGGCGGATCGTACTGAGCTCTTGAAGATCAATCCTGCTATTTCTGACCTAGAAGACAGATTAGCAGCGATTGAAGTTTGTGTGGGGATCCCTGGCCAAGAAGACAGGGAACCCACAACAGCCGCTGAGTCCTCACATTCCTCCCCCATTCATCATGAAGAAGGGGGGAGAAGAATTCTGAAGACCTTCTCCACGATGAATCTATCGAGGAGGAGAAGACTGAAGACCTCACTCTTGCTGAAGAGAGTGAGAAGACAGCTGAAGAAGCCACCGCTGGACCTCAGGGAGATGAACACCCTGAGGGAACCGAGAAGTTCGCCTCTGTATCTGAGGGGGAGAAACTCGAAGAAGAAGCTGAAGACGATGAAGCCGTCGACATCTCTGAAAATGAACCATCATCCAGTGATAAGAGTGATTATGACGATGATGATGATGACTCCTTCATTGTCAAACCTGCTCAGAGGACGATAGCTCTTAAGGGGATCTCGATAAATAAACCATCAGGGGAGCGGACCAAGACAAAGCCATCAGCATCTGAAGCTGATAAAGGCAAAGGAAAAAGCGTCGCTGAAGATGATTAAAATCTGACGATCTTGCTTAACAAGCCGGTTTGTCAGGTACACTAAATTTTCCTTATACTCCCTCCCTGAACATCTCTATACACTATCAGTTCTACTCTCCACAAACCTACACACTTAAACCAATTTCTCTCTATTCTACCCAAGTTCTTACTCGTAAGATCACTGCGTTTCAGCTAGTCCTCTCCCCTGTTTGAGGATATCGCTGAAGTTCATAAAGCTGCGACTTCACCAATAATTCCAGCTCACATCGCTGAAGAAATAATCCCATTCTTGGATTTGATCTCTGAGACTGATGAACCTGAAGAACAGCTACTCTCGCACAAAAGAATACCTTCCTTGGTTCCTCAAAAACCAAGTGAAGATGATCAGAGAAGAAGAGAAGAGATAATAAAGCAGTTCGAAGATCAACGAATAATTCTGAAGCATGATCAACTTCCTTCCGTTCCTCCAAAGTTCAAACTTTCTAAAAAGGAATACAAGGATCACCTCAGAGCTGAACGTCTACTCGCTGAAAGAAGAAAAGTTGAAGAAAAAGACAGAGAACTCGCCATCCTGCTTTCTCGACAATCAGTGAAAGACCCCAAGCTGAAAAGAGCTCCTATTGAAGTTCAACGTCAGCTATGGGAAGACGCCAAGAAGATAACTGAAGAAAAGAGAACTATGTCTCAGTCTACTTTAGCCTGGTGCAAAGAAAAGGTACACTTCAGATTCTCTCCTGCCAGAATCAACAAGGTACTCATCGCTGGAAGATCAATCCTCAAAGTTTCAATCGCTGAAATCGAGATATTCAGAGAGAATGATCAGTACGAAAAATTCTATACTGAAGCAATCACGCAGTACGGTCTCTCTGAATGGTTGGAGATCAGATTAGCCATACAGAAGTCTCAGTCTAAGTACAAAGAACATTTCGAAAAGCTGATAAACAAGAAGATCGACATGGTCTACTCTTGTATGGATATTCCTCCTCCTCCTCTCGAAAGTCAGAAAAGAAAGGCCTCAGCGAAGAAGAAGTCTAAATCTTCAAATGATAGTCCTCGTATTCGAAACGAAACTGGTATTGGTTTTTCCCATGCTGAAGTCCTTGGTCCTGATCCTGATCTTTCCGGACTTGACACATCTCTTCCTCTTGGTGAGACTTTCATCCCTGGGAAAGTCATAAGCGAACCCTACGGGATATTCTTCATTGACTATGATGGACGAAAGCGTTTTCAACGCATCTCTGAGCTTCCCATCACTCCCATCGAACAGCTGAAAGATCTTATCTACTGGTGTGACTTCAGGAATGACCTTCAGGCAAGACATCTGAAACCCTTGATCTTTGAAGAAGCGCTGAACAAAAGAAATCAAGGTGTAACTGTTCCTGACTGGATGATTCCCACATCAAAGACCCTTGATGAACTTCTCATTAAGGAAGAACCTTTATAAGTTGATATGATCGCCTAATTCTCTATTGTATTAGTTATTCTTTTGTACTTGTAATTTATTTCGCTTATACTTGTAATCTTTCCATTTCCCTTTGTAACCTGATTCAAAGTTTTAAAGAAAGATTTCAGCGAAGGTACTTTACTCCATCAGTACAGAAAAGATCCCAGAAAACAGTAAAAGGGACAAATATTTTATGAGTTCTTTTTATCCTTATGTTTTCATTAAATAGCAATTTTCTTTGTTGCTATGTCATAATCAAATAGGGGGAGATTGTTGATCCAAACCCTCAGTGATTTGATAATGACCCTCTCTTATATACTTAGTGAAAATTGTAAGTAAACAATATGTATCAGAGTTTCACTATCGCTGATAAGTACTAAGACCTTACAGTACCGCTGATAGGAACTCTCGCTCTTTAGATTAAACATTCAGTGAA